>JARBWK010000007.1:73693345-74007107 GCA_030556195.1 Anolis apletophallus | reverse complement strand
ACAGGAAGTGAGAAATATCTACCTCTAGGAAGGGAATACATTCCGGAAAGAGTTATCATGGGAAAAGGTGTCTCAACTGAAGCTTTATAATCAATCCACAGGGGTGATAATCTTTCCCCATGCTATCCAAAACTTATATATGGTGGAAACAACACTTAAAATGTACCTGTTCTGACTTACATGCAAATTGAGCTTAAGAACAAACCTAAGAATCTTGTTTGAAACTTAGGGTTGCCCATGTAAGATTTTGAGGCCAAAATTATGGATTTTGATTTGATTTACTCTGCATGGTCATTTTCCAGAGACACATATTGCCCTAGGGAGCCAGTCAGCCTTGGTCACTGACACAATTTCCCTGTTCAGGCATTCAAAAATGCCAGAAAGGGCAGCATGGTGGAGAAAATGGAGGTGTGTGTGTGTGTGTGAGTGTGTGTGTGTGTGTGTGGGGGGGATGTTGATGCTTCATTTAGGTTATAACCAGAACAGAGTAAACTCTTGCTACTGTACTGATAGAATGGTGTGGTTCCTTTTTTATTCGAGTTAAGTTAGATAATTCACTTTGAGCCTTGGATAGGTCAATTCATATTTTTGAGTTTAATTTTCACAAAAAAAAACTAGACTTATACGTGATCTTTTTGGTGACAAGAGCGATTTGGGAAACTGCAAGTTGCTTCTGGTGTGAGAGAATTGGCTGTCTGCAAGAATGTTGCCCAGGGGATGTCCGGATGTTTGATGGTTTACCATTCTTGTGAGAGGTTTCTCTCATGTCCCTGCATGGGGAACTCGAGCTGGCAGAGGGAGCTCAATCTGTTCTCCTATTGGTCAGCAGTCCTGCCGACACAAGAGTTTAACGGTTAAACTTTAACCCATTGCACCACTGGGGCTCTATATGATGATATAGAGTAATTCCAAATAAGCTTTTTAGTACTGATTCATTATGTGAAGGTAGATTTCAATCAAGATAAGATTCTGGTCAGTCATAAGGCATGAAAGTCAACTGTTATTTGATAGGATCACATTCCCTTGAAAACTCAGGTTCACAATATAGGTAGATGCCTAAATTGAACCTTATTGACCAGAGGGTGTGTACGGTTGAAACTTGTGTATAAAGTGAGCCCATTCATAGAATTATTGAATGTGGTTAAGGTGACACATGCTTTTGTTACATCTCGCTTGTGACATCTTTATAAGAAGAACTTCACTGGCTATGGGTCTGCTGCTGAGCAGAAGTCATAGTTATGAATTGCTATGACCTGAGAAACTCTACAGTAGTAGTGGTGACTGATGGTTTTCATGCCATGTGTATCTGTATTTGAATGTGAATCCACACTGGATTTAAGTCCAGACTTTAAAATAGCTAACCAACCTGCATAACTTATGAGGGATGGTGTTTGGCTCTTTAGATCAGTCACTGTCAACCGCTGTGCCCTGGCACACTAGTGTGCCGTGAGCAATAAGCTGGTGTGCCGCAAGACACCCGCGTCCCCCCGCCTTTCTCCCCCCTCCGAGGTTTTCCCGCGGCACACCAGCTGATCGCGGATCAGTGGTTGCGGAACACGGGCCTCTCTAGGACCTAGAGAGGCAGGAGAGACTCAGGAGGGGAGGGGCCGGGTGACACTCTCCTCCTCCTCCAGAAATGAGCCTCCTGGGTCCGTGCGCCTGCCTGCTTGTTCCCCTTCGGGAGGCCCGCCCGCCCGCCTGCGCGTGCGGATTCTGCCCACGGAGAGGCAGCGTTCCCTCCTTGCACCCACGCTCCCTCCCCTCGCTTGGGTCTCACCAGCTCGCGTTCCCGCCCGGGCTCTCCGGAAGACACGAGCCGGACAAACTCGGCTCCCAGGCAGGGCCTGGGCCCTGCGGGGGCCGTTCTCCTGGTTTGCGGGTTTGTCCGGCTCGCATCTTCCGGAGAGCCCGGTGGGAGACGCCAGCTGGTAAGACCCAAGCGGAGGGAGGGAGCGTGGGGGCAAGGAGGGAAGGCTGCCTCTCCGCGGGGACTCACCCAGGGCAAAGTCCGGCATGCGCAGGTGGGTGGGCGGGCCTCCCGAGGGGCACAAGCAGGCAGGCGCACGGACCCAGGAGGGAAAGGCTTCCCCTTCTGGCGCTGGGGCTCACTGTTTCTCAGCCGGAGAGCCGGCGTTCTCTGCAGGAGCCTCCAGAATCACGTGGCCACTGACTGGAAGGACCTATCACCCCCCCCCCCCCAGTAGCTATGTTCAATGTGAGTAGATCATGTATTACTGCATGTAGTATAGTATGCTGACACCTGCTGTCAAGTATTGGTAGTACTCCACCATATAGTATAACAGGTCAATGTATTTTCTGTGATGGTACTACAGACCCCATCAGCTGTACCTTCAGAGTGTCATTTTGGTTGGTGGTGTGCCCCCGGATTTTGTAAATGTAAAAAGTGTGCCGCGGCTCAAAAAGGTTGAGAAACATTGCTTTAGATAACACATTTCAATTTCAGGCTAAAACCCAGAGTAAATCCATCTACTGACATGAAAATCACAAGGTTCTAGTTCCTTACAAATTTAAATTAAACTACCTAGCAAGAAAAAAAGAGAGTTTATATTCATATATGGAGTGGAATTTTCCAGATGGAATATTATTGCTTCTTTTTTTTGTGTTTTAAATTTTGCTTTTAAAGATTTTTATTATTTTTAGATAATGTTACCACACCCTGATGCCCCTTTTTATGTCAGAGAGGCAAAGTATTAATAGGCTCTGTCAGTTTTCCCATGCAATTATGTCCCATGTGGAAATCATACTGCTAGTCTTAGAAAAGTTACTCTATTTGGTATTATCAGGGGATTACCCATTATTGGCCAGCTTCAGTTTGCCGTCTTCCATAAATTGACTAGGGAATTCTTCAGACAGCCCTTTGTAAAGTGGGGGACAGCGGGGGAATTGTAGGGCAGCATAGCGAACCATCTTGCTGTGTTCCTTGTTTGCGGGGTTCATGGTATCCCTTCTCATGATATTTCCCCACTGTCCTCTTTGGCTCCTCTGTCTTTTTTTCTATGGAATGTCAGTAGCAGCAGCAGAGCCCAGAGGAGTCGGATGTATACCTGACTCCTCTGGGCTTCACTGCCACAATGCTGCTAGCACAGAGCCCCATGGAGTCCCACCGGAAGTAGTCCTGCATCATATGATGGGATCCAGGGGACTCCGTGCTGGCAGCAGAGAAAAGAAGGGAGAAGATGCTTTTCTCACTGCATATGGTAAGGTCATAGATCACTGTTGGCAGTTTTGTAGACTAGTATCAGGAAATCAATATGATGTATAATACCTATTCAAATTATTTTTAAAAGAGCCATATAATTTGAATTGCTGTCTTGATGCTTCAACAATGTTAACTAGGGATGTCCTGACTTTCTTATCACGGTCACATCCTTTCAGCTAAAATTTAATAATTCTAGGAATGCAATGAAATTTTTATTGCAAATATATAAGGCATTGATATAGAACAGGGGCATTTTTAACATGTTACATCTTCATCTTCCATTGTTGTCTTATTTTCTATGATGGTAAAAGAGAAAAGAGAGAGAGAGAGACAGAGGAAAAATAACATTTATTTTCTAATCTAAAACAGAAGAAGGGAAGAGTGGGTGCAACAGTGTTTTGAAACAAAGGAGAAAGAAATGTTGAGAAATGGAAAATAGAAAGCCCTAACTAACACTTTCCTACCCTGTCTCTGCTGCCCCTTCGTAATCTTTTTTGTCATAAGACTTCTTATCTCTGGTAGATTAACTTTCCAGGATGCCTTGGATATCATTAGGGATCCTGTTATTCTTGTCACTGACTTTTCTATTTTTCTTTTCTTGTTATTCCTACATCTCTGTACTACTAATTTTCACTTGGTGTTCTAGAAAACCCAATATTTTCATTTTTATTTCTTCTTTTAAATAGTCAATAAAAGGCTACCATTCTTCTTCAAATTTGGAAGGGTCTGGTGATTGTATAAACCTAGTCAATTTATCTATCTCTAAATATTACAGTGTTAGATTTCTTTTTAAAATTTGGGTGGGTCTGGCAATTGTGTAAACCTGATCAATTTGCCAATTTCTGCCTGATCCATTATTTTTGTAATCCATAAATCTTGAGTGGAAATTTCCTCTTTTCCCCAGTAATCGCAAATAATAACAAAAGCCACTTCTCCTCTTGTTAGGCAAATCCAGTCAATTTATATTTAAAGAAAGTATCCTCAGGGTTCTCATTCTTGAAATAGTAGGTGACCATCTAATTTTTCTTCATAATGTGGAGTGGCCTGCCACTGTAGTTGAACATCTTCTTTAGCCAAGATCTATTAAGGTTGCCATCTCCTCCTGCCCTCCCAGATCTTTCTTCTGAATCTAGGTCTTCTCCAAACCCCTTTTCCAAATCCTGGGCCTTCATGACTCATGTTAACCAATAACATTGTCCTTTTAAAGATATATTCAGCCCTTCTGGGTTTTCCCATCTTAATATGTAGCCTTTATTTTTAAGTTTATCAGGAAGAAAGAATCTCTTCTTTTCTTTAGTGCCTGAGATGAAAGTTCTCTTAATACTGCAATTGCCATATCAAGTTCCTGTACAGATCCCGGTATTTCTGTCAATCTTTGAACTTAGGTTGAATCTTTTTGAAAATCCATTTGCATTTTGTTTTCAGTTATCTTTATTTTCTGTTTTTGCTGTTTCTCCTGCTTAAAATACTACTCATTGTGTCTGTCATATATTGCATATCTTTCTTCATCTCTTGTTGCCCTTTCTGTAAATAATATTCAGCCTGTGTAATTCTCTTTTCAATCCTGCTTCCAAATTTTTCATTCCATCTGTAATGGTTCTTAATTGGGTTAAGATTTTCCTCATTGGATCATCTTCTTGTGGAAGAGATCCTTTCCTGAAAGCTTCTTTCTGATCTTTGAATCTTAGTCTTGTTGACATTGCAGTAATTTCCATAGTCAAGCTGTCTTTTTAAAAAAACAGAAATCTAATTTTTGAAGATTTTTTCTAGTGCCTCCTTCAACCATTTTCATTTTTAGTACACTGTTGCTTATAGCCCTTTCAATTGTCATCCTGTTTTCTGCATTTCAAGTTGTATTTCAATCAGTTCAGAGGCTCCATGCGGTTACAGGATGTTACGGTTATCGAGTTCTTAGGTGTATCTAAAAAATGAATTTCCATGGTTCTTGTAGCATAATCTTTAGCAAATTAGATCACTTTCACCATTTGTAATTGGTTTCACCAGATAGTTTCATTAGGCAGGTCTAGAAAATTATTGAAGTATAGTTACACTAATTAAAGTTTTAAAGTCCCTTTAAAAAATCTGTACAATTTCCAACAGAGGAAAAATGCCGTTTACTTTTCAGAGATTTTTATCATCCATGAAGCTGGTAACTTAACAGCAAATTTAGGGGCATATTTTGGTTCGTTTTATAAGAAATATATCATTTTAGGAGGTGAATCATAACTGCTTATATATGTGTGTGTTTGCATAGCAACGTCGTTGCGATGTGTGATGTTTTCCCCCTCCTCTTTCCCCTTCTGTTTTACTGGGGAAGATGAGATATTTTGAGTCCTGAGGGATTTACATCTGCCCTTTTTTTGGAAAAAGTATTTCTCAACCCCATATGGTTGATAAATCTCCGAGGATGTCCCAGTGTTCGGCCAGCTTGCTGAGACACTGCTCACAGCTCCATTTTCTTCACCAAAAGTTCAATGAAAATATTAATAAACATAAGCCTATAATAAAATATCTGTCAGGAGATAAGGTTTAAAATTTCACCTTTGTGCAATTGATTTACAAAAAGAAATGACATTAGATTGCATCGGCAATCAGCATCATAATTGCTGTTTAATTTATTGGTTTTATTCCCTAGACAAATGCCATTTCTTTGACATTTACTTAGAGCATAGCATTTCCATTTTGTAAATAGTAGATATTAATGTGGATGATTCAGGAAAACATTTAAAATGTTCAGTGCAGCTAATTTATATTTTTAGTAGGAAAACCCACATAAATATAACCTTTACTGCACCAGTGCGTGTGCCTTCAAGTTATCTGTTGCTTTATGGTCACCTCATGTTTTCCATAGTGTTTTTCTTAAGCAAGAAACATTCAGAGGTGATTCTGCTAGATCAGGGGTCTTCAAACTACGGCCCAGGGGCCAGATCCAGCCCGCCGAGGGCATTTATCTGGTCCCCTGAGGAGGAGGCTTCCCTCTCAGTGGAATCGGTCTTGGCTCTGTAAATGCAGAGCTCCTTTCATTCTTTCTGTGTCCCCCTCATGCTCTCTCTCTCTCTCTTTCTCCCTGTTTCAAGTCTTTCCCCTTCCCCCTCTCTTTTTATTTCTTTTTCTCCCTCTTTTTCTCTCCCTTTGTCCTCTTCTTCTTTTTATATCCGCTTCTTCTTCTTCCATGGTGGAGGTGGAGGTGGTGGTGGGTCTGGAGCACTGAGGCTGCTGCCTGGAAGAGTGGAGGCAAGAGAATTCCTGGCCTCTGCTCTTCCAGAAAAGACAGAGAGCTGGGCAGACAATAGGCAGCCCCGAAGCCTCCCCTCGCCATCCAGCCTCCCTTCTTCCTTCCACCTCTGCAAATCCCTCCCCTAAAAGTTAAAAAGGAAGGGGAGAGTAGGGGTGGCAGAAATGCCAGCATCCTGGAGGAAAGACCAAACCTGGGCTTCGTTTTCTTCCCTCTTTGTCCTCTGTTTCTCTTCGGCAAATCCAGGCTCCTCCTGTGAAAACAGTCTGTAGGTGGGCTGTTAGGAATTGTGGGAACTGAAGTCCAACACACAAGGAGGGCACCTGTGGGCCATGCCTGTTTTAAAGAATACCAATGATATTTACTTTTGTTGTAACGTTTCATATTTTTGTTGATTTGAAATTGTATTGAAATGTAATCTGCTTTGGCCCTTTCCACACAGCTATATAAAATCAACACTGAACTGGTTTATATTGCAGCGTGGACTCTGATAATGCAGTACAAAGCAGATATTGCGGATTATCAGCCTTGATATTCTGGGTTATATGGCTGTTTGGAAGGGCCCTTTGAGTGCCCGTCCAGACAGGCCCTATATCCCAGGATCTGATCCTAGGTTTCCTGTTTATCCCAGGTTATTTGGCAGTGCAGACTCATATAATCCAATTTAAAGCAGAAAAGCTGGGATCAGATCCTGGGATATAGGGCCTGTCCGGAAGGCCCCACAGTCCCCTTATGGAAACAGAAAGTGGTGTATAAGCAAACATAATAATAATAATAAAGTCCTCCTCTTCTGATCTCCTGCTTGGAGAAGTGTTATTTCCTGTTTAATTGTGCGGCTCTTATTTTGAAAGTAGTTGTTCACCTCCAAAAACTTTGTTTGTGTGGTTGCCACAAACTATGATGAATCTATTGGTCGTGGGAGTTCCGTATGCCAAGTTTGATTGAATTCAGTTATTGGGGAATTCAGAATGCTCTTTGATTTCAGGAGCTACTGCAACTTCCTCATGTCTGAGTGTATTTTAACCAAAGCCCTCCAGTATTTTCTGTTGGTCATGGAATTTCTGCATGTCACGTTTGGTTCAGTTCCATTGTTGGTGGAGCTCAGAATGCCCTTTGATGGCTGGTGAACTATAAATCCACACAACAGGTTCAATGTGCAACTTCAAGGAAAGGGGAAGCTCATCTGTGATATGCAATCACATATGAAAGTATCTGAAATAAAATTAGGCCTCTTCATCAAACAAGTGAAGGATGAAATTTTCTGTCATCTCCCACAACTCAAAATCTGTTGGCAGAAAAACCATTGGTTCCATTCCCAAACAAAACATGTGTGGATTCACTGGAAAAGTTGTAAAAGGAGTTCCAATTTAGATTTAAAGAGCTTCGTTTTCATGAACAGGACATACAGCTTTTCTGTAACCCTTTTTCTATTGACACTGAAAATCTGAATACAATTTACCAAATGGAACTGGCTGAACTGCAGAGCTGTGACTCTCTGAAAGACGCATCAAGTCAAGCAGCCCTCCTAATCTCTATGCATCTCTCCCCTCTGAGACACATACTAAGCTTAGAAACCATTCAATCAAAATGGCAACCATCTTTGGCAGCACTTCTGTCTGTGAACAGACTTTTTCCAGAATGAAACATCTGAAATCTCCAACGAGATCTAGACTAACTGATGCACACTTGCAGCATTTGTTATGACTAGTAGTGACAAATATGGAACTGGACATTGACCATGTCAAAAGTAGGCCCATAGTTCCCAATGAAATACTGATAAGTTTGTTGATTTAACTTTACTTGTTCTTCACTTCAAACATTGTATTTGTTCCCGTTTTGTTTTTTTTACTTCAAAATAAGATATGTGCAGTGTGCATAGGAATTTGATCATAGTTTTTTAAAACTATAGTCCGGCCCTCCAACGGTCTGAGAACTGGCCCCCTGTTAAAAATGTTTGAGGACCCCTGTGCTAGATTATTCTTCTGAAATATAGTCAAAAGCACATTGGACAGCTGCTTTGAAATTCAGACTGAAACTGTGTTTGGAATCATTGCTTTTCATCGAAGTCACCAGTCTCTATTGCTTTCATTCCTGTGTGGTTTTCTTCTGGGGATCACACTTGGTTGGTTGAAATTGCAGGAGAACTACACGTGACACCAGCAAGATTGCTGCAGGAAAAAAAAGCAAACCAATTCCAAATAATTAACAATTTGTAATTAATTAATTTTTGCATTAATGAAGCTATAATTCAATTTTAGATAATCTACAAATAAGTCATTTCACTCTTTTGGCAGTGAAACCATAATGCGTTGTTGAAGGCTTTCATGGCAGGCATCCTCAGAGGTAGTTTCCAACAGACCTAACAACCTCTGTGGATGCCAGTCATAAATGTGGGTGAAATGTCAGGAGAGAATGCTTCTAGAACATGGCCACTCAGCCTGGAAAACTCACAGCAACCCAGTGAAACCATAATATTCATTTTTAAATTGTTCTTTGGGATACACTAATGATTTGGGCTACACTAATGTTCTTAGAAAGATTTTCTTCTGGGTATTGATTTACTTCTGTGTTCAGCATGTATCAATGCTGGAACAATTGAATGTGTTTTTGCTTTTTATACATAACTAGCTTGGGGACCCGGCCCTGCCCGGGTCATTTGAGAAGTGCAGCAGGATGTAGAGTGGGTCATGGGGGCTCTGTGTGCCAAGTTTAGTCTTGATCCATCATTATTGGGAGTTGCAGTGGTATCATGAAATTACTGGAGGTAGTGCAAGTCCCATCATCTCTGTGTGTCCCGTCCCCCCCAAAGTGTAGTAGGATGTAGATTGGGTCATGGGAGCTCTGTGTGCTAAGTTTGGTCTGTATTGGTGAATGGATGAGGGATGCATTGTTTTTCGGAAGTGAGTCAAGGTACTTCAAGTCCCATCATCCGTGGTCCGTCTTACAGTAAACTGCACCAGGCTGTAGAGTGGGTCATGAGGGCTCTGTGTGCCAGATTTGGTGTTGATCAGTCATTGGATTAGGTTTGTAGCAGGATTGGGAAGTGAGGGAAGGTACTGCAAGTCCCATCATCCATGGTCTGCCCTCCTCCAAACTTCAGCAGGATGTAGAGTGGGTCACTGGGGTTCTGTGTGCCAAGTGTGGTCTTTATCGGTGTTTGTTGGGGGCCGTAGTGGTCTGTGGGAACAGAGAGGTGTGAAAGTACTACAAATCCCATCATCCATTGTCAGTCCTCCCCCAAACCTCACCAGGACGTGAAGGCAGTCATGGGGGGTTATGTATGCCAAGTTTGGTCTCGATCAGTGATTGGATGAGGGTTGCAGCGGACTTGGGAAGTGAGTAGAGGCACTTCAAGTCCCATCATCCATGGCCCACCCTCCTCCGAACTGCACCAGGACGTAGAGTGGGTCATGGGGGCTGTGTGTGCTGAGTGTGGTCTGTATTGGTCCTTTTTGGTGGCCTCAGTGGTCTGTGGGAACCAAAGTCTTGGAAAGTACTACAAATCCCATAATACGTGGGTCATGTCATAGGGGGGTTATGTGTACCAAGTTTGGTGCAGGTCCATCACCCGCGCTGGTCGCTGTGGCCTGTGAAAGTGGCTGCCACATATTCGCCCTGGCCTGTGAAAGTGGCTGCCACATATCCACCCTAAACTCTATTTTGGGGCCTGTAATGTTATGGCCTGCTATTGGTAACTTTAAAAGGCCGAATGGCAGGCAGCCATTTTCTAAAAGCTGAGGGGGAGGAGAATACAGGAATCCATTTTGTTTTCACAGAGCCAAGTGGGGAGGGAATGTTGATGGTGCATTTTTTCCCCTCAGTGGGAAGAAATCCTGTTGTTTGAATGTAGAGGCCTGGATTCTGGGTTGCTGGCTTTTTTCCCCTCAGTGGGAAGAAATCCTGTTGTTTGAATGTAGAGGCCTGGATTCTGGGTTGCTGGCTTTTTCCCCTCAGTGAGAAGAAATCCTGTTGTTTGAATGTAGAGGCCTGGATTCTGGGTTGCTGGCTTTTTTCCCCTCAGTGGGAAGAAATCCTGTTGTTTGAATGTAGAGGCCTGGATTCTGGGTTGCTGGCTTTTTTCCCCTCAGTGGGAAGAAACCCTGTTGTTTGAATGTAGAGGCCTGGATTCTGGGATGCTGGCTTTTTTCCCCTCAGTGGGAAGAAATCCTGTTGTTTGAATGTAGAGGCCGGATTCTGGGATGCTGGCTTTTTCCCCTCAGTGGGAAGAAATCCTGTTGTTTGAATGTAGAGGCCTGGATTCTGGGATGCTGGCTTTTTCCCCTCAGTGGGAAGAAATCCTGTTGTTTGAATGTAGAGGCCTGGATTCTGGGATGCTGGCTTTTCCCCCTCAGTGGGAAGAAATCCTGTTGTTTGAATGTAGAGGCCTGGATTCTGGGATGCTGGCTAATCAGTGGCTAGCAATGCCCTCTGTCTGGTGCCTTAGAATTTTGGAGTGGCGAGGCTGTCCAATCAAAGGACTTTATGCAAATAGCTGCCACATATCCGTCCTTCCGCCTCCGCATACACACATACACACATACACACAAACATTCCGTTTTATAAAGGTATACAGATCTTAGCCATTTGATTTACTTTTCTGTTATGATTGTGGACTCTTTTTCATCTTTACTGCCATAGTAAATTTTTAATGTTCTCAGAACTTGTTGCCACTGCTTCCACCTTCCACCTGACTGACAATACAAAAACTGGATCTTGTATTATGCTGCTTTTTACTGTTCTATATACAGTACACATCAAAGCTCTCTGTGTCTTTTCTGGGAGACAAACAATATTGTGGATATGTTACCAGAATAACAAGTCATAACATTGATCTGTTTGCCTTTTATAGTGAAGGAAATGGACAGTAGAACATTAACATAGTTTATCACGTGCCCACAGCTTTTATCACCCTGTTTTTAGATGCAGTATTATAATGTGAACGTTTCTAAGTTTATTTGGTACTAGCTTGGGGACCCGGCGGTGCCCGGGTCATTTGAGAAGTGCAGCAGGATGTAGAGTGGGTCATGGTGTTACCGAACAATGGATTATAGAGGACCCTTCCCTTAAGGGGACAGGGCCCAGGCCACCCCTAAAATGCGAGGATCAAGGCCTAAAGTAAGGGTGATCTTCCTAAAACTACAAATCCCACCAAGACCCAATTCAGTTCTCACCCAAACCGGAAGCACGCACGGACCAAGAGAAGAATTCTTTCTCAGCTGATGAAAGGATGAATGCCAACCACACAGGTCTCCAAAGGCAAAACATAGTCTTTTAATGGGAATGCAGGCAAATATATAGAAAAGCAGTCATTTACATTTGAATCGGGCGCCCTCCCCTCCCACGTGTAGCTCCAGCTGATTGGCCGAGCTGTCAAAGTCAGCTGGGCCAGGAGGCGGCCGGCGCGCTTTAACCAATGGGAAAAGACGCGCCAAGATTCGAACGAGCCAATCCTGGCCGGCTATGCAAGGCGGGAAAGGACACAAAGGTAAAACGGCTGGGTGATGGAAGTAACCTGTGGCTGAAATGCCTTGCGGCCGGCGAGCTTCCGATGGGAGACTCAAGCCTTCCTGTCTATTGTTGGGTTTGAATACCTTAATGGGAGTCTTTTGTCCTGGCCGAAACTCCTTTGTGTTGAGAGTTTCGGTCTAGCGGGAAAATATGGCTTCTCAGTTCAAAATGGCAAAATCATAACTTATTGCAGCCGGTAAGCGGGGGTCCAAAGCCCACTTTGGTCCAGCTATGGGGTGGCTGAGTGACTTGGGGTTGCCAGAGCCCATGGGTCCCTTGGAGGTCAAGCTCCGTGGCCAAGGGGAGACACGAGCGGGTGGATTCAGGCCCATAATGGCGGAATCTATGTTCCACAGAACACCTGACCTCCACCCAATTATTGGTGCAAAGAAAAATGTATCATCTGTTTACCAGGGAACTCTCCGCAAAGGGAGCCCTGGCTGAGCTTGGAAGCATGGTTGCTCAGTTTAAAGTGGTCCTGAAAGATAGCTATTGGGGCTGGCTGCAAGGGTCCGAAGCTCGCATGAAACAACCATGTTTTGGGTTCTGATTATATGACCGTACATATTCCCTATCATTGGCCAAGCTCCGAAAATGACAGAGACATATGTGGGGAGTCTTGGGCATAAAGAGTGTGGGCCTCACCCCACGAAGAAACCCAACGTTCCTCCCAGAGTTATTATTTGTGCAAGGCAAAATGGATGGGAAAAGTGGGTTATTGTGCTCTGTTAAACTCTGGAACTCTCTGTTGAGGGCATTATCTTAGTGTTACAGGGACACAAAAAAGGGGAACACATAGGGGTACAATGTAGACAAGACAACCCAGATTTCCCCCTGCAATCATCCCAATTACATTCCCATGCAGCTCTTGCTCCCAGAGGTAATGATCTTAAAACAACCAACAAAATGCTGCTTTCCTTCTGGGAGTTGTAGTCCTCCTTGATGCAATCACTGTCCTTGGGAACTGCAGAGTCTTTGGGGTTTGAGGTGCAAAGGAGTAGCAAAGTCATTGAGGGTCCAGGGTGCAAAGGGGAGAAACAGGAAATGTCCAACTGGAGAAACGTCCTTGAGGAAACTATAAAGTTCGTGATCAGGGGAGAGAGTCTGAGGGTAGTGATCCTGGGTGTGCCCGCTTGTATGGGGCTGAGCTCAAAGCAGTGGGAGTAGCAGTGAAGAGTCCATGATCAGTGTCCTTGGGCGAACTTCAGGTCCCAGCTCGCACAGACCTGGGTTAGGAGTTCGAGGCCTCCCTACTCGCACAGATCCCTTCCCATTAACCTCCTGAAGGCGATCTACCGAGGCAAAGGCATTTTCCCTCCCCCAAAGTCCATGGGTGCTCCTTTTGGGCCCCTCTGACAGTTTTCCAGTCAGGGAAGGATCTTGAGTTCGTCCAGGGAAAAAGGTGGCCAAAAGCAGAGAAAAATGAGCTCTTTTACTTGAGCTCCAAGCCCCCCTTGTTGGCAGAAGGCTTGGGGTCCCGTTCCCCCCTTCAGGATCCTTATAGTTCAAAATCGTTGACTTGCAGCCGGTTTTGGACTCACTATTGCTGCAGAGTTGATGGAACTTTAATGTGAAAAAAGGTGGGGGCCGATTGTCCTCAGATGAACTGAGCGCGCCAGCGGTAGAGTCAAGCCGCTGATTGCGAGTGGCTGCTTTCCCGGGCTTCCCCCAGGCATGGGAGGGAAAACGGGGAGAAGAAAGAGTGGAGACAAGATAGGGGGAAGAGGCAGAGTGCTTTGGGACAACAACGGGGCAAATCGGGGAAACTTTCAAAGTGTGGATACTGAATACATTGGTTCCTATGGAGATCTCACTTATCCGCGGATCGCTCTGCTCCTCGCCCCCACCCTTGGCAAGGGCCCCCACTTATTCCAAGATGGCGGCGGGGCGGGCGAGTCTGCAGAGGTGCATCTCGCCCGCGCGGCCCTTCTAGTGGCCTGAAGAGTCGGACCGGTCGTAGAAGGATGGAAAATACGGTAGGGGGCAGTGGGTTGACTTTGGGGGGCTTGTTTACTGTTTTTAAAAGTGTTTTTGTTTGTTTTCTTATAGTGGTTGAGGGAGGGACGGGCGTTTCGGCCCTAGTGGCGGGTGGTGGTACTGCAGCGGCCTTGCATAGGCCTGGGTGGAGGTTTGCCAGGCTGTTGTGGCTTGACGCTATGGGAGGTTGGGAAGGTTGGTTCTGTGTTATGGTTTGCTGATGGGGATGTTTTGGTGCCTGGGCTCTGGGGAAGGGATGGAAATGTATTTTGGCTTTTGTCTTGCTGGAGGCTGCTTATGGAGTTCAATGTGTTATTGCCATGTGGGAGGTTTTGGTGGGTGCTGGGGGAAATGTCCTGGTTTATTGCTAATGTGCTGTTTGATGTTTTCTGTGTAAATGTGGTGCAGTTGGGGCAATGGGAGGCAATGGTGGCTGGGCTCATTGGGAGGGACGAAGTTGGTGCAGTGCGTATGGAAATTGATGGGGCAAAAAAGGTCTGGTACTGGTGCAACTTAGGCCATGGGCCAAGAGGAATACTGGGGACTCTCTGCAGTTAGATCTCCTGGATTTGGGGCTTCCTGATTCGACCATAATGGGGGCACTGTGTGGCAAGTTTGGTCTTGATCCATCATTCTTGGGAGTTGCAGTGGTATCATGAAAGTACTGAAAGTACTGGAAGTCCCATCATCTGTGGTCCAGCCTCCCCCAAATTGCAGTAGGATGTAGATTGGGTCATGGGGGCTCTGTGTGCTAAGTTTGGTCTGTATTGGTGAATGGATGAGGGTTGTATTGTTTTTAGGGAGTGAAGGTACTTCAAGTCCCATCATCCATGGTCCGTTTCACACAAAACTGCACCAGGATGTAGAGTTGGTAATGAGGGCTCTGTGGGCCAGGTTTGGTGTTAATCAGTCATTGGATAAGGTTTGCAGCAGTCTTGGAAAGTGAGGGATGGTACTGCAAGTCCCATCATCCATGGTCTGCCCTCCTCCAAACTTCAGCAGGATGTAGAGTGGGTCACTGGGGTTCTGTGTGCCAAGTGTGGTCTTTATCGGTGTTTGTTGGGGGCCGTAGTGGTCTGTGGGAACAGAGAGGTGTGAAAGTACTACAAATCCCATCGTCCATTGTCAGTCCTCCCCCGAACCTCACCAGGATGTGAAGGTAGTCATGGGGGTAATGTGTGCCAAGTTTGGTCTCGATCAGTAATTGGATAAGGGTCGCAGTGGACTTGGGAAGTGAGTAGAGGCACTTCAAGTCCTATCATCCATGGCCCACCCTCCTCCAAACTGCAGCAGGATGTAGAGTGGGTCATGAGGGCTTTGTGTGCCAGGTTTGGTGTTGATCAGTCATTGGATTAGGTTTGTAGCAGTCTTGGAAAGTAAGGGAAGGTACTGCAAGTCCCATCATCCACGTTCTGCCCCCCTCCAAACTTCAGTAGGATGTAGAGTGGGTCACTGGGGCTCTGTGTGCCAAGTGTGGTCTTTATTGGTGTTTGTTGGGGGCCGCAGTGGTCTGTGGGAACAGACAGGTGTGAAAGTACTACAAATCCCATTGTCCATTGTCAGTCCTCCCCCGAACCTTAACAGGACATGAAGGTAGTCATGGGGGTTATGTGTGCCAAGTTTGGTCTCGATCAGTAATTGGGAAAGGGTCGCAGCGGACTTGGGAAGTGAGTAGAGGTACTTCAAGTCCCATCATCCATGGTCTGCCCTCCTCCAAACTGCAGCAGGATGTAGAGTGGGTCATGGGGGCTGTGTGTGCCAAGTGTGGTCTGTATTGGTCCTTTTTGGAGCCTCAGTGGTCTGTGGGAACCAAAGTGTTGGAAAGTACTACAAATCCCATAATCCGTGGGTCATGTCCCCGAACCACACCAGTACGTAAAGGGGGTTAGGGGGGGTTATGTGTACCAAGTTTGGTGCAGGTCCATCATCCGCGCTGGTTGCTGTGGCCTGTGAAAGTGGCTGCCACATATCCGCCCTCCCGCCCTCCCGCCCTCCGCACACATACATACATACAAACATTCCGCTTTATAAAGGTATACAGATGTGTCGAAATGTTTCAGTAAATATGAAACTGAGCATAAACTCCAAAGACTCTTATTTTTGTTTTATTTTTGAAATACGGTTTTCAGCAATTCTTGAATTCATGTTACAACAGCCTCTGGCTCTTAAAAAAAAGGTTACTAACCAGATTATACTTAAAATAAAAAGGATCAGTTACTACTATTACTCCTGCTACTACTAGTTTTTCCCAATAATGGGAACCAAAGTGGCTACAAACATATTTAAAAACAATGCAGTTAAAAAGTACACAAAAACAGTAATAAAATGTGAATGTAAAAGTTATTTGAAAGCAATTAAACTACCTAAAACTAAAAAAAATTCTGGAACATGAGAAATATTGTTTATAGACATTATTCAAAAGATACCTCTCTTGTTTACTGGCTTGTGGATTGTTTAAGGGTCCAGCAGTTTAGTGTTGGATGAACAGTTGGTGTTCTGCTCCTCTCTGCTCGAATGTTCTCCTTCTCCTACACCAAACAGTATCCATTTCAATGGTGGAATTTACTTTTACAAGACAGGGTCAACCCATGCAGTCTTAAAAATGGATCGAGGAAAAATAATTTTGTCTAATAGTTGATATGACTATTACGGTAGTATCTTGGATTCCTTCAGTATCCAAGATAGTATACCTTGAATTTCAGCTAGTCAGTTCCAGTTGCTTATCACCGGGGATGTGGTACTAAATTTTGAAATGCAGGCTTACATCACAACAGTCTCCAAAGACACCTTTGGGGAGGCAAACATGTTGAACGATATTTAGTTGTCAACTGGCTATTTATTTATTTATTTAGCATTCATCTCCTCTTTGATAGATAGATTTGAATGTATATTACATGTGCATATTTACAAACATACATTTTTCATTCAGGCAAGGATAACTAGGAAACAATAGCTACAATGTGCACTATTCATTCTCTTGTTATTGTGTAAAATTGGCCAGGTTTCATGACAGTGCTCGCCATAGGTTATTGGGTGCAGTATGTGAGTTTAAATTATTGTTTTATATGCTTTTGGTTTTATTCTGTATTGTATTGTGTGTTTATTTCATGCAATGTTTTAGGCACATTGTGCCATATGTAAGCCGCCCCGAGTCCCTTCGGGGAGATGGAGGCAGGGTACAAAAAGAAAATTATTATTGTTATTATTATTATTCCCTAGTGAAACCACCTGCAGCTACAGAGGTCAATAAAAGTCTTCAGTTACAAATCAGAGCCAAAAATAGATTACATCGGTCTGAGAGATTATGTGGAAAGGTTGTGGAGAAAATTCACGGGAGACGTATATATTCATGGGTGTCTATTAGGCATGAGAAAAATGAAACGGAAATTAAAAGAAATCGTAAGTGATTCGTATGTAATGGGCCTTTCAAGTTTATACGGATCGCAAGGCCAATCCCGGAAGTGGACTTTCTTTTACGCACCCCTGGGCCCAAAATTTCGTTAGATTATTAAATATTTCGTTAGATTATTAAACAGGAAAATTTCCCCCTCCAAAATAGCTTTGCAGACATAACTCACAGTGAAATCGGGGCCTTTCCATGCTTGAAGCCTAATTAGAGTGGAAGGCCTCCTCCAGGAAGTGAAAAGGGGCCGAAAACCATAGAGAGCCCGAAATCGGGACTCCTAGAAAGGCTGGAGGACTGACGAAAAAGCGATTTAAACACCCAGGAAGGTTGTTTAGATAGAAGAACAGAGTAGGAGGACATAAGAACTGCTGAGAGAAGGGCAGCAGGAGTGAAAAGAGCACGGAGAGGAGAAGTAAGAGTTCAGAATCAAGAAAAGCCATAGAGTTCCAACGGAGGTCCTAGACTGCTATGGTAAAACTGAATGGGAAAAAGATGGAGTGAGGGAGAACTCTACAGATTAGCAAGGCCTGCACCAGAGGTAGGCCTAGGCATTTATTTAATAATATTAATAATAATAATATATTAATGCATTATATGTGTCCCTGCAAAGGAACCCTGTCCTTTAATAATATTAATAATAATAATATATTAATGCATTATATGTGTCCTGCAAAGGAACCCTGTCTTTTAATAATATTAATAATAATAATATATTAATGCTTTATATCTCCCAGCAAGGAAACCAAGGGAAATGTTGCCCCTTGATTTGCCTGTGTTTAAAACAGTATCAGTCCTGTTTCCCTGCTTTGCCTACTTTAGAACTACTAACGAAATTTCGTAAGTAATTAAGTTACATTTCCGAAATTTTTGGGAAATTTTTTGTAAGTCTTTGATATACTAATCAAAAAAAAAATCCCCCCCCATTTGATTTTAGAATCCCGATTTTAGGATTCTATAACATGCCTAGTGTCTATTAAACAATAAGTTGTTTACCTTAAAAGCAGTTCAGGCAATGCTGCGATAGAGTAAGAAGCTTATCCTGAATTCTCTTGTTCTTGGTTCAAGTCAAGTCTGCTTTTGGATTTTAATATCCTGGAAGTTTTCTATGTTCCTGTTCATGTACTCCTGTTCGAGTTTTTACTAGTTATACCTTCTTGCTTGTGGATTTATGCTGTACTTGTAATTTCCTGGACTTTATCACCTCTGGAATGTTCTGAGACATCTGGATGGTTGCTTGGTTGTCACCTGTTGCAAAACCTTTATGGATTATATATCTTCCCTTTCTTATTCCTGCTCTTTAATATGCTTTTAATAAGTTTTACAATTAATTATTTGCTTCTATTCCTGGACTCTTGTGTGGACCGAATTAATAATCTGAATTACACTGCAGTTTGATGGATCATATTGATTTCAAGTTTTTTTTGCTTATTGATATTAAAAGCTGATCAGGGTATTAGCAAGTGAAATATGTAATGGATATGCAGTTGAGAGACCTAAGATTATCTCCCATGAATTTAGCAGATATGCACATTTAATTTCCCCTAGTTCTCTTCCACAATATTAGTTGAATTAAGAAGGAGGAATTAATTCAGATGACATTTTTACATGTTGGATTTGCAAATGTATCTGCTTTGGAATAGAAAATGCCAACCATATTTGTGTGGGTGTTTATTCTGGGCCATCAGAAACTCAGGTTTGTTACTACAAAAGAACAATATATTTGCACTGATATTTCTGCCATAGATTTTTTTTCTTAGCAGAGGACAGGTTCAAAAACAAACAAACAAATGATATTCAATGCTGAAAAATCAGTGCTTCTTTCTGAAATGCCATTTTGTAAAATACTGTGAATGCAACCTCTTCCTAATAATATTTCATTGTCCAATGGTGATTTTAAGATAATTTGGTTAGGTGAATAGTTGGGGGAAAAACCACCCCCAAATGTTCAAAATATGTCAAACTCCATATAACAGGGTGGGAGCCCCTGCTGGCACAATGGGTTAAACCATTGTGGCAGCAGGACTCAAGACCGACAGGTTGGAGGTTCGAATCTGGGGAGACCATGGATGAGCTCCCTCTGTCAGCTCCAGTTCCCCATGCAGGGACATGAGAGAAGTCTTCCAGAAAGATGGTAAAACATCAAAACATCTGGGCGTTCCCTGGGCAATGTCCTTGCAAACAGCCAATTCTCTCACACCAGAAGTGACTTGCTGTTTCTCAAGTTGCCCCTGACATGAAAAACAAAACAAAACAAAAAAACAACAAATAAACAGGATGTGCAACTTCAGTGGGTTTCAGGGCTACTGCCAAACAGTCAAGAATTGAAGATTGTTTTGCATGGAAAGGAGATGTAAGTAAAACAAACCCTCCTCCTAAGGCTAATAGATTTGAAATATTGGACGGAGAAACTCAGATAGAGCAGGGAATTGAACAGATAGTGGACTCTCCCTTGCCTACCAGAGAGGAGCTTGAAGGAGTCCAGGATCATGAATTGGGATGCTTGCAGAAGTCGCTACTGTATGCATTCAAACCCTCCTGCCCGATATCCCAGTGATATTGTCAGCACTTGCAGTGCTCGTGTTTCCCCATGCATTGTGCGGTTCCTGTTTCCTGACATCCGTAAACATCGCTAGCTAGGCCACGCCCACTGGTCCTGAGGAAGCCCCTCCGGGGGCGAAACGAAGGCACGCATCATTTTCGTCGACCATGGAATGTCTTCCCATTAACACATAATTGTTATACAGACTGGTGTCTCTGACCGGGACTTTATTATTATTATTTAAAAGAATAACCTTGTTATTATTTGGGAGACATCCGGGACTGTGTCCCTTTTGGATGACGCAGGAACTCCTTTCCGCCTTTTTACGACGTCCACTCACTTGCATGTGAGTTTACCGCCCGTATTTGCTGTGTATGAATATATGGATAAAGACAGCATGTATGCATTACTTTGACTACAAAAAAATTGTTGAAATTACTTTGAATGCTACTGATAAATGTTTATTTTGGAAGCTGAGAATTCATCCTGCTTGAAATTTATATTGATGTTACACTGTTCCTTTTGATTCACCTCTTGTGTATGCATTCAAACCACACCAAGGGTTTTGATTCGGGGGGGGGTGAGTTTGATTGGGGGGGGGGCGCTGTGTCTGGGTGAGAGAGGGTCTACCGTAGCAAACCTTTTGTATTGTTTTCCCAATACCTCCATGCATATGGGAGATATTGAGCATGGTGATCAGATCATGATATGAATACACATAACAGTTTAAATAATGTACCAGTAAGGCCTTCTCTCGGACCACCCTGAGAATTTCGGGGGGCTTCAGCCCTGAAGCCTTTGATCAGCTATCAGGTATAAAAGATAAGCGGAATGAGCTAAAAGGTGATATGGAGATCTTTATGCAAAAACATGTCTCTGATCATTTTACTACTACCACACCTGCCTTTGAAAAACTGACATATTTTATTTCAGTATGTGTGTCTGTATGGGTGAGCTGCAACATATTTAAAACCTGAACTGTGTCTCTTAGGACACTTTTCTTAAGTGCTTCTCTATTTACACTTGAGAATACAAAAATCAAGCAAATATTATAAAGATACCATATATCTTTTAGTATTTTTCTGACACTTCAGGGGTATATCTACAGTGTATCAGTTTGTTACTACCATATTTTTTTGAATTCCCATGACTTCAAATTCTTTGGATTTATAGCTTGTTGAGTCCTTAGTATGTTATAAACCACCCTGAGTCGGCCCCCCCAGTCCAGAGTGAAAAAAGGTGGTAATCTTCTTGGCTTTTCTTCGTGAACAAAGATTCAGGAAGGACTCATCCCACGCTTTCTACAAGTGCGTTGATGACTGGAAGTTGGATGTGTCCTTCGAGCCTGTGCAATGGATTTTTCTGGTGGAGTGCAACGTGCACAGAACTGGCCTCACCCTTTATACCAAAGGTTCGTCTGGCGGGGCCTAGCAAGCTGGGACGGTGGCAGTGAGGTCCTCAGGTCATAGGTTTGATTAGAGTTGCCTTCTCTTAGATGATTGATTTTACAGGGTTAGACGAGCACCATCTGCCCGGTTTTGAAATTAGAGTTTTCCTTCTCTTAGGATGGTTGCCAAAAGGCTAGAGAGCCCATCCTGCCCATTGACGCTCTTTTTCAGACCCTTCGGTTGTGACCTGTCTAACATGGACAGCTCACAACTTCATGACAAGGGGGCGTCAACATATATAAATACAGAAAATAAATAAATAAACAAAGAAATAAATGAATGAATAAGGACTCTCTAACGTGCTTTCCTCAACTCCAATATGAGAGTTCTCTGGCACAGAATCTGAAAATCTCACCAAATTTAAAATCCCAAGATTCCATGGAGCAACAGTGGTTATTATTAGAATTAGAACTTCAAGAAATTTCAAACTCACCTACAGAAACATTGTGGATAAAAGTCCCAGGACAAAAAACTAATCTAGCACTAGGGATCTGCTATCGCCCTCCCAACCAAACTCCAGAGGCAGACTGCTATCTGGAAAATGAAGTTAAACAGGCCTCAAAAAGAAATACATTAGTCATAATGGGGGACTTCAACTATCCTCAAATAGATTGGCCAAATTCTTGTTCTACGCATGAAAGAGAGACAAGGTTCCTCGACATGCTAGCTGATTATTCCCTTGAGCAGATGGTCATGGAACCAACCAGGGGAAAGGGGATCCTGGACTTGGTGCTAACTAATGAACAAGATCTCGTTCAAGATGTCCTTGTAGCTGAGCCCATAGGTACCAGTGACCATAACACAATAACCTTCAACGTAAGTTTGGATAGCAAACTGTCAGTGAAAACTAACACGGAGACATTAAACTTTCACAAAGGGAATTTCACCAAAATGAGAAAAATTGTAAAGAACAAACTAAATGGAGCAGTAAAAAAAAAATCAAATCCCTCTAAAATGCTTGGAAACTGTTTAAAAATACCTTAAAACAGGCCGAACTAAAATGCATTCCAATAAAAGAAAGAGGCATGGAAAGTCCAAAAGGACACCAGTATGGCTTACAAATGAAGTAAAAGATGTGATTGGAAAGAAGAAAACTCATTTAAGACATGGAAGGCTCTTCCTACCGAGGAGAACAGAAAGGAACACAAGCTCTGGCAAACTAAATGCAAAGCAACAGTCAGGAAAGCCAAGAGAGATTTTGAGGCACACATAGCAAAGAATATTTAAAAAACCCAGTGTCAACCCAGTGCGCAGCAGCAGTGAAAAAAGCAAATTCTATGCTAGGCATGATCAGAAAGGGAATCGAAAATAGGTCAGCAAATGTTGTATTACCTCTCTACAAATCTATGGTAAGGCCACATTTGGAGTACTGTGTACAATTCTGGTCTCCGCACCTTAAGAAGGATATAACGGAACTGAAAAGGTACAGAAAAGGGCAACAAGAATGATCCAAGGGATGGAGCGGCTCCCTTACGAAACCAGGTTGCAACGCCTTGGTCTTTTCAGCCTTGAAAGACGGCGTTTAAGAGGTGACTTGATCGAAGTGTATAAAATCATGCATGGGATAGAAAAGGTGAATAAAGAAAAATTATTTTCTTTGTCACAAAACACTAGGACTAGAGGGCACTCCTGAAGCTCCAAGGTAGGAAAATTAGGACTAATACAGGGACATATGTCTTCACCCAGAGGGTCATTGGGTTATGGAACTCACTTCCAGAAGAGGTTGTGACAGCTGTCAGCCTGAACAATTTCAAGGCAGGATTAGACAGATTCATGGATACCAAGGGAATCAGTAGTTACTGAAAAGGACATTCAAGTGCCACCTCGGAGTTGATTGAGGTAGGCAGGATTTCCCTGGGTACTGGTTGTGGGGGGTCGGGAGCAGGTCAGGGTTTTGCCCTCCCTTCTGCTCGAGATCCCCGTGTACAACTGGTGGGCCACTGTGTGATACAGAATGCTGGACTAGATGGGCTGAGGTCCGATTCAGCATGGCTCTTCTTATGTTCTTATTATTTATTATTATTTTATTTAGAATATTTATACCTCACACATTTGCCACAAAAGCTCTCAGAGCAACTCAGTTAAAGTGGTATGGAAGCACTATAATTTGCAGTATGGATACAATCTCTTTAGCATCTTTCTGCAAATGTCAGTTCAACAACTAAAAAAGACATTGTGTAAAATATATGGATATGTTTCATTGTTATATGTCTTCTGATATATATGTTTCCTTCTATCTGTTCACACCCCCCCCCCCCTTTACATGAAGGTACTTGTGCCTGACTCCAGTTTGAAGGATTTTTTTTCTCCTTCACCAATAATTTTGCACCACTGCTATCTCACCCTCTGTTTTTATCACTTTCTTGTCTATTTTAATCTGTACATGCGGCCCGCTCACTGTTTTGTGTTATGAATGGTTTTATTTTATTGTAATTTTTTTGGTTGTAGTATTTATAGTTTATGTTTTATGTAATTGTTTATATTGCCTTATGTTTGATTTTACCTTGTTGTTGTGTTGTTGGGCTTGGCCTCATGTAAGCCGCTCCTAGTCCCCATTGTGAAGATGGTGGTGGAATATAAATAAAGATTATTATTATTATTATTATTATTCTATCCCACCTCTTCCCAGTCCGGGACTAAAAGTGGCTTGCAATAAATAAAACAAAACCCATTAGAAATCTACAATTTAATAAGATTAAACAATCCAAAATTAAAACTAGATTGAAGCCCAATAAAATCCTGTATTCCCACGATATGTAACTATTAGGGTGGTGGGGCAGCGAGAAGGGCCTCTTCAGAATATTTTGAAGAATGAGCAGGTTGAATGAAAAATGGGCAGGTTTGAAGTCATCAAGGTTGCCACCATCCATTATTATAGTCTCTGTGACCTGGTAGTTCAGGCTGAATGTACTTTGCCATATAATCCGGTATCTGATTATATGGCTGGATTATATGAGTCTACACTGCACCCCACGTTGCTGGGTAGCAGCCGAAAGAAACCAAAGAAAAATCGTCTGGGCCAGGCGCGGCGGAGACGCCTAAGAGAGAGGCGGGGACGAGCCGGCAGTCGGCCACATCAGCCATCTCCGCCGGCGTCCACTCAACCTAGCGTCCCTGCGGCCAATACCAGCCCAGCCCATGTGAAATCCATCTATGCTGGAGGTCCCTCCCCTGTCCTGGGGTTCCAACAGCTGGCTTCCCCCTCGTTTCCATCTATGGCCCTTCCATCTTTGGCCCGGGTCAGTGTTGAGCCGGCATCGAACTTGTCGACCACCCAAGGCTCTGACAGGCATTCCCAGAAAGGAAGGTGTAAGACCCAAAAGAGACCCTTCCGATCTCGGACCTTCTGGGGGGCTGGCTATAGCCGGAATGAGAGACACCCAGAACGGGCCCATGGATCGGCCCCGGTCGGCCAGACTATAAATACATCAAGGGGTCAGAGGGGCCTCCCTAGCACCCAATTGGACAAGCTGCCCTCAAGGCCCCCCCAGGGACATGGGTGTTTGGCCGGTGAACGGGTTTTGACCTCCCTTTCCGGGAATGGGGGGCCCGAGACCAGGGGGTTGCCGGCCGAACCGGCGACAAATAGCCGGGTTTCTTCGCAGGCTTCCCCTTTTCACGGGGTGTGCCGGAAGCTGAACTCCAATCAGGTTCGCTGAGTATCCCAGTGATCTCGGGGCGGGGCGAGTACGGTAGGCGCAGGCCGAATGCTAACAATATTGCGAGAACCAGACCTAGTCAAAGACGGACTCGACCCGGCTCTGACCTGCGTCCTATCCCCAGACACGCTGTTGATAGACATCCAGTCCTCCCACCTTCCACTCTGGTGCTGGTCAATGCACGTTCCGTTCGGAACAAGACGGCCACTGTCAGGGAATTCTGTGAAGACCTCAAGGCGGACCTGTTCTGTATCACCGAGACTTGGCTTCAGGAGAGCGATTCCACCTGCCTCCATGAAGTGGTCCCCCCTGACTACGTGGCCACGCACCAGAATAGGAACGAGGGACGGGGGGGGGGGGGTGGCAATACTCTCCCGTGATGGATTACACCTTAGAGCGATCCCTGCGCTTGTCACCTCGGGACTGGAGAGTGTTGGCTTGGTGTGGGAGTCCCCGGAGAGCCTGGCGATCCTGCTGGTGTACCATGCGCTTAGCGCACTGGCGGAGAGCCTGGCGCGGCTGCTAGAGACTGTGTCGGAATGGGCATTGAGGTTTCCCAGACTTATTGTTCTGGGTGACTTCAATGTCCACGCCGACGCAGCCTCTGGTCCATCTGCAGCCACGGACCTAATCTCGACCATGGCGACATTAGGCCTCTCCTTGTGTAACTCGGGACCCACACACTCAGCCGGACACACCCTCGATTTGGTGTTCAGCGCAGGGGTTCAAGTGGACCTAGCCTCTGTTATAGAGGTACCATGGTCGGACCACTGTGCTCTAAGCAACCGCCTCCCCATGCAAGGGCGCCGAACAGATTTTTGTTCGCCCAAGGAGACTTATGGAACCTGAAAGGTTCCTGAATGCTCTGAGGGATCTGGAGTCTATCAGCGTCTCAGTCGAAGAGCTAGTCCAGACTTGGAACACCTCACTGGCCAGAGCTCTCGACGAGATTGCTCCCAGGCGCCCTCTCCGCCCCCGCAATCATCGGTCCCCCTGGTATACAGGGGACCTTAGGATCATGAAGCGGGAAAGGAGACGGAAACTCCGTGACGGAGCCTCAGTATCAGCTTATAAGCTAATTAAAGAGTCTTATGAGCATGCTGTCAAGGCAGCCAAAAATGAATACTTCTCTGCCTTGATAGCGTCTGCAAGCTCACGCCCGGCTCAATTGTTTAAGGTAATTCGATCTCTGACGACGGTCCCCACCGTCCCAAAAAATAGTGATCAGGCCCTTACTGCCGGCGCTTTTCAGAGCTTTTTCACAGACAAGATACTGAGCCTCCGCCGGGACTTCCCGGCCACAGTTGATACAGTAAGAGAGCTAGAGACTCCGTGGCCCTCCGCTGGGCCCACCCTCGACCGGTTTCGGCCACTGGACGCAGATGCTGTTGATAAGATAGTGACTGCGGCCCGTCCTACCACCTGCTCCCTCGACCCGTGCCCCTCCTGGCTTGTTAGATCTTGCCTGGAGGGGTTACGTGGGCCTCTGTTGAATATCATTAACAGCTCCCTTGAGCAAGGAGTCTTTCCAGAGTGCTTAAAAGAGGCGGTGGTAGCTCCATTACTGAAGAAACCGTCATTGGACCCTGCGGTTCCCTCCAACTACCGCCCAGTGTCGAATCTCTCGTACCTGGGCAAGGTGGTTGATAGGGCAGTAATGGAGCAGCTGCAGTCCTTCTTAGATGATGCAACATGGCTTGACCCCTTCCAGTCCGGCTTCCGTTTGGGGCACGGGACGGAGACGGTTCTGGTCTCCATCACAGATCAACTCCGCTGCCAGCTCGACCAAGGCGGGTCTGCGCTGCTCGTGTTATTGGACCTCACGGCAGCGTTTTGACACGGTCGACCACAATCTTTTGATCCACCGCCTGGCCATGGCTGGAGTGAGGGGGACTGTCCTTAAATGGCTGACCTCCTTCCTCCGCCAGCGGTCTCAGCGTGTGAGGAGGGGCGGGGTGGTCTCCGAGGACTCCCCATTAGTGTGTGGAGTTCCTCAGGGGGCCATTCTCTCCCCTCTGTTATTTAACATCTACATGCAGCCGCTTGCACAGCTGGTGCGGAGTTATGGGCTGGTCTGTCACCAGTATGCGGATGACACCCAGCTCATTCTGAGGATGGAGGGCAGGCCGGAGTCCATCCCCGATAATTTCCAACAGTGCCTCGAGGCCGTTACTGGATGGCTGCGAGCCAGTAGGTTGAGGGTGAATCCGGCGAAGACGGAGATCTTGTGGCTGGGCCGCCCGGGCAAGGTGGGTGCCCGGCTTCCGACCCTGGATGGTGCGGCGCTGCACCCAGCGAGGCCGTTACTGGATGGCTGCGAGCCAGTAGGTTGAGGGTGAATCCGGCGAAGACGGAGATCTTGTGGCTGGGCCGCCCGGGCAAGGTGGGTGCCCGGCTTCCGACCCTGGATGGTGCGGCGCTGCACCCAGCGCCGTCAGTGAAGAGCCTGGGTGTCCAGTTGGACTCCCCATCTGACAATGGAGGCCCAGGTCTCCATGGCCAGTAAGGCTGCTTTTCCACCTCCGCCAGGCAAGGAGGCTGGCCCCTACCTCTCCCGGAGCGACCTAGCCACGGTGATCCAAGCCACGGTCATCTCGAGGCTAGATTACTGTAACGCGCTTTACGTTGGCCTGCCTATGTCGTCGATCCGGAAGCTCAAGCTGGTGCAGAACACTGCCGCCCGGCTCCTGTCTGGGGCTCCAGCAGGTTGCCGTATAACTCCAATCTTGCAGGATCTGCACTGGCTACCTATTGAGCACCGGGTCGCCTTCAAAGTGCTGGTTCTCACCTTCAAGGCCATTCACGGCCTGGGGCCAGCGTACCTGAGGGACCGTCTCACCCCATATTGCCCATCGAGATCACTCCGGTCCGAGGAGGCCAACCTCTTGGTTATACCATCTTTAAAGCTGGCACATTGAACATCTACCCGCCGGAGGGCGTTCTCCGTGATAGCTCCTACGCTATGGAACGCCCTCCCGGCCGAAGCTAGAGCCCTGAGGGACCTACTCCCATTCAGACGGGCCTGCAAAACTCACTTGTTTAGGCAGGCCTTCGGTGAGTAGGCTCGTCTTTACACCCACTGGGCTATTACTTTGCTGCTGCTTTGTTTTAATTGTTGATGCTGCATGTTTTAATGTTTTAATGGTGTTTTAAGTGTTCTGTTTTTAACCTTCTGGCGTTGTGCCACTGGTTCTTGTGAGCCGCCGCGAGCCCTTGGGAGTCGGCGGTGTAGAAGTCTCAAGAAATAAATAAATAAAATAAATAAATATAATCCAGGTGAAAACAGATAATCTGGGATCAGAAACGGGATTATATGGTAGTGTCGATGGGGCCTCAGTGGGAAGTTGCTGAAGGCTTCACTTGCACTCCTTCACTTCTGAACCTTCAGAGACTTTATTTCCCCTTTCATTGGGAGATGAGAATCCTATGTGTATTTATTTCCACAAACTGAGTAGGCATGTAAACATTCTGTGAAAAGGAGATTTTTAAAAAAGCTTTGTTAAAATATTTTAATTGAACATTTTGACAGCTTGTGTACAGATGGTAATAGTACATTGAATGTTTATGTACTTAGCATGAACAGTTCAGCAAATAACAGGGAAAGAGAACAAACATCAACAAACAAAGGAAATGAAAGCAATCTATATTAGCAAAAGGGCACCTCATACTTGAAGGCATATTCCTTTAGGCATTCTTTAGAAGTGTAGTTGCAAAAATAGCCCAGGTTCTACAGTGATATTTTGAGTTTAGAGTTTAATTTGTTCTGTGACCAACTTCAAAATGTTGTTACCCCAAAACAGATTTTCCCATTGACATGCTATTAATCTGCTCTGGTCCTCTGCATTCCTTCCCAATTTTTTGTTACATGCTTTTAAATATGAAAATGTATAAATGCACATTCATGTGGAATAATAAAAATGAAAGCTCAATGTTAAAATGATAGAAGCACAAAGTGAAGAGGCAGAACCATCAGTTGATCAACTGAACAACTTTTGGCCAATTTCCAATCTCCCCTTTTTGGGCAAAGTCATGGAATGTGTGGTGGCCTTGCAACTCCAGGTGTTCTTGGAGGAAACTGATTATCTGGATCCAGTGAAGTCTAGCTTCCGGCCAGGACATGGAGCTGAAACAGCCTTGGTCGCCTTAGTAGATGATCTGTGTAGGGAACTTGACAGGGGGAGTGTGTGTCTGTTGGTTCTCCTGGACCTCTCAGTGACCTTCGATACCATAGACCACTGTATCCTTCTGGGATGCCTTGTGGGAATGGGGCTTGGAGGTACTATTTTACAATGGCTCCAGTCCTTCCTGGAGGATCGTTCCAAGAAGGTGTTGTTGGCAGACACCTATCCAGTCACACAGCCTTTGTCCTCTGTGGTCCCACAGTGCTTAGAATTATCCCCCATGTTGTTTAACATGTACATGAAACCGCTGGGAGAGATCATTCCAAGTTTTGGAGTTCAATGTCATCTGTACACACACAGATGATGTCCAACTCTATTACTCTATTGTGTTTGAGTTCTATTGATTGTATTGTATTTATAATTTGCGATTGCTTTGTTATTGTGTGTTATTGGGATTGGCCCCATGTAAACCACCCCGAGCCCCTTGGGGAGATAGGTGCTGGGTATAAATGAAGTTAATAAATAAATAAATAAATAATATTCCTTTCCACCTGCTGCTAAGGAGGCTGTTCTGTGGAACTTCCTCCCCAGTGAAATTAGATCAGCCCCTTCCCTCCTGACCTTAAAAAATAAAAATAAAAACACACAAAATCAACTAACCCTAAGTTCCTCAAAGCAGATAAGAGCAAAGCAGACAGCAATCTCCCAAAGCACGAGGCACAAAGGCATGGGGCACAGAGGCCGCTCCCTTAAAGCCCTAAACCCTGGAACTCTTGTATTGGCATTCCCACTGGTTCTAGCTCTTAACTCAAAGTGCTGCTCTTATGTCAAAGCAAAACAAGGCAGAGCAAAAGCTCTTAACTCAAAATGCTCTTAAATTGGGATGCTCTTAAGTAGAGCTTCCATTGCATTCAGTTGAGGTTGGAAAGCATGATAAGCTGAAACACGTCTATCTAAATATTTCTACTCAAAATGGAAATAGTGTTCTGGGCTTGGATATTCATGGGGCTATGAGTTTGAATGTCTTTGCCCAGTCTGTGACCAGCTTCTGTAGATGAGGCAAGGCCTCAGTCCTTTGAACGCTCTTTGATCTCCTCTTTCGTTGTGACACTAAAAGAGTTGTATAACCTCTTTTTGGCTGAATGCATACTTGTCCGGGGCTGCTGGAATCCTTTGGCATCTACTTGACCAGTCAATTCTAAATCACACTCCTCTTGTTGTATGAAGGAGAACAATGTTTTGGATAGATCTTTAGTTTCCAACAACATATCCATGCATCTTCTGGACTCAGCAGCCTCTGAATCAGAATGTACTATTTGATATCTGATACATCAAGCAATATTAACATTTGCATCACTTAATTTTATTGGAATGCTATATATTTCAGAACCCATATGGTCTGCATGGATTGATGAAGGTTGAAACTAGTCCCTGTATGGCTTGCATGAATTTCTTGCACTTCATTTTTACCTCATTTTGTGAACAGCCACCCTCTTCAGCAGACATTTTGTGTTTTTTAAACACTTTTTTGGCAGATATATACTTTTTCTGAAATCCCTGTAGTTTATCAGTAATAACAGGTTTCACTCCACAATGGTAAACACCTTGCTGGGAAACACTGAAAGCAATGACAGTTGGATCCTATTTATTCCTTCTACCATTCAGAACATCCGTGATTCTGAATCATAATCCTGGAGGAGCAATAGAAAGGACTAATGTTTAATTGGTTTTCGGTATGACTTTTACTGTCTGTGCATATCCTTAGTTGTCAATAACAACAACACTTTATTTATATTCCACCCTAACTCCCCAAGGCGACTCAAAACATTGTAAAAAAAATTTGGCCTCTGGTCTCTTCTATACCTGGCCTTGAAAACAACCCCGTCATTGCATACAAGCGGACCAGGGAACCAGAAAGAATATCTGATTCACACCAATCACTTACCCCGCCCTATATCCCACACTCCCAATCCTGGGACCAAAATATGCAGTAGGTGCAATGTCTGCTCTTTAATAGACACCACTTCCACGATCAGAAATAACATCACGGGCAGAATGTTTAAACTAAGAGATGAAATCTTCTGCACCTCCTCGGGTGTAATTTACTGCATCAAATGCGGCTGCGGATGCAGCTGCTACTATATCGGCATGACATCTAGATGTTTGAAAATCCGCATTTCTGAGCATTTATCCCAGATTAGGTGTGGGGCTGTAGACTCTGTTTTTTATTTACACTGTGCCCAAGTGAGACTAGCTCCCCAATCTTTGAAGGTTGTGGGTTTAGAGAAAGTTAATTTCCCCTCACATTGTGACCAACAGAAAGTTTTATTAAAGTCTGAAAAAAATGGATCCTCCTCATGTCAAGTGAGTTTCCAGCAGGCCTCAATGAAGTTCTATCAGTCCAATCTTTAATTATGCGACTCCTTTCACCTGTTTCTTCCCCTTTAAATGCTGACTGGATGCAATGGCACATTGCTGCATCCAGCCCTAGAGGACTTTGCTTTGCGATGTGATTGTTATAATTCTATAAGGTATTAATTACATCTTAGCTGCGTTAATTAATGTTTAATTTTTATGTTATATGGCAGGCCTTTGCTCACTGTTTGCTATATCTGTGTTTAGAATACCCTCTAGCCATGATTGAGTGATTTTATGGTTACTACAATACCAGTGGGGAGCGGTCTGAAGCCGGAGCACCCTGACAAAGCATTGGAGCAACGTGAAACGGCCTTCGTGTGGCGCCTGTGTACTTTTAGCCATCGGTGTTCCTCCCGCCTACATTACTCCAAGGGCTCCTCTTTTGATTATATCTATGTTGTGAAGTTCAATCACACATACACAGTAAACATTCAATGCCATTTGACAGACAAGGACAGAACAGACAAAAAGGAGGCATGTTGTGTTGTCTTGACATCAGCGCCTTTGGAAGGTTGTGCTCGAATCCAGCCACAGGGGTTGCTGTTGTTCCATCCTTTATGACGGAGAGCCATCGGGACGTCCTCCTTCCTTTTTGGTCGCCGGCATTTTCTGGTGTTTTATTCTTTTTATGGTGTCATAAAATAGCTCCCCCGCTTGTTTTTGAACTGCTTAGGTCAACTGTAAGCTGGGCTTGATATTTGGCAGCTCACGGCAACCTAGGGCTTCGAACTAGAAACATTTCAGTTGGTAGATGTCATCATTCCTGGTGATTTTACCAGCTGTGCTAAACCCCGGCCCTTTTTCATGAATTTTCCAAGGCTGAGAAACTCAATTCATGAAGGATGGGGTGCATATAAAATTAATGCAGTCTGACACACTTTTACTGCCATAGGTCAGTATTATGGCAATACTATCAATACTTTGTCCAAGATCTTTTGTAGTTGTACATGATCTTTTACCATCTCTTCCAAATAATGTTGGTGCCACTACAAACTACAAACCCCATTATTTCATAGCATTGAGCCACGGCAATTACCATGTTGTGACGCCCCCACAGGGCTGTTTTATATCTGTATTTTGTATTTTGTTGCCCTTTACCTGCATGGGCCTTTGTTTCACCTTTCTATCTTGTGGACAAATGGGAGGGGCTGTGTCTTGGCCCCAAACCTGATGTCACCGCCCTTAACTCCTCCCCTTCCTGAGTTTACCTGGGAGGCAGGACTTCCTTTCTGCCTCCATTCCAAGGAAGAACACATGGACGAAGCAGGCGGAAATCTGAAGCTAAGGCTCAGACAAAGCACCTTCGTTCACGTATAACCTATCCAATGCTCTCAAGCCAGGATTGCAGTGATAGGAAGGCCAGCCCTTCACCCAAAGACTGTAATCTCTGGGGACCCACGGACTTCGTGAGCCAGCGGACCATTTGAGGAGCAACAGGAAACCTGGAATCAAAGAGAGGAACCTTCACTCTGCAAAAGGCAAGTGAACACAATCCCTTTTCTCAAAGGACCTTTTCTAGCAACCAACTTCAAGCCTTTGGGCCACCAGCATTTTTACTGGTTGTTGTTAAATAAACTTGTTTTGAGTTCACCCTTTTTGAGTCCTGAACTCATTGCTTAGAGAACCTCCAGGTCTCTTGTATATGGGAAGGCTAGAATGCGACCTCAGGGCCTATAGAGTTCGTCCATCCTTTTAAAGTCCCTTTTATGGCCCTGGCGGGACGCCACACATATTATCAAGCTGCATTAATTATACATTGTAGATGCACCCTTGGGCAGCTCCGCTCTGTTGTTTTTGTACTGGTAAGGAAATACCTTTTTAAATTCAGTTCTTTTATTTTTTTGAGAGGGATGGTAGTCTGACAACCTATTGAGAAAAGGGCTTCTTAGCCATAGGGATTCTATGTGTTTCCAACGTGTTTTAAAAGTGCTGTTAATTCAAGTGTGTTTTGGTGTAGTAATTGCATAATTGTATTTTAATACTATAACTTATATTTAATTTACACCTGTTGTTATAAAATAACTTGAGTGCCAGTTTGGGAAATATATATGGAGAGAGATATATATATAGATATATATATAGAGAGAGAGAGAGAGAGAGAGAGAGAGAGGTATATCTCAAACAAACAAACTCAGGCAGGGAATGTGGTCAATCTAATAACTATTTTAGTCCCACTTTTCCCCCATCTTAGTTTTATAATGCAATTATGTGATGTTCAATGAGATTCCGGTATCTTTCTCTTTAGTTTTAATCCTTTTTATTTTCCTCTCTGGGGTTTTGTTGCAACCACCACTGATTAAAAGTGTTTTCCTAAGACCTCTCAAAAGCATGCTATTTTTCGATTTAATTCGTACCACTCCTTTGCTGCAATATTTTTTCCTTGATTAGTCTCTTATTTCAGTTTGTCCATGTATATCATTGATCTAATTTTCTTTAAATATTACTTGTATGTTGTGTCATTTTAACCTGGACATTAAAAAAAATTGGAAGCTGAAAAGCACACACATTCCCTAGGAGTGAATCTTAGTTATCATTTGTTTGGTTCTATTTCTTTCTTCAAGAAATGTATTCTGTTGAGAAATAATGATGACATTAATGATGTATTTCCTAGGTGCAGTGCGGATTGTAGATTGCAATTCAGACTTGTCTATACTGGCAAAAAAAAACCCCTGCAGGGACCTAGAAATAACTCCTGAATGTCTATACAATTCCATGGACTTCAGGTCCTTAATGTGGAGTAAACCAAGTAACACCGTGTTTGCTCCTTGCTAAGGCAACTCAGTGCCTCATTAGGAACTGGGACCCAGGAGGCTCCAACAGAGTTCGCCTTCTTAAAAGAGGCATTGCAAGTGAGCCTCAATTTTTTTTCTTGTCAGGAGTGAATTGAGAAACTGCAAGTTGCTTCTGGTGTGAGAGAATTGGCCATCTGCAAGGATGTTGCCCAGGGGATGCCGGAATGTTTGATGTTTTACCATCCTGTGGGAGGCTTCTCTCATGTCTCTGCATGGGAAGCTAAAGCTGAGATGGGAGCTCACCCCCTCCCTTGATTTGAACTGTTGACCTGTTGGTCAGCAGACCTGCCAACACAAGGGTTTAACTCATTGTGCCACCAGGGGCTCACACTCAATAACAGTGTGAGTAATATCAATGTTGATGAGTAATGTTTCTAGTATTAATGAATAATATTGCAATTGACATTAGAATACAACAGTGATAAGCAAACTATCGGTCAATATGCATAGGTCTATATGTAAAGTGTCTAATTTGTTGGAATATGTCCTAAAGTTATTTCAACTTCAAGTTACAGTGTCTGTGCTGAAGTATTGACAACAGTGACTACCACAACAAAAACTTCACTTCAAGGAAATGTATCGTTACAGAAATAAGACCAAATTTATAGTAGGGATTTACTATTATTACAATAACATGCAGTGTATAAAAGAAATGTGTCTACTTTGTTTTAAATTCGCTCATTTTAACATGAACATTTTCTCTTAAACGCTTTCTGTAATGTGATAGAAATAGGGGGCAGATGGAAAATTGCATGAAAGTGAACATTTTTCAAACAAAATTGTATAGGAAACGTACCTGGGGAAGTTTGGATGTATAATGAATCATTTCAAAATGGAGCACATCTTTGTAAAAGGCACATAACATATGTTAGTAATGTGAGCTGTTTATTTGTACACAAATGGCTTTAAAACTTCTATGCAAGATTTATGAAAATGAATAAAGCTAAGACATATTTCTATCTTATCTATCTAATATTCTTCTTTTAGTGGGCTATCATGGTGTAGTGAAATAACTGTTGAACTAAGACCACAAGAGCAGGGTTCAAATGCTTCCTGATTTAAACAATGGATGACCATGGAGAAGTCAGACTCTCATAGCTGAAGAAGACAGCAATTTCAATGTTCCTCTATTATTTGAGCACAGAAAAAAATCAGTTGCAATTGACTTGAAGACAAATGACAACAATCCAATTTCCTGCTAAACACTGTAATTATCTGATAAGTTGTAGCTCACAAACTAACCATTCTATGCCAGTTATTTAGGACATGACGTGGGAGTAAGTATGTGTTTAGATGACACAATTGACACCCACAATCACAGAAATGCATTCAGCACCTATGAACTGATATAAACTAGACGGGTAAATAAAAAATGTATATGCAAACAAGTTATTCCTCTGATTGAAAAATGAAGTTGAAGACGTATTTCTGCCTAAACCCGGGAAAATTAATATGACTCTTATTCAGCGGAAAATGGATTTGATAGGAGTTGCAAGGCAACACAGTTTGCTACTTATACTATTGCTTTATGTTGTACTTGTGACCTGTAGATTAGAAATGTGAATATATTCAGTGGAAACTCCATTCAAAGGCACATTGAAATGACCAGGAAAACAATTTCATAGGTAACTAGCAATTGTTAACTACAATGAAGGGTTAGTTCTTGTGAAACAAAAATATCTATAAGAGGCCCCTTCCGTTCTGCCCTATACATCAGGATCTGATCCCAGGTTATCTTCTTTGAATTGGATTATATGAGTCTCCACTGCTATCTGATCTGAGATAAAACATATAATCAGGGATCAGATTCTGGGATATAAGGACAGTGTCGAAGGAGCCCGGGGAACTTTCCAGACAGGCCCAGGTTTTATGTTTATCACAAATCATCTGGCAATGCGGACTCACAAAAACAACACGCCGATCCCTCCACACTCCAACAACCACTGCACACAGCCCCAATGCCACATTAATGCGAAACCATGGAATGTAATATATTTACAACTCTGTCTGTTTGTCCTTGTCTTTGCCATCCTGTATCATCTGCCAGATGGTAATACTTTTTTTTAAAGAATAGGCTGGGTGAGATGAATCCCTAATAATACTTTGAGCATTTTTAAGGCTGCAGGACTTATAAAGTTCTTCCAAAGAAGAGAGAGGGTTACCAATGATTCTCTGGGAAGTAGTGGCGACCCTTTGGAGTACCTTCCTATCTGCCACTGTGCAGTTACCAAACCATGTGTAGATGCAGTAGTTTATAGCACAGTGGTAGAAAGTCACCAGCAGTTTTTCATTCAGTTGGTGGTTCCTTAGAAGTCTCAGGTAGTACAGTCTTTGCTGGGTCCTCTTAACCAACACTGCCATATGAACGCCCCATGTCAGCTCATCCTTAACAGTGACACCCAGGAACTTAGAACTGGCCACCCACTCCACTTGGTTTCCATTTATGACCAAGGGCTGAATAAGGATAAATTCCAATGGCTCCTGCTTGATACAATATGAGAATGGTATAGTAGAGTCTCACTTATCCAACCTTCGCTCATCCAACATTCTGTATTATCCAACACAGTCTGCTCCTGCCCGGATCTGCAGCTGTTTCAATACATTGTGATGTTTTGGTGCTAAATTTGTAAATACAGTAATTACTAAATAATGTTACCATGTATCAAACTGCTTTTTCTGTCGATTTGTTGGAAAACATGATGTTTTGGTGCTTAATTTGTAAAATCATAACGTAATTTGATGTTTAAAAGCCTTTTCTTCAATCCCTCGTTATTATCCGACATTTTTGCTTATCCTACATTCTGCCAGCCTGTTTATGTTGGATAAGCAAGACTCTACTATAGGACATTCTACTAAACTTTCCTTCTGCTCTATTTTGCTATGCAGCAGCTTCCAATCTGATCTTAAGGATAGTTTCCAGGGTGCATTTCCACTATAGAATTAGAGCAGATCCATGTTTTAACTGACATGGATCAATGCTATGGAATCCTGGGATTTGTAGTTTGGTGAGGCATCAGCACTCTTTGTGACAGTAAGCTAAATACTTTGAAAACTACAATTCCCATGATTCTATAGCATTGAGCCAACTTTTGTGAGGTATTCATATCCTTTGGGATATGAATGTACTTACAACTTTCAAATACAATATTTTCCTGAAATACTAATGTATTTCCTATGTCTCTGAAGTTCCAAATAACTAAATTAAATGTATCATCCTTTGCTGAGTTTGTAGTTGGTTGATTCAAGGATAGTTCCGTTGGCTCTCCATATCAATAGATTTTGCATACCAAAGAACATTTTATATAAGGGACACCATCCTATATACTATTGCTTATATTGGGACCTGAGAAGCTGTACATTTTAGTATTCATTTGGGATCCTGGATCCTCCAGTGGATGCCAAGGTCTGTTGTACTGCCGAAAAACCAAGTGATGTTAGTAACGTGGCATTCTATAATCCAAAAATCAGAATATTATCACAGGGCAAAACCAAAAGAATGAAGGTAGCATTGATTGTATTACAAAACAAATAACACACACTTAGTTAAAAAGTCATGTCTCCAAAGCTGATATTTTCATCACGAGAAAAGGTTCCATTGGTAATAATGGAACCTTTCCTTCAAATTGATATTTTATCAGGAAAGCATTGGTTATCCAGTGACAAAAAAGGCTTTTAATTCCCTCCCTCTGTATGCTGTGATTTTGGTTTTTTCAGCTCACTTGTTCACTGCAGTTCTGCTTTTTTATATATATAAAATGTGTGAATATGCATTTAATTTTCATTTAGTTTGTCTCTCAGTTGTGATAGAAAAAAAGAAGGAGGGGGGTAATAAGGCATCAACGAGGACAATTTAATTATGAGACATTTTCCATCTCAAATTGTGAGAGCTTACAAAGTGGGTTTTAAGGTGAATATTTAGTTGGTGCCATAATTAATTTGCTAGAAAAACTATTTATGTGGAACACTTCATTGGATATAATTGCACTTTCTGAGCAGAATAATTTTCATTACTGAAGCCTAGCAGAGATGGCTTATTAGTGACATAAAACAGTTTGGGTGCAGCAAAGGGGAAGATATACGTATATTGGTGGGAGTATTTATGAATCAGACAGCAATTTCTTTTCTTCAATTTACCTTAAATGTTTTGGCATAATTCAGAGTTTTCTCCTTTATTCATCGAACTTCATTATCCAAAGAGCAATTCACTCATAGACAGTTCCTTTAAAGGGCATTACTTTATTATTTTCAGTGAGTAAATTGTCATCTCCAGCCCTAGGTTTCTCCTATTGACCAAAGCAACACTAAATGAAAATATTATTAGTATAAATGATATATATTAATATTACATTAGCAGTATATGAGGCTGCTATATTTCTCAGCAAGAAAAGGCTCAGCTGCTGGTATGGTAATTAAACCTTTTTCAGACTTCTTCACAAGGGTATTGAGTAAAATTTGTGATCTTTTTTCATTATCTTCTTCACTTTACTATTGAATAACTTTTGGGTTTTTCATGGAGAATACATTTAAACTTAGTTTAAGTTTTGGTCCTGCTTATTACCAATTCTAGATTGGACAAGAATACATTGTATTTATATCACACTCGAACCAAATGCCATTCTTAAGGAGATTGATTTTTTTCTGCCAGACTAAAGGGATACAGCAATTACTTAGGACGGAGTCATCCTGCGATGGGACTTACCATCAAGCTGAAATGTGTCCAGTTGAAGGTGACTAAGGACCTTATTAGATGGGCAGGGATAAAGCAGGGGACAGCAGGGAGAAATTGTGAGATAGCGGAGGGAATCGTCAGGCTCTGTTCCCTCCCATTGGGGCCCATGTTCTTTCTTCACACCTTGTTTCCCTGTTTGCCCTCACTTCCTCTTTGTCTCCTCTTCCCTTCTTCAATGAGATATACTGCAGTGGATCCCTATGGAGCGCCACTGGAAGTAGCACTGTGTTATGTGATGGGTTCTGTGAGATTCCTTCTGGCAGCAGAGAGAAGCGTCGAGAAGACGCTCCTCTCCCTGGGTTTGATAAGGTCCTAAAATGATCAAATGTCTGGAAACCATGCATTATGAGGAGCAGTGTAAAGAGCTTGCCATAATTAGCTGGCAGAAGAGAAGGTTCAGTGGACACAAGATAGCCATGTTTAAGTATTTGAAATGGTGTTTTGTTTTCTGCTCTCCTGGAGACTAGGACTCAGAACAATGGGTTCAAACTATAGGAAAGGAGACTCCACCTGATCATTAGGAAGAATTTCCTGACCGTAAGGGCTGTTCAATAGTGAAAATGTCTTCTTAAGAGTTTTGTTTTGAGATTTTTAAACAGAGTTTGGATGGCCATCTGTCAGGGATAGTTTGTGCTTTTCCTGCATGGCACAGAGTTGGACTGGATGGTTGTATGGTGTGATGATTCTTTATCCAGTAGGCCGGGGAAAAGCCTGTAGGAGTAGGCCTATAAATTTTGGCCTCCATTTTTGAGTGAGTGCAACCAGCTTGGGAGCTTGTTTCCTGAAGGGGGCGTGGTTAGTAGCCTCTAGGAGGGAAAGGAGAAATGCCTAGGATTGGTTGAGGGAGAGTGGGAGGAGCCAAACTTGGTTACAGAAAAAACGGCTCTGCTTATGTGGGGGTTTTGAAATCTGACAAGCTCAGTTCTAGCTTGACTGTCAAGAGTTCTGGTCTGACTGTTAAAGGGAAAGGGTAGTTGAGAATTAGCTGTGTGTAGTGATAGAAGAACTAACTGTGAGCTCTTAGAAGAATAAGACTTCTTCCTCGAGGGCTCTGTGAATGCACACTTATGAAGTTTGCGCGCCAGCGCGGGCTTCCAACGGAAACTTTCCCAGTTTGAAAAGTTTTGGCGGTAGCTCTGCCCAGCCGGCCCGGAGGGCATAAAAGGCGCCTCCATGCGCGCCCACCCTATTCCTTTGTTTTCCGCCATTTGGGCAACATCGGAAATTCGGCTGGTTGTGTGAGCATAGCATGTCCACAACCAGTTTCAAAAGTGTTCATCCTGCGGTGGCAAGATCCTGACTGCAACGGTCACTCGAAGTCAGTGCCTTCGAAGGGATGTCTCGGAGAGGGGCACGTTGTTCCTGTCTGCCCGACACTGCCAGGCCTTCTCGCAAGCGCAGGTCACCAGAAGAGCGAGAGCCCGCAGCTTCAGGCCTACCTGACGGAGCTTGCTCTCTTCCCTCCAGAGTTGGAGACGGCTGTCCCATTCTACCTCCGTTGGGGACCGGGCGGCTTCAGGCCTACCCGGGCCCCCACCGATGTCGACGGCTGCTCACCAGGCCGGGAAGAAGCGTCCACCCGGAAGAAGCATCAGAGGAGGGCACGAAGTCTGTCTCATCGAAGACTTCGCGCCAAAGAGGCCCTGCACCGTGACGACAGAGACGGTTCAGCTGCCTCCACCCCACCGGTCGTCGGCGAGCTCAATGGCGTCGGGCCTCTCCCAGAGGTCGGCCATTTCGAGAACTCCCTCCAACAGAGCTATGGAGATAGCGTTCCGGAGGTCGAGTGAAGAAGCCCGTAGAGCCCAGACCAGAGGCCTGGTTCCTGTGACTCCGGGCAAGTCTCTGGAGGCCGGAGCCTCGAGACCCCCGTCCCCGAAGAGGCGCAGGACTCTGACGTCATCCTCATCGGCGTCGTGCCCTGATTCCCCGCCTGCCCCTGTTCTCGCTGTGGAGACAGGGGTAGAGCAGCAGACCATCTCACCGGGAGACTCGGTACAGACAGTCGTACAGGCAGCCCTCGGTTCGACAACTGTTTGTGACGTTGCCTGAGAAAGGCAGGCAGACGACAAGGCTCGCCATGGCCCCAGCTTCAAAGAAGCCTCCCCCTGCATTGACTGTGGTGACCGCAGTCCCATCCACGTCGAGGACAGCACCGGCGTCTTCACTTCCGGCGGGACCGGAAGTGGTTCGGCCATTGTCGGAGGACGAGGTCGAGGAAGGCGCCCCGCGATCGGTGATGTCAGGGTCCATCTTGTCGGTTGCCATGGCGACCGAACACCCTCCCACAGAGGCTGTGAGATGGAGCCATCCTCATCACCGACAGACTCCGCAAAAGCCTTCGGTGAACAAGTGGGCCGAATGGCAAGAGCTTTGGGCATACAAACGTATGTGCCTAGAAGATCCAGCGCCTGCCCTGTCTTCAGCAGGGTGCAGGTCGAGGACTCTGCCCAGCCACATCTCCCCATGCTGGAACCCCTGGAAGAGGTGGTGAAGGCGTTGTGGAAGACCCCGTCGTCCATCCCACCCACGTCAGGGCGTATCGAGGCGTGGTATAAGATCGACGAGAGGGAGAAGGAATGGCTGCACGATCATCCGACACCCAACTCGATGATCGTCACCTCCTCCCAGGCTTCAGGCAGAGAATCCACGGCCCCCTCTGACCAAGAGGGGAAGAGATTCGATGCGGTCGGTAGAAAGATCTACCGGGCTGGACTTCTTCTGACGAAGATGGCCAATTACCGGGTGTGCATGGGAGCCTACCATCAGATCCTGTGGGAAAGGGCCCAACCCTTTTTCCAGGATCTCTCCCAAGAGCAACAGGCTGCTCTGGCCTCCATCTCGCAGGAGGCTCAAGCGCTAGCACACCACCAGATCCTGATGTCCCGCCACACGGGGGACACCTCGGGAAAGCTGCTGGCCCACGGTGTCGCCATCCGGAGACACGCGTGGCTGAAGTCGTCGGGGTTGTCCTCCAATTCCCAAAAGGTCATCGAGGATTTGCCGTTCGATGCCCAGGGACTTTTCTTTGCGGGCACGGACGACAAGCTGAAGGCCAATCATGACTTCAAGGTCCTAACGGCCAAGTTAGATCGACCACCGGCGCAGCCCAGGACCCGGTACTACCAGCGGGCGAAGTTCCAGCCTAGGTCACAGTACCGCCAGTCCCTACGGCCATACTCGGCTCCACAGCAGCAACAGCAGCAGCAGCCGAGGCAGCAGCAGCAGCAGCAGAACAACCGGCCCCGCCAAGGCAATAAGTCGAGGCCGCACCAGAACAATGGCAACGGACAGTCGAGCGCCGTGATTGACGGGGCGAAGGACGACACCGTCTCCTCACTAGGTACCGCTGCCGCCATCATGCCTCCTCCCAGCCCTCGACCTCCACCATCTCATCCGCCGTTCGGAGACCGCCTGACCCGCTTCATCGGTGCTTGGCGACGCATCACCTCAGATGGATGGGTTCTCCGGATTGTCGAAGATGGCTATGCCTTGGAATTCGACGAGCTCCCGTCAACGGGGTTCATCGTTGAGACGGAGCCGTCCGAGGTGATCTTGAGGGAGGTCAACAGCTTGCTTCAAAAGGGAGCAGTATCACCGCTTCCGCAGAGCAAGGAAGGAGAAGCATTTTTCTCACGGTACTTCACTGTGCCGAAGCCAGACGGTACCCTGCGACCCATCCTGGACCTCAGAGACCTAAACGCGTACGTTTTGCCGAGGAAATTCAGGATGGTGTCAGTGTCATCCATCCTCCCACTTCTATGGGCAGGTGACCACTTCGCCTCGATCGACCTCCAGGACGCGTACTTCCACGTCTCGATCAGACCTGCCCATCGACGTTTCCTGAGGTTCAAGGTGGCCGGAAGGGCGTACCATTTCAACGTCCTTCCATTCGGCCTTGGGACGGCTCCTCGAACATTCTCCAAGTGCATGTCGGTCGTGGCTGCGCACTTGAGAAGGGAGAAAATCCAGATTTTCCCTTACCTAGACGACTGGCTGCTGGCGGCTCAGTCCCCGGAACTGCTGCAACAACAGATTACAGCGACACTTCAACTACTCTCGTCGTTAGGCCTACGTCTCAACGAGGAGAAGTCACAGCTTGTCCCATGCACGGCCATAAAGTTCATCGGGACAATGTTCGACTCCGTCGATCAGCTCACCTATCTGCCAGAAGTCAGATTTCAGGCGCTTCGGCACGAAGTGAACAGCTGCACCCAGCCTTACATCACGGCGAAGCAGGTCCAAGTCACACTGGGCCATATGGCATCCACGGTGGCTGTCACTCCACTGGCGAGACTACGCTTCAGACCGCTGAAACGTTGGTTTCTCGACCACTTCGACCCAGTCAGGGAGCACCACTCAAAGAGGCTCTCCCTCTCGGAAAAAGTCAAAGACTCCCTCTGATGGTGGACTTCCAGCACCAACGTTTGCCTGGGGGTACCATTCCACATGGTGACCCCATCCATCACGGTAATGACGGATGCGTCGCTGCTTGCCTGGGGAGGCCACACAGAGCGCCTGTCGATCAACGGCCAATGGTCGGCAGTGGAGAGGCTCCACCACATCAATTACCTCGAGCTCCTGGCCATAGCCAAGACTCTTCGGGCCTTCACCCCTCTAGTCAGGGGACACGTAGTACTGGTCAGGACAGACAACATAGTGGCCATGTACTACGTCAACAAGCAAGGCAGAACGGGCTCGAGAAGACTCCTTGCCCTAGCCCAGAGCTTGTGGGAGTGGTGTGTTCGTCACCAGGTGACCCCCAGGGCCGTCCATCTCCCGGGAGTCGAGAACGTGGAGGCGGACTCTCTCAGCAGAACCAGCTGGTCGTCCCACGAATGGATGCTGCATCCAGAGGAACTCCACCGTGTCTTCCAGCGATGGGGATTCCCAGACGCAGATCTATTCGCATCGCCGGAAAACAGCCAACTGCCAGTTTTCGGTGCCCGGCTTGCCCCGAATGCTCACCGGGGATGCCTCGGGGACGCACTCCTGCTCGATTGGACGACGGGATTCTTCTACCTCTTCCCACCGTTCCCGCTTCTTCTCCGGGTCATCGAGAAGATCCAGCTCTCGGGGACCGACTGCATCCTCATCGCTCCCTACTGGCCAAGGCAGGTCTGGTTCCCGACCCTACTACACATGGCCGAGGGGAATTGCATACATCTCCCTCGCCGACCAGATCTTCTGACTTGGGAGAAGGGGTTGCTTCTACACCCGGATCTTCCGTCCCTGCACTTGACGGCATGGAGAATTTTCCGGAGCCGGACATCTCACCGGCCGTAGCGGTGATTTTGGCGGTGGCGCACAAACCGGCAACGTCGGCGTGCTCGGCCTGCCTCACCCGCTTCGCCAAGTTCCAGACCGCCCGTTCCAGCGCCGTCTTCTCGCTCTCGATTCTGGCGGTCCTTGACTTCCTGGCCGGTCTGGTCGACAGAGGGCTGTCTATGTCTTCAGTGAAGACCCACCTGGCGGCGCTCACCTGGCAGAGTTAGCAAAGGGGTGGTCCTTCGCTGTTCCAGTACCCGATGGTCAAAAGATTCCTGAGAGGGGTAAACAACACCTGCCCTCCCATGCATCCACCGATGCCCGGCTGGAACCTTGACCTGGTGCTGTCCTGCCTTGCGGCCCCACCGTTCAAGCCGCTGTCGTCCATCGACCGACGCCTCCTTTCTTGGAAGGTGGCTTTCCTGGTCGCCATTGCTTCAGCGTTTCGACCCTCCGAGCTGGCGGCGCTGCATGTGGACGAGCCCTACCTGCTATTCCTAGCGGACAGGGCCATCTTGCGGACGGACATCACCTTCCTCCCGAAGGTGGTATCCCCGTTTCATGTAAACACTGACATTGTGCTTCCAGACCTGGTGCCCTCTCCGTCTGGGGGGAACGAGTCAACCCTCAGAGCCCTCGATGTGAGGAGAGCCCTTTGGGTCTACAAGGGCAGGTCTGCGGACTACTGACGGTCGACTAGACTTTTTGTCGCTTACGCCACCGACAAACTGGGCTTGCCGGTGTCGTCTCAGAGGCTGTCGAATTGGGTGGCTTCCCTGGTTGAGTTGTGCTATCAGATAGCCCGTCAACCGTGTCCCCCTAGAGTTAAGGGCCGCTCAATGAGAGCAGTAGCCACGTCGATGGCTTTCCTCCAGGGTATCCCTCTGGATTCAATATGTAGGGCGGCCATCTGGGCCAACCCCTCAACCTTCATGTCCCATTATCGGGTAGACACCCTATTTGGGAGAGAGGCGGCCTTTGGTCGAGCTATCCTCACCCCCAAGGGCCCTCAGGAATAGTGTCTAGCATACGACCCTGTTTTCTCCCATCTACGTAACCGTTAGATCGACAGTTCCTGGGTCGATCAGACCTCTCTACCTTTAGAGAGGCTAAGTGTTACCATGCCCCGGCACCCGGGGTCACAGTCTACCCGTTAAAGCGCTGTACCTAGAATTCTTATAGTTCTATGTTGCACCTGTTGTGCACTAATACTGTGAGGGCCTGCGTGCCTGACATGAATGGTGCTTGTTGCACTTACTGTTGTGAGTGCCATGAATGGTGCTTGTGCACTGGCCATGATGAATGGTGCTTGTTGCACTATGTTTACAAGTGGGAGCATGCCTTCCACTCTTATTTATTACCCTGTTGATAATGTTATTTATGCATATTGCTGGTTGCAATAAACCTGTTCGGTTTTTCTAAAATGGGCTGGTTTGTTCCCACCTCCTTTAACTTAGCTCGGTAAGTCTTCATAAGTGTGCATTCACAGAGCCCTCGAAGAAGAATGGTAGGTTACATACCTGTGACCATCTTTCTTCGTGTGGAGCTCTGTGAATCCACACGAACCCGCCCGGCCGTCCCCTCTATCTCAAACCACCCTTTCCTAGTTGCAATTGTGGCATAGGAATGGGGTGGGCGCACATGGAGGCGCCTTTTATGCCCTCCGGGCCGGCTGGGCGGAGCTACCGCCAAAACTTTTCAAACTGGGAAAGTTTCCGTTGGAAGCCCGCGCTGGTGCGCAAACTTCATAAGTGTGGATTCACAGAGCTCCGCTCGAAGAAAGATGGTCACAGGTATGTAACCTACCATTAGTTAGTTAGCCTGAAGAGGCAGGTTGCTAACAAAATAGGTTAGCCAGTTTACCTCACAGCTATTAGAAGTAATAGTGTGAGTGAAAGTAGCCAGGTAAGTCCGGTGGTAGATTATCTGTGCTTGTATTAGGAAATACTAATCAGAGAGTGTACCCTGATAGTATCCTGTGTGTGGGGAGAACGGAGAATCTTTACTGTAACTAAGTTTTGTACCATTGTTTAGAAGAAACCATCAAGTCTTTTTTTGGCCAATAATTGTAACCACTAAGCTTTAAGCCAGTTTTGTTCCAGTTCTCAATAATAAACATACATTGTTTTGTTCTCAAGAGAAGCCTCATGTGTGCCTCTATTAGACTAAGAGAAAAAGCAGTTTCTGACAGGGAAAAATCACCTCAGAATCTCCTCTCCATACTTGGAGCCAGTGGGTTTTCAAAGGTGTCTTTGGCCAATAGAGTAATATAGCTCTACACCGTTGTAAAATCTCTCAGTAAACTAAAATCCTTATTACATTAAGGTTGGTGGCAGCAAGTTTGATTTGTTGGGGTTCACAAAACTACCCCTGAATTAACCTCCATACTTTATAATTGGTGGTCAGCGTTGGTTTAAAAATACCCCTGATCAACCTCAATCGTTATATATGGTCTTTCCCAACTCCTGCAATGAGTGGGAGGCTTATAGATTACCTTAGTAGGCAGGGCCGTAGCCAGGATATTGATTCGGGGGGGGTTTGGTTCGGGGGGGCTGAGACTGGGTGGAAGATGGTCTACCCTAGCAAACCTTTTGTATTGTTATCCCAATAACCCCATTAATATGGGATATAATGAGCATGGTGATCAGATCATGATTTAAATGCACATAACAGTTTAAATAATGTACCAGTAAGGCCTTTTCGCGGACCATCCTGAGAATTTCGGGGGGCTGAAGCCCCCTTAGCCCCCCCCTGGCTACATGCCTGTTAGTAGGTGTTTTAGAATGTGAATAGGTTTTTAAAGTTGTAGATGAAACTGTGTTAGTTACTTTTGTATAAAATGGTTTTATATTCATATTTTTAATTTTATTTTGTTGTATTTTATGTTTTTTCTTTGTTTGTATGTTTGAATAAATTCATTAAAAATAATCACTGGAGCCTTTGACCCTTTTCTTGTTCCAAACGCTTGCTGAGCCAGGCCATAAAGACTGCTGGCCATGACAATAAAATTAGTAATGAGCCAATATAATGTAATTATTTTCATGTAGGACTACAACTCCTGAGGTCTGACTTTCATTCTCTGCTCAGCCATGGGAGCCTATTAAGCAGTCCTGGGACCCTCTCTCAGCCCCACAAACACCACAAACATTTCACCCTATGATTGAAATAAGTCAGAAATGACTTCGTCAACATCAGCAACTTTTTAAAAAAATGTTATAGTTTATTTCCTGAGCTTTTAAGAAAAGTTTGAAAATACTAGCTTGATCTTCTTGGACCATGTTCCTGGCTGCTAAAAATATTTCTAAGAGCACCTACATGTTTGCAATATTTATCTCTCTCCATCATCAAAAGCTGTGCTGTGCTCATATGACCCAGTGTTCTATGTTGTTCACTTCAGTGCAAATTGAAGGGCATCTACACTTCTTAAAATTTTGCTTCTATCTAGGTAATTGCGTAAAAGCCAACATTTTCTGATTCAATTCTTTAATTTTTTTTTAAAAAATGCTACAAAATCCATGCCAAATAGATTATTTGAAATTCCTCTTAAGATGGTTGGTTCAAAGAGATCTAGCTTTTGCCTTCCAAGTGAAACAAGATCAAGTATTCTGTTCAAACAGCTGTTCCTGCAGGAAAATTACTCCCATAATAATTTGAGAACAAAAACTGTGGCTAATAATATGTATTCCTTTTGACCTTAATCTCTAGCTTTACAATGTGTTTTACTCATTCGCCCCAAACATCTTACTTTATTTTCTTTCTCAGTCTTTTCCTCCTCTCCTTTCAAAAGCTTGTTTTATTTTTATACCAAATTTGCTGCTTGGTTGCTGGGACATCAGGGTAATTGAAATATTATGCATTTTGATTTTAATAAGAGATCATTGGAAACAAGGTGATATTCTCTGCTGTTGGTTAAATGATAGGTCAAGTGCTGTTCAACGTCTTTATGAATGACTTAGGGCACTTCCAGACAAAGAAGTGAGGCAAAAAAAGTGTGGGACCTTAAGGAAAGTCCAGACACGGAACTCTCAGTCCCGGTAAATGGTCACCAGGCATCCTGAAAGGCTTGGTTATAGTGGATTTTTCAAAATGGAGATGGAACATCTGCTGGAAGTTTTCTTTTAATTTTTTAATTGAGTTTCCAAGATGTGCTTGACCTCATAATGTTTTTCAGCCGATGCCTCTCTCCTCTCCTTTAAAAAACTTCCGAAAACCCATCTATGTGCTCTAGCCCAGGGCTGTCCAACTGGTGGCCTGCGGCCCGTATACGGTCCCCCAGCCCCTTCCCCACGGCCGCCTACCCTCCTGCAAGATATCTGCTTTTAAAGATTTTTTTTAAAAAATTTAAATATTTTTTGGAATATTTTTTGGAATATTTTTTTTGCGGCGGGGGTGAGGGGCGGGGCGGGGCAGGGAGGAGGAGCAGGCTCCCTTCCTCCTCCTCCTCCTTCCCTCTCTCCCCCCTCTCTCTCCCTCCCTCCCTCCTCTCTCTCTTTCCCCCTTTCATTCCTTCCCTTTTCCACCACCTGAAAGAAAGAGGGAAGGAGAGAGTGCACTGAGTGAGAGGGGGCGTGGCCAGAGCGAAAAAGGGGCAGGGCCGAGTTCGGAGCGCGCGGGGGGGGGGTGCTCATCCATTCCCTTTCTGGCTTCCTCCTCTTCTGAGGATTCCTGCCAAGTTTGGTCCTGATCCATCATTATTTGAGTCCACAGTGCTCTCTGGATGGAGGAGAACTACAACTCCCAAACTCAAGGTTCAGTACTTTCTGTTGCTCTCATGAGAGTTTAGGTTTGATTCAACATGGCTGAGGAATGCTTTGATTGTATTTTCCCCTTATGGCAGAAGGAGGTAGGACTGGATGGCCCTTGGAGGTCTCCTATTCTAGGAACCCATTGTAATTATTATTATTATTATCATCATCAGAGGCTGAATGGCCATCTGTGAGGAATGCTTTGATTGTGTTTTCCCCTTATGGCAGAAGGAGGTAGAACTGGATGGCCCTTGGAGGTCTCCTATTCTAGGAACCCATTGTAATTATTATTATTATTATTATTTCATCATCATCATCATCATCAGAGGCTGAATGGTCATCTGTGAGGAATGCTTTGATTGTATTTTCCCCTTATGGCAGAAGGAGATTGGACTGGATGGCCCTGGATGGCCCTTCAATCAATCAATCAGTTTATTTGTATGCCGCTCTTCTCACCCCGAAGGGGACTCAGTGCGGCTCACAACACAATACAATACAAAACAGTGTAGACAGTGAAGCGAAGCTTCCAAAACAAATTTTACAGGGCGAAGACAAGCTTCAAATTGTGTACGAATACACTTAACAATATTTCAAAGGCATATTATGCAAAAATATACATCCATACTAAAACATACAGTAAGTGGGCAATTAAACACAGTACAATACAATTATCACAATAATAAACTATATAGATAACCTAAATACACAGTATAAAACTAATACACTGAAAAACTACTAAAACCCACCTAATTAATAATGCCAAAGCCAGGAATAATCACCCAACGCCCTATAAAAATAAAATAATAATAATAAAAAAATAATAACCTATACCCATGCTCTCCTCCCCTAAGTAAAAGTCCTTCTCGCCTCCTCCTGCTGCCATTTCCAAAGGGACAACGGAGCTGGAATGACATCGGCTGTTGCTGGGTCTCAGCGTCTACAGCAGGGAGGGGTGTGGCGGTGGCATGGCCCAGAGTCTTCCTCCTTCCTCCTCCCTGGAGTTCTTAAAGGCAGCAGCTGGGATGGCTGTTGCTGGGTCCCAGCCTCTGCAGCAGGGAGGGGTGTGGCGATGGCATGGCCCAGAGTCTTCCTCCTTCCTCCTCCCTGGAGTTCTTAAAGGCAGCAGCTGGGATGGCTGTTGCTGGGTCCCAGCCTCTGCAGCAGGGAGGGGTGTGGCGATGGCATGGCCCAGAGTCTTCCTCCCTTGGAGGTCTCCTACTCCAGGAACCTGTTGTTGTTGTTATTATTATTAGCAGAGGCAGCATGAATATTATGCCTTATCATTCAGGGTTATAGGCCTGTGTGGAAGGGCCCTGGCTTCTTATTTGACTTCCTTTCCACACATCTGAATAAAATCCCATGTTATTTGCTTTAAACCAGATTATATGAGTGTGGACTCCGATAATCCAGTTCAAAGCAGGTATTCTGGGTTATATGGCTGTGTGGAAGGGCCCTGAGTCCACACTGCAATATAATCCAGTTCAAAGCAGGTTTTGTGGGGTTTCCTACCTGGATATTCTGAGTTATATGGCTGTGTGAAGGGCCCTGAGTCCACACTGCAATATAATCCAGTTCAAAGCAGGGACTGGGAATTGAGACTGGGATTTTGGTGTTCATCTCTATCTCCAAGTCAAAGCCCCGGTGTCGTCCACAGACACCTCCAAGGCGGGGGGAGAGGGCGGAACCGGGGAGGGGGCGGAGCTGGGGAGGGGGTGGAGCTGGGGGTGGGGCAGGGGTGGAGCTGGGGAGGGGGCAGAGCCGGGGGCGGAGGCAGACCCTTCGGCCCCCCAGGTCATCAGTAACCGGAATTCCGGCCACAGGTCCGGTAGAAGTTGGACAGCCCTGCTCTAGTCTATGGAGAGGAAGAGGACTAGAACATCTTAATATACAACCTCGCTTCGATACTGGAAACCCACCCTGGTTCTGTTGACTGCTGTAAACCATTCTATACTTTTAATGCATTTTAGTTGTTTAGATTTTATTATTTTGCAAATATGTTTGATGATATTTATTATGTATAGTGAAGTACTTATTTTTGGGCTAGTTATTATAAGTTTCTCTGGCCTTACTTCGTGAATGAAGATACTTAGGAAGAACTCATCCCACGCTTTCTACAAGCACGTTGATGCTTTTTCGGAGGTTGGATGCTTTCGGAGGTTGGATGCTTTTTCCTTCGAGCCTGTGCAATGGATTTTTGTGGTGGAGCATAGCGTGCACAGAACTGGTCTCACCCTTTAAACCAAAGGTTCGTTTGCTGGGGCCTAGCAAGCTGGGATGGTGGCATGAGGTCCTCAGGTTGTAGGTTTGATTCAAGTTTCCTTCTCTAGATGGTTGACCTTACAGGGTTAGATGAGCACCATCTGCCTGGGTTTGAATAGAGTTTTCCTACTCTTAGGATGGTTGCCAAAGCTCAAGCTGGTGCAGAACGCAGCAGCGCGGCTGGTGGCAATTTGTCCATCTTGCTGCCACATCACGCCTGTGCTGCGTGAACTGCACTGGCTTCCGATAGAGCACCGGATCACCTTCAAGGTGCTGGTTTTAACCTTTAAGGCCTTGAATGGTCTGGGGCCAGTGTATCTAAGGGACCGCCTCTCCCATTACAGTCCACCACGACCACTGCGATCCGAGTCCCAAAACCTTCTGGTAGTGCCTAGTCGGCGATCTGTTCATCTGGCCTCAACGCAGAGGAGGGCATTCAGTGCCGCTGCACCGGTGCTGTGGAATGCTCTTCCTCCCACAGTCCGAGCGCAGGCTGATCTGCTAACATTTCGCAGGGCCTGTAAGACCCTCCTCTTCATCCAGGCGTTCGGTGTTTAGGTTTATATATATATAACCATGCCCAAACCATGCTTGCGCGCTGGTTGCGGCAATTTTAGTGTGTTTTGTTTTACCCGGATTTTACTTGTTTTTACGACTCACAATGTGAGTCGCCCTGAGCCTACGGGAAAGGGCGACTAATAAGTCAAATAAATAAATAAATAAATAAATAAATAAATAAATAAATAAATAAAAGGCTAGAGAGCCCATCCTGCCCATTGACACTCTTTGTCAGACTTTTCGGTTGTGACCTGTCTGGCATGTGAGGTCCTACTGGTGGCTATTATGCCACCGCCAGCATAGCTCACAACTTCATTAGGGTATGCAAGCCTCTCCCCCACGACAAGGGGGTGCCAATGGAGAGGTTATAAGTTTATATTGATGTTTTACTTATTGTTTTGATTTGGTTTGTCTGTCTGTCTGATGTTTTTACTATGGCATTGAATGTTTGCCATTTTTGTTTGGAAACTGTCCTGGGTCACCCTGGGGAGGTAGGGTAGGTTATAAATTATTATTATTATTTTATATTTTTTTTCTCTGTGGATGCACCTCAATTGTGGAACAGCTTGCCAACGGAAGTTCGAGCAGTCAATGAGCTACCGGCTTTCCGGAAAGCTTGTAAAACAGTATTGTTCCGGCATGCATTCAATGTATGAATAACCACTCCTGGTTATTATGGAATATTGTTAATTTGTTTTTATTGTCTGTTTTTATGTTGCCTTGTTGGTTGTGAAGTATTTTATGATGAAGTTGATATTCTGTAAACCGTCCTGAGCCAGTTGGAAAGGACGGTATACAAATCGAAATAATAAATAAATAAATAAAAAATTACCGAGCACATGTTCTTCATGAATGTCATCTAGCCATCCCCCTTTCTATCCCAGTTTCATCCAGATTTTAAGGCCTGTGTAGAAGGGACCTTAGATGAAGGGCATGCTTACCAATTTGCAGATCACACCAAATTGGGAGGGATAGCTAATATAAACCAACATGTCAAGATAAAAAGCTTGGATGTGTCAAGATAAAAAGTTTGGATGAAAACTGAGACAAAGAGTTTTCTTAAACAGTCAGGTTGTGCAGTAAAAACTCTACTGACAGCTGATAAGGACTTATATTTGGGTTGATTTTTAAAGCTTGCTTCTGAGACAATCAGTCTGTTGCACTGCAAATTTAGAGAGGGTGAGATTTTGGAGGAGAAAACTAGAAATCATGCACCTATCCCACCATTTTCTGACAAAAACAGCTACCACAAAGTGGTTTTTGAAGTACAAGCTAAACTTCCAAGCCTAAAGTGGAATGCTAATTATGTTTTTTTTTACTTATGCTCACATTTTACCCCCTTCCCTCCCGATGGAGAAGTTCACAGCAGCAACAAATCCCAAAAGACAGTATCAGCTTTAATATTTAAGGTTCTGAGGACCTCTTCTTGCATACGCCCCCTTTGCTTTTTTGTTCAACAGTTGGGTTTGTTTTAGAATCATATGCAACAAGAAAGGAGAATAAAACTGATGAGGGTCAGTGTTGAAAGTTATATCTAAGAATTATTTCTAATTTTATACATCCTCTTGTTGAAAAACAAGCATTTATCTGGGCTTTGCAAGAAAGCTTTACCGAATATTGTGAAAGACCTTTCACTCTGGCAAAGAATCTCCAGATAACCTGAGTGGAAATGTAAGATTTAATATCTGCAGTGAGTCATAGAGTGCCTGAAGTATTCCAGTTTACTTACAAGAGGGGAAAAATCCAGTTTTTGAAATTTATATTTTGTCTTGGTAAACACAGCTAGGGCTCTTCAGAGCTTGGTACTTGCTTATCTTTATGCCTTCCATGTGGCTGAGAAAGGCCACCAGGACAAATTGCAAACAATAATCCTAAACCCCATCTCAAAAAGAAATAAAATACCATATTTAAAGATGACAATATAAACTGCCCTGTGGGAATAATCTGTGACAATATTTAAATACTCTGCAGGAGACATATTGGAAGATAATAGAATTACACACATCACACTCTCAAAATAAACTGTAAAGATATACCTTTCAAGCTGGAAGTATAGAGAATCTCTTGATGGAAATGAGGTATATATTGAAATCAGTGACGACACATTATTTAGGATGGCGACAATAAAAAGAGACTGTGAAGAGTTCCAAAATGAGGCTTTACAATGATCAATTCAAAGTAAATGAAGCCAAGTGTAAAGTGATATTTATTTATTTATTTATTTATTTATTTATTTATTCGGCTTTTATGCCGCCACTCCCAAGTAGGCTCGGGGCGGCTCACAGCCAGGGGCAAAACAATATACAATCAGCATAACACACTAAAATGCAATATAAAACGAGATAAAAATGCACAGTAAAACAGCATTAAAACACAATTAAAATAGTTCAAGCGGTCTGGCAGCGTTGTCAAGGGGTCCCGCTCTTTGACCTAGACCTGGAAAGCCAGCCGGAAAAGGTAAGTCTTACAAGCCCGCCTAAACGGGAGCAGGTCATGGATCGCCCGGTAGCTGGCGGCAAGGCATTCCACAATGTCGGCGCTATGACCGAAAAGGCCCTTCGACGAGTGGCAGTTCTTTTGGCCACCTTAGTAGAGGGAACCGCTAACAGATTAGAGTCCTCCGAACGAAGTGATCTAGAAGGGAAATATGGGGTGAGACGGTCCCTCAGATACGCTGGCCCCAGGCGTGTAAGGCCTTAAAGGTAAGAACCAACACTTCGAAGGCAATCCGGTGCTCAATGGGCAGCCAGTGCAGATCCTGCAAAATGGGTGTTATATGGCATCCTGCTGGGGAGCCAGACAGGAGCCAGGTGGCAGTGTTCTGCACCAGCCTGAGCTTCCGGGTCACCGACAGAGGAAGGCCAACTTACAGAGCGTTCCAGGAATCTAGCCTCGAGATGACCGTGGCTTGGATCACCGTGGCCAGGTCGGCTCGGGACAGGTAGGGGCCAGCCTCCTTGCCTGTCGGAGATGAAAAAAGCAGCCTTGCTGACCACAGAGACCTGGGTCTCCATGGTCAGTTGGGAGTCCAAATGGACCCCAAGCTCTTCACAGAAGACGATGGGCATAGTGCCGCAACGTCCAGGGTCGGAAGCTGGACATCCCCACCGCCCGGACGGCCAGCCACAAGATCTCCATCTTCGCCGGATTCACCCTCAACCTACTGGCTCGCAGCCATCCAGTGATGGCTTCGAGGCAGCGCTGGAAATTATCGGGACGGAACCCGACCTGTCCTCCACCCTCAGAATGAGCTGAGTGTCGTCAGTGTACTGGTGACACACCAGCCCATAACTCCGCACCAGCTGTGCAAGCGGCTGCATGTAGATGTTAAATAACAGAAGGGAGAGGATGCCCCCCTGTGGAACTCCACAAACTAATGGGGAGCCCTCAGAGACCACCTCCACCCCTCCTCACACGCTGAGACCGCTGGTGGAGGAAGGAGGTCAGCCATTTAAGGGTCCCCCCTCCAGCCATGGCCAGGCGGTGTATCAATAGTTTGTGGTCGACCGTGTCAAACGCTGCCGTGAGGTCCAATAACACGAGCAGCGCAGACCCGCCTTGGTCAAGCTGGCAGCGGAGTTGGTCTGTGATGGAGACCAGAACCGTCTCCGTCCCATGCCCTGAACGGAAGCCGGACTGGAAGGGGGTCAGCCATGTTGCATCATCTAAGAAGGACTGCAGCTGCTCCATTACTGCCCTCTCAACCACCTTCCCAGGTACGAAAGATTCGACGCTGGGCGGTAGTTGGAGGGAACCGCAGGGTCCAATGACGGTTTCTTCAGTAATGGAGCTACCACCGCCTCTTTCAAGAACTCTGGAAAGACTCCTTGCTCAAGGGAGCTGTTTATGTTATTCAACAGAGGCCACGTAACCCCTCCAGGCACGATCTCCCCAGCCAGGCGGGGCACGGGTCGCGGGAGCAGGTGCTAGCGCGAGCTGCAGCCACTATCTTATCAACAGCATCTGCGTCCAGTGGCCGAAACCGGTCGAGGTGGGCCCGGCGGAGGGCCACGGAGTCTCAAGCTCCCTCTCACTGTATCAACTGTGGCTGGAAGATCCCGGCGGAGGCTCAGTATCTTGTCTGTAAAGAAGCTCTGAAAAGCACCGGCAGGAAGGGCCTGATCACTATTTTTTGGGACGGTAGGGACCGTCATCAGAGACCGAATTACCTTAAACAATTGAGCCGGGCGTGAGCTAGCAGATGCTATCAGGGCAGAAAAGGTACTCATTTTTGGCCGCCTTGACAGCATGCTCATAAGCCTCTTTTAATTAGCTTATAAGCTGATACTGAGGCTCCGTCACGGAGTTTCCTCCACTCGCTCGCTCGCCGTCTCTTCTCCGCTTCATGGCTCTAAGATCCCTGTATACCAAGGGGACCGATGATTGCGGGGCGGAGAGGGCGCCTAGGGGCAATCTCGTTGAGAGCTCTGGCTAATGAGGTATTCCAGGCCTGAACCAGCTCATCGACTGAGACGCTGATAGACTCCAGATCCCTCAGAGCATTCAGGAACCTTTTGGGTTCCATAAGTCTTTTGGGCGAACCAAAATCTGTTGGGCGCCCTTGCATGGGGGAGGCGGTTGCTCAACCGGATCCTTAGAGCACAGTGGTCCGACCATGGAACCTCTATTACGGAGGCTAGGTCCACTTGGACCCCTGCGCTGAAGACCAAGTCGAGGGGTGTGCCCGGCCGAGTGTGTGGGTCCCGAACTACATAAGGAGAGACCCAATGTCGCCATGGTCGAGATTAGGTCCGCGGCTGCAGATGGAACGGAGGCTGCGTCGGCGTGACATTGAAGTCGCCCAGGACAATAAGTCTGGGAAACCTCAATGCCCACTCCGACACAGCCTCCAGCAGCCGCGCCAGGCTTTCTGCCGGTGCGCTAGGCGCACGGTACACCAGCAGGACAGCCAGGCTCTCCGGGGACTCCCACACCAGGCCGACACTCTCAAGTCCCGAGGTGACAAGCGCAGGGATCGCTCTAAGGTGTAATCCATCACGGGAGAGTATTGCCACCCCCCGTCTCTCGTTCCTATTCTGGTGCGTGGCAACGTAATCGGGGGGGACCACTCCCTGGAGGCAGATGGAGTCGCTCTCCTGGAGCCAGGTCTCAGTGATACAGAATAGGTCCGCTTTGAGATCTTCGCAAAACTCTTTGACGATGGCAGTGTTGTTCCGGAGGGAACGTGCGTTAACCAGCACCAGAGTGGAAGGGGGAAAAACTGGATGTCTATCAACAGCGTGTCTGGGGATAGGACGCAGGTCAGAACTGGGTCGAGTCCGTCTTTGACTCGGTCCAGTTCTTGCAGTTAAGTTCGCATTTGGCCTGCGCCTACCGTACTCACCCCGCCCTGAGATCACTGGAATGCTCAACGGCCCTGGATGACAAGAGTCGACAGGGAATTCAACTTCCGGCACACCCCGTGAAAAGGGGAGGCCTGTAGGGCATCCTGATTGTTTACCGCCGATTCTACTGGCACCCCCTCAGCCCCAGTCCCCCTAGACACCTGGGAATTCGCGGGGAGGGGTGCCAGGTCCCATTTATCAGCCGAACGTCCATGTCCTTGTTGGATCCCTGAGGGCAGCCGGTCCAACCATCTGCTGGGCTGGCCATTCTGACCCTTAAGTGTGTTCCTGGCACCGCCAACCGAAGCCAATTCGGGGGTCGGATCTAGATGGCTCTCCTTCCGGCCAAAACCCACCCCCCAAAAGGTCCGTGATCGAAAGGGTCTCCTCTGAGTCTTGTCGGCCTTCCCTCTTCTCCGAGGGGATTGCCTTGGGCTGCCGAATGACGGACCATGAGTAACCAGCGGATTCAATGCTGGTGGGGGAGACCAGGACCATGGGGGGCCGTGTTCATATGATGGTGGTCGGTTCGGCGGCAACCGGTTCCTGCTTGCAGGTTGGCCATGTTCTCCCCTCTGTCCGGTGGAGGGGGCCTCCGAGCGTCTAACGATGGGCCAGGAAGAATTGGCCCAGCACTGGCCAAAACGAAGGGCAGAGGCGAAGAAGAATCCGGACGTTGGGAAACCAGGTTGGATACGGGACCTCCAACGTTGATGGTTTCCACGTGCCCTGGGCTGCTGGTGTCCACAGGGGCTCTAGGCTGGGCAGTTTTAGGGGGCAGTGGCTGGTGCAGCGGTCTAGCAGCTCGGCCAAGCCTCTTCCTTATCCGTCTCCGTCTTGTCTGGCCTAGTCGATTCCTCTTCGTCTTCTTTTGGCTGGTATCCAGTGGCACGGGGTGTTGGGGATCAATCAGGGCCGGCAGGTCAGCTGGGAGGCGGCAGGCACGGCGCCTGGGTCGCCCCCCAGGAACCTTTGCCATGATCTGGGAGACGTTCAGGGCCTTTGGTGGAGAGCCCGGGAGCCACGGCTGCTCTAGCAGATGGTCAGTGGTGGGCCTGGCTGGGGCCGATGACATAGGCGGAGGGGGTGGGGCTAAAGACGCCGAGCAAGGTGAACTCGGCGCCATGTTGGAGCCAGCCACCAACGCCCTCCCTGCTAAAAACGGGGGGATCGCCGCTCCATCCGACCCCTCGTCCTCCCCGACAGGCAAACTCCCGGCGGTTGGTCCATCCCGAGAAGCCCATTCCCAGGACGCTGCAGGTTCTTCTTCCCGCTGCTCCTCCGGCAGACAGGTCAACAGCCGTGGGGTTCGACCACCGAGAGTCCCAAATGCGGTTCCCTGTAAACATGGAAGCAATAGCTACAAACAGCAAAAAACATGAGATTTTCAGGTGCAGGAATATCCCAGTTCTGAGCTGAAAATCTGCATCTTTGAATGTCTGTATGTTCCTGCATTCAGAAAACACAGAGTTTTAAAATTTGGGTTTGTTCCCGGGTTTTAAATGTTTGTTCCTGATTGGTCGGTTCCTAAAAAGAAGGTGACAGTTGAGCAGAATGCAAAAACATTGTTCGTGTGCCAGAAACATCATAAAACATGTGGAGGGCACATTTTTTCTGGCCAGGCTAAAGTTGTAAGCCTCTAGTCAATGTTGTATATCTTTTCACAATAAGAGCAATCAAGACATGTATAACCCAAGAACCCTGTTGTACATTCCACAAGTACACCTCAAAACCTGTCTGCACAGATGGCCCTTCAGTTTTATAATCCAGGAACGAAATTTATACAATGATTCTCATCTTTGCATGTTCGCATCTTAAGTTTTTTAAAATGCTGAAATTTCTTGGAGGCTGCAAAATTCTGGCACAAAGCAGCAAGTGTGGATGACGGAGGCAGAAATCTCAGGACCAATAGGTCTGAGTGTGGACCTACTTGAAGGTCCAGTTTTTTGGGGGGGGGGGGGTGTCCCTGACTAAAGTGTGCAATTTGCTGCTGTCTGGAACTAACCAAGGGCTTGTCCATCCCTGCTCTAAAAGATTACTGGAAAAATTATGTTATTCCATCTCTTAGTACCCTTCTACACATCCCTGTATCCAAGAATATCAAAAAGGGAAATCCCACATTATCAGAGTGTGGACTTGGGCCCCTTCCACACAGCTGAATAAAATCCCACATTTTCTGCTTTGGACTGGGATATATGGCAATATGGGCTATCAGATATCCCAGTTCAAAGCAGATATTGTGGGATTTTCTGCCTTGATATTCTGGGTTATATGGCTGTGTGGAAAGGCCCTCAGATAACCCAGATCAAAGCAGATATTGTAGGATTTTCAGCCTTGATATTCTGAAATATAGGGCTGTGTGGAAGGGCCTTAAAACATCTCTTTCAGGAGCACACCCCTCTGAGTGAGGCCCCTTTCATACAGCTGAATAAAATCCCACATGATCTGCTTTGAACTGGAATATCTGATAGCACATTATTGCCATGTATCCCAGTTCAAAGCAGAAAATGTGGGATTTTATTCAGCTGTGTGGAAGGAGCCCACACGATTCCCCCCCCCCCCCGGCTCTCCAGGCGCATCATTTCTATGCACCAAGAGAGTCGGCTGAGGCTGCTAATGTAGACCACATACGTTTTTATTAGTTTTCTAACAGGTCTGGGGGCTTGGGGGGGGGGGGAAGGGGGTGGATATTCCCACAGTTTACAGGGCTTATTTAGCCTGGTAAACTGTGGAAATACTGTCTGGATTGCAGTATTCTGCAGCCCAGACCCTGAAATAGTGCATTTATCCTGCTTTCCAAGAAGGCGCGGAATAAATCCACTATCACATTAATTAGCTACAAACCAGAGGTTACCTAGATGGGCCCCCAGTTCAAACCAGATATTGTGGGATTTTCTGCCTGGATATTCTGGGTTATATGGCTGTATGGAAGGGTCCTATAACAGGGAAACGTTCTCATCTAAATGCAGATAGGCTTGCAGCCTCAGTTCTGATTCTGCAAGGTGGGAAGTGCAGCTTGTGGCACTGTACTTTGGAGATATATGGCCAGTTGAAATAAGAGTAGAATCTATCAGCAGAAACATGGAGGTGCTACCATAGAAATGTGTATTGTGTGGCTGCTATATAGCCACACAATATGTGGATATTCTGCCTGTGCTCAGTACTCTTAATCACCCAGCTGCTTCACAGTGGCAAGGTAACAGCCTCAATAGTTACTTCGTCTTGATCTAACAATACCATTACATGATTTATATAAGTGGCAGCGGTTTTGATACCTTCAGTGAACTTTACCATGAGCAGTCATGAAGGAGCATCTCGAGACAGAGAATTTCAGAGACAGCTACTTCTGATAAGGGTCTTCACATTCTTCCTACCAATGTGATCTCAGACAGGGGATCAGAGGAAAATCTGTGTTCTGAGGGCATAAGAGAGAGAAAAGAAAAATAGCCAAATTAATTCATGAGAGCTGTTCATCTATCTGAAGTGCTAGACCTGCTTGTTAATCCCAAACCATGAAGCATTAAAAATATCATGACTTTGAATATATTTTAATTAAAGTCTTCAGTGGGCAACATGCATATGATTGTTCCTTTCATTGTCATGCCTGTGACACTTGCTACACTCCAAAGAGAAAAACAAAAGGCTGTCAGAAGACCTCTCTTTGGCTTCAAGAATGAGTGAAGGTGATTTCCAAGAATGCAACATGTTAAAAATGCAGCTGAAAATTTTATAGTAGTGCTAAATATACAAGTAATAATAGAGCAATGTATGTGCCTCTTTAAATGAGTTGCAATAAGCACCAATTTTAGAGAGCCTGCATGGAGAAGAATAATTATTTAACTGTTTCCTGACAATCCTTATTATTCTACCAGGGATGAGGAATTTGGGACTCCCTATTAGGCAGCAGCTTCCATCATTCTTCATAATTAGTAGCGCAACCTAGGACTGATGAGACATGCAGTCCAACCAGGGATGTAGCCAGGATTTTGATTCAGGAGGGGTTGAGTTTGATTCGGGGGAGCTGAATTTGAGTGAGAGACGATCTACGCTAGCAAACCTTTTGTATCGTTATCCCAATACCCCCATGCATATGGGATATATTGAGCATGGTGATCAGATCATGATATGAATACACATAACAGTTTAAATAAGGTACCAGTAAGGCCTTCTCGCGGACCACCCTGAGAATTGGGTGAGGGGGCTGAAACCCCCCAAGTACACCCCCCCCGGCTACATGCCTAACCAACATTAACATTTACCAGACATAGGTTACTTACCACAGTTGTAGGCAATTTTTACATCAATGCGTAGTGTAGGAACTCTCTGCCCCCATCTACACAGCCATATACTTCCAGTCCAAAGCAGATAATCTGGATTTTGCTTAGCAGTGTAGATGAGGCCTCAGAGATTCATACACAGAAAGTTGCATTTACATAGCAATAAGAGGCATGAATGCATTTGCTGACAGATAAACAGATAGACAGATAGGGAGTAGCACCCGATCCTTTAGGACTGCCAATTTCACAGGACCCTTCCACACAGCCATATAACCCAGAATATCAAGGTAGATAATACACAATAGCTGGTTTGAACTGGGTTATCTGACTAATATTATCCACACTAATATATACTCAAGTTCAATGTGGATTTTATACACCTGTGTGGACGGGGCCAGAGGGGCCTCTAGCCAATTTGCTGCAGGGGATTACACATTGTATGCACTATGTGTCAAAATACCGTACTTTCCCCCCTTTTCTCCTCTAAGCCCCCCATTTGGGGGGCTTAGATTGCAGGAACTCCGGGTGAACTATCTGTCCCCAATGGAACCAGCAGTGGGTCTTTCCTTCGTCGCGGAGGCCCTCCATGCCGAGGTCGAGGCTGTCCTGGAGGCTGCCCGAGGGCCGACATGGACCCCCGGTACTCTCGCGAGTGCCAAGAAGGTCCCTGCGCCCATAGAGGCCTCGGAGAGCCCCCCACCCTGGTCCCCTGTACCCTGGCCTGAGATGGAGGAAGTGGGGCTCTCCACCCCCTTTCCACCACCCAGGAGGAAAGTGCTGGCTGTGTCCCCGACGCCATCCAGGACGAAGTCCCCAGTCTCGCCCACCTTCTCCGCAGCTTCGGTCGTTTGGTGGAGCGACTGGCCGCCCGGTTGGAGGAGGTGAGAGAGCTGGGGTTGCTGCTGGCGTCTCTCTGCCGCGAGGACGGCCCTCACTGCCATCGCCGCCCGGGACTGCGGCCTGGGGTCGGAGAGGCCCTGGCCGACGGGGCAACGAGTCCACTTTGCCGGGACTCACCTCATTTCGGTCGGGAGAGGAGAGCAGCGAGTGTGGCAGTGGCTGCTCCTTCCCCGGGCCCACTGCGACTGAGCTCGTCGGGCTCGAGCCGGCGAGAGGAGCGAGAGGAGGAGAGGCGAGGGGAGACCCGGGTGAGCTCAACTCCAGGAGAGGAGCGCCGGCATGCTGGGGTGGGCTTGCCCTCGGAGGTGAGGCCCTCGCCGAGGGGTGAGACAGCCACTGGGGCAGCCGCCGTGCCGCGGGGTTGCCCGGGGGAGATACTGGGATGCCAGGCCCCCTGGATTTGTTGGGAGGGGCGTGGGCCAGCAGATCCAACATGGCGCTGAGCCTGGATTGCTCAGCGTCCCTGGCCATGCCCTCCCTGTCCACTCCAATAGCCTCAGCCACGCCCTCCATGAACTGCGGACTGGATCGGCTGCCACAGCTGGAGCCTCTGTTGGAGTCCACAGACACCCCCTGGCGGCTAGCACCGGAATCCCTGGCGAAGACGTTCGATGCTGTTGCAGCTCTGGTGGGAGCTCCTGGGGCAAGGCCCCGGCGACGCGCCTGCCACCTGTCAGCAGCCCCCAAAGCTGCACCTGGACCACGGTCCCCCCCACCACCTGCTGGTGACCAGGGGAAGAGTAGCGGCCCTGACCATGGAGAGGCAAGACGTGGGGCAGCCGATCCAGGGAGTAATACAACAAGGAGATGCCTCCTTTTAGGGGACCCAATCCCTGGAGGCGCCTCGCAGCAGAAATCTTATGGTCGTCGGAGGAGACGGCGCCGGAGGCCGGGGAGTATCGGACCCCCTCCCCCTGACTCTACCAGGGACTACCGGTGTCGGGGCTGCCGTCCCCCCGGACCCATACACTCTTGGCCGGCTGTCTGAGAGAGAGGAGGTCCTCCCCCCCCCGAGCCCAGGTCCAGGCGATCCTTTCGCCCTAGAACCTTTTGGAGCTCAGGCTTCGAGTGACGCGGCCTCCACTGGACACACCCGAGGCCGACGATAGACACCCTCTTAGTAGGTCTGACCTCCTCTGTCAGACTGCGGGATGGAGGAAGCCAAGCCACTCTCTTTTCCTGTGGCCAGCTGCGAGAGTTCTGAGACCCCCCAGGCTTCCTTCCTTTGACGGCAAGGTGGAGTCAGCTTAGGTTTCTCCTGAGCACCCTCTTGCCACACCCCGACCCCAACCTCTGTCCCCCTTTTCTTCTTTTCTCCTCTCTGGATGTTGTATTGTTATGTTTGTCGACTATTGTTTTTGTTATTCAACTTGTGAACCGCTCCGAGCCCTCGGGGAGTGGCGGTGATAGAAGTTCGAATAAATAAATAAATAAATAATTACAGAAACAGGAAGTGAGAGAAAAAATAGGTAATGGGGATGCAGGTTTCCAACATATTTCTGTACATATCTAGTTCAGTGTGATATTTTATATTACTTTTATAAGAAAATAGCATTGTTCCTACAGATGATGTGCTCACTGAATTCTTCAATTAGTCCTGGTAACAGATCATAATATTTCACAGATAATTCTGGGTCGGTTAGTCTGTTCCTGTCCTCTACACTGAGTTATAAATATTGTAATATCTCAGCTTTATGGGTTAAAGATTCCAAAAAATAAGAACCTTATTAGATAATGGTCCAGTCACAACAACAGCCATAGTATAAATCATTCATTGTACCCAGTGTGGCTTCCATTTCAATGAGGTGGTGATTCCATTCCAGGTTTTAGTTTTAACTTTAAAATGGTAACTATCTAAAGATGGATTAAAGTGCCTAATGATGTGGAAGCCATCAGATATTACAGATTATACCAAGAGATTACCTTTATTTTGGCCATCAGAAATAGTGTATCAGGTGAGATATGGAAGTACAGCCTTACTCCAGCCCTTGACAGTCTCAGTTGTTAATGATGCATTATTGTGGGAAATTGTGGCATTCTAACATACAAGTCACTGGGGGTGAAAATTGATGATTATGACATTGTTATTATCAGGTTGAACTCTGCTCTGGTGAAAGGTTTTGAGAAGAATGTTGGTGGCAAGACAACAATGAGGATAAGAAACCCAGAAGGGGCCATCCAGAAACCAGAGTAGTTTGAGAAGGACTCTGTTTGCATGATTCAAGTGGCAGGATTTTAAGTGGCCGAAGTACATTGTTTACAAGGAAAAAGTGCCTCTGATGGCTTTTGGAAGTCTGTGGCAATCCATGTTCCAAGAGAGCCCCATGAAATTTGTATCCTGAATCCATATTTCATCCAAGAGGCAGCTTTCAGCTTTTTGGTCTTCCTTTTAACAATGGTCTGATGGGTAGAGGGAATAACCAAACATGAATCCAAACATACTCACCATCATAGTGGATGAAGTGACAGCTACACCTGTGTCCAGAATCAAGCAACCTCCAGGATCCAAAGTGGTAGTGGAAAAATTGCTGAATGACCTCTATCTATGTGTATGCATTTTATGTCGAAAAACAGCATTAAATGTTTGCAGTGTATGTGTGCATCGTAATCTTCCCTGACTACCCTTCAGGGTGAGAAGGGTGGAATATAAATAAAATAAATAAGATTGGCTATTAAGTGAGGTAATCCCTTAATTTGCATGGAAGCTATAAAATCCTGATACGGTTCTCATCAATGTTGGAGAGTAGGTGAAAGTTCCCAATGTGGGAAGTGAAAATCTGAACAAGCCTAGGTAACGCCATCCAAGAGCACTCAGACACACAGTTCGGAAACCGATGCCCAACAGGGAGAAGTTCCAACCTCTAGTGGGCATAATTGGATCAAACTGACCCAGCCAACTTTGCTCATCCATCTTTCATATCATGCCAGAATTCAGAAACAAATTATGAAGGGACATTAGTCTTCCCAAATCACTATCATGGCATTCCACAGTAATTTTAACAACCTGGTAAGAGAGCAGCTTATCTAAAAGAGATACCACAAGCTTTTTTGCATATTTTCTTTAAATATCATACTGTCTGGAAACATGAGTCTTGTTTCTGCTTTATTCCAAAATTGAATCCATTCTTGTTTCTTATCATTTTTCTTCTGCAGAGTATGGGATTACATCCCATGTAACTCTCCAAGGCAAAGAAAGCTATAAATATGATGCTCCTTGACAGGAACATGGCACTGCTGGGCATATTCAGGAATGTCTTTCATATTTTAAAAATTTCCAGAAAGTTCCCAGTGTGGGAAGTGAAAATCTGAACAAGCCTAGGTAAAGCCATCCAATCACAGCTAACAGATTATTATTATGGGCGCCTTAGGGGAAAGAGTTATAAAAACTAGAGGCTTGACCATAGAAGGGTTAAATAGGGCCGATTTATAATTTATGACAATTGCCACATCTCCATCTTACTTAGTTTGGTCATTTTATGTTAATGATTCTTAATTGTAATAGTGCTGAAGCCAGCGAAACTATGCTTGATTTAGAATGTTGGATCATTACTTTGGCATTAGTATTACAGATCCTAAATAAGGGGAAGAGAATGAAATAAAATATGCACTGAAAAACCTTTTGCACTGAAAGAACTGTATTCTTTCTTATATATTTTGACTTCTTAATATAATGTATGGTTATTATTATCTGTTTACCAGTGCAGGACATAACTGTTATTCCAGGACTATAATTGGGTCTTCATGATTTCATAATGTATTTTACATTTTGCAAGTCACTGATGCCCCCTGGTGGAAATAACTACTTCCGTCAGTCGGCTGGTTTAAATATAAAACAATTTTTGCTACAATACTATATACACTTGCCTGCAGAAAACTCAGTTGAAATCCCATGATGTTGAATTACTTATTTATTTATTATTATTTACTTTGCTTCTAGACCGCCTCTCTCAGCCCGAAGGCGATTTTGCACAATTGATTTTGCACAAGGAAATAGATTTGCTGCACAACAATTTTTAGAGAGCATTGTTTACCAACACGGGCCTTGAAGATGTGAATGCACTTCAATCCCAACATCTAAGGGATTGTGCAATCTGAAGAACTTGGGGGTGCTGTCACTCCTTTCCACCTGTCACTAAGGAGGCTGTCCAGTAGGCATGGTTTAGAACCCAAAAATAGAGAATCGAAAATCTAATGGGGGATTTTTAAAATTAGTAATAGAAAGACTTACAAAACATTTTCCAAAAATTTCTAAAATGTAACGTAATTACTAACGAAATTTGTTAGTAGTTTGTATGCCAGCGCATGCGCATTCCAGATGGTTTTGGCCTACAACTCCCAGAAATCCTAACAGCTGGTAAATTGGCTGGGATTTCTGGGAGTTGTATGCCAAAACTTGAATAAATCACACTGAATTCTAGATGGGACTCTCCAAATAGGAAGGAGGGAGGGAGGGAGGGAAGGAGGGAGGGAGGGAAGGAGGGAGGGAGGGGGGTATTCTATTTTTGGAAGCAGCAAAAAAAGGAGGAGGAGGCCCCCCCTCACTCCTTGCTGCCTCTCTCTCACCCCGATCCTGAGGGAGTGAGGGCCCAAGTTTGCCCAGGCTGAGAGGAAAAGGAAGAGGCCTGAGGCTGTGAGGAATGGTGGGAGTTGAAGTCCAAAACACCTGGAGGGCTGAAGTTGGCCCGTCATGAAGCCTCTTCAAGGCTTTAGATCCTGGCAGGCAGAAGGGGCAGGGAGGGCCCGTCCACTCCTCCTGCCCTGCCAGGATCTAAAGCGCATCAAGGCTTGGCACGCTTTAGATCCTGTGAGAAACCAACCTAATGTATAATAGAATGAATGCTAACTTATAGAGTAAGTGCCTAAATATTATAAGTAATCCAACTGGTCATATACCTACATTCCATGCACATTCAATAATACAGCAGTAATAACAATGGGTATAAGAAGAGGTAAAATTCAAACCGAAGTATTCTGACTGGTCCCTCCTCAAGCGGTGCAAACGGGCTCTTCTCTATGAGCCCGGGATTCTGCAGCAAATCCCCCCCCCCCCAAGAATATGTATGTGCACCCAGGCAGCAATTGCGGTGCCCGGGCTTTTGGCTTTTTCCGGGAGAGGCTGCCTCCCGGGCTCATAGAGAAGAGCCGTTTGCAGTTTGCACCGCTTGAGGAGGGACCACAGTCAGAATACTTCGGTTTGAATTTTACCTCTTCTTATACCCATTGTTATTACTGCTGTATTATTGCATGTGCATGGAATGTAGGTATATGACCAGTTGGATTACTTATAATATTAGGCACTTACTCTATAAGTTAGCATTCATTCTATTATACATTAGGTTGGTTTCTCACGTGTTGTGTGCAACTACCCCAATACTCTTTGATGCTTTAGATCCTGGCAGGCAGGAGGGCAGGAAGCCTGGAAAAATGTAAACAGAGAGGTTTACTCAGAAGTAAATCCACAAAGGAGGGCACTTCATCCAAAGTGCCCTCCTTTGTGGATTTACTCATGAGTAAACCTCTCTGTTTACTTCCTTTGCAGATTTACTTCTGAGTAAACCTCTCTGTTTACATTTTTCCAGGCTTCCAGCCGAAAAAAGGAGCGAGTTTAGGGCTTGCCTTGCCATAATACTTATTGGCAAGGGAGGCGGGAGGGTGGTGAGAGAGAAGGAGGGTGCCCTCCCCCTTACGACCTAATAACGATACTTAAGAAAATCCTGGCCCCGAAGTTCTATAAAGAAAGTCCACTTCCTGGTTGGCGTTCCAGATGCGGAAATACTCAAAAGTAGCATTTCTTACGAATTTCTTCCGAATCATTTCATTTTCATAACTTTTTTCTCATGCCTGCTGTCCAGACTTTGAACCGGTGCTTGGCTGCTGTGTCGGACTGGATGAGGGCTAGCAAATTGAAACTTAATCCAGACAAGACAGAGGTCCTCCTGGTCAGTTGAAAGGCTGAACAGGGCATAGGGTTACAGCCTGTGTTGGATGGGGTTACACTCCCCCTGAAGACACAGGTTCGCAGCTTGGGAGTGATCCTGGACTCATCGCTGAGCCTGGAGCCCCAGGTCTCTGCGGTGGCCAGGGGAGCTTTTGCACAGTTAAGACTCGTGTGCCACCTGTGCTCGTACCTTGGGAAGTCTGATCTGGCTACGGTCTTCCACGCTCTGGTCACATCCCAAATAGATTACTGCAACACACTCTACGTGGGGCTGCCTTTGAAGACAGTTCAGAAATTACAACTAGTCCAACGGGCGGCAGCCAGATTACTAAATGGAGCTACATACAGGGAGCATACCACCCCCTGTTGGTTCAACTCCACTGGCTACCTATCCACTTCCGAGCTCAATTCAAAGTGCTGGTCTTGACCTTTAAAGCCCTATATGGTTCTGGCCTAGCTTACTTGTCCGAACGCATCTGCTGCTATGTCCCACCTCATAATTTAAGATCATCCGGGGAGGCCCTGCTCTCGCTCCCGCCAACTTCTCAAATGCGGCTGGTGGGGACGAGGGAGAGGGCCTTCTCAATGGTGGCTCCCCATCTGTGGAATGCGCTTCCTAGCAACATACGATCAATTCCATTCCTCCTGACATTCAGGAAAAAAAGTAAAAGCCTAGGTATGGGACCATGCGTTTGCACACGAGCACAAGGCAGTATTTTAGACTGGATTTTAATGGAAAGTTGATGAATCGGGCTCAATGCTTTTTATGGACGGAACACTGTTTTTCTTAACTTAAATGAATGTGTATGATATGTTGATGTAATTGTATTTTAATGTATTTTAATGTGTAATGTTTTGGGGGGTTTTATACTGTGTTTTACTGTGTTGGCATCCAATTGTGCCTTTTTGGAAGCCGCTCTGAGTCCCCCCTCGGGGATTGAGAAGAGCGGGGTAAAATGCTGGAAATAAATAAATAAATAAAATATGTTTGAAAGTGCCTTGCCAGAGACTGGTAACTGTGGAGGGAGCAGAATCCATTTTGTCACAAACACACATCACTCCCCATGAGTTCCACCAATGTTCTTGACACAACTATAAGTTATGTCCTCTGTGGCCCCCCGACTCTGGAATTCCTTGCCCGGAGGGATTAGGAAAAGACCCACTCTGGAGACCTTTAAAAAAACACCTGAAAACTTGGCTCTTCTGCTGTGCTTTCAGAGAGTAGTTATTTAATTTCTATCATTGCTTTTCTCAATGTTCCCATTCTCGGAGTCCATCCCCCCTCCCCCCATAAAGGATGTTTTCCCTGTAAAGGATGCTATTTTGAGTATCCCACCCTGAGTTTTAACATTTTAACATTTTACATATGTGCTTGCAGCCCGCCCTGTCATTGTGATTTTAGATATCTAGTTGTATATTGTTTTTTATTTATATGTATGTATCTTTTTTATTCTGTTCATTGCTGGTGTTTTGATTTTATTTTATTGTAATTTGTTGTTTGGGCTTGGCCTTGTGTGAGCCGCCCCGAGTCCCCATTGGGGAGATGGAGCGGGGTATAAATAAAGTTTATTATTATTATTATTATTATTATTATTATTATTGCACCACTTCTGGTTTCAGTTTTTGCTGATTTGGGTTTTTGAAAAAGGTTTGAGGTGTGTGTGGGTTTGTGGTGCCAGAACTGTTGTATTTTGCAGCTGCTTTGATCCATTTTAGGTAGTTTGGGCTTATAAAAACTCATGCTTTTCAATTTTGTAGTCTGAGATCCCGTGGGCTTCAATGAAGCTTCGGAGATAGCAAATTAGAGCCCTGAAGGCTGCATGTGTCAGACAGGCTAAATGCTATTGCTACTCTAAACAAGACTGGATCATTCACCTAAGGAAGTGGTTTTCAATCTGTGGGTCCCCAGATGTTTCGGTCTTCAACTCCCAGATATCCTAACAGCTGGTAAACTGGCTGGGATTTCTGGGAGTTGTAGTCCAAAACACCTGGGGACCCTCTGGTTGAGAAACACTGACCTAGGGGAATTTACAATTGCCATCAATTCAACAGTTTTTCTCTACTTGGGACTAAGCTTTGAACTTGCGTCCATAGAATTCTCAAGTCAAGAATTAGCTTGCAGCTCTAGAACAGACTTCTCATAATTGTGTGAAAGGGGTGGTTCTTAATCTGTGGGCCATGGACCATCGGTGAGCCACGAGGACAAAAATCTCATCTGCAAGTCTCCTTCCTCTTTATTTATTTTATTTTATTTTATTTTATTTCTGCACTTTTCACACCACCTGCCACTCATTCCCTGTTGCTGGCCATGGTACTATTGTTGGAGAGTGGTCCCTGGTCAAAAAAGGTTGGGAACCACTGTGTTAAAGGAAGAAACAATGAACTGTGCAGGTGATATGCCAGCTTGGTACAGCCTTACCATTTCCTTTTTCGCTACCCTAAGTGTCTTTATTGTTTTAAGCCCAGTCGCTATTTTGGTTTTCATAAAAACATTGCTCAAATTAATTTTTGTATCATGATGTAACCTTGCTATTAGTAAAAAGCATCCCACCAACAAATTTAATGTTACACTGCTGAATCATCTGGAGATACTCCATGCCAGTTTTGACATGTTCCTGGTCACTCGGAAAAAAATAAAGGTTGCTAACGTCCAATTTGTGAGACCTCAACTGGATTTTCTTTTGTTGCAACAAACAAAAGCTTAAATCAGAATAGAACAGTAACTAATTAGCTATTTCAGCAGTTACAGCTTTCACTAAAAAGGCCTCCTTATATTGCTCTCAAATTCTTCCTCCATACTACTACGGTACTATCTCATATTTGGATTGCATTTAAATATACCTTGCAAGATAGTAACAGGAATTGAATATATTCTTTTTTACAGTGTAACGAAGAAGACAACATCAGATGAGAAGTATTCACATTTCCAAGGTGGTACCTATGGCTTTGGATGTCTTGAGAATTTCAGAGAAAGTGAAAACAATACTGTGTACTCTGTTGAAAGTCTAGAATCCTAGTCACCCACATCAGAATTTCAAAGAGGAGGCATCCAGTTAAGAAGCACAAATCTTCTGGGAACAACAGCTGCATCAGCAGAAAAGACTTTAAAGTTTCAAATGTAGTGAATAACTCCAGAAAGGAAAATGATTAAGCATTAGGCAATTATTAAGCAGTAGAAGTAATACTAACAGATAATTTTTTATATACCATTTACAGTGGCACTTAAATGAACTCTTGTTTGTACTGTGCACAAAAGACACCAGTAAACTACATCTGAATGTCTTTTACTTTGAAAACTTTAGGATGAGACAATCCAAAATGAAACAAAAACATGTTGGAAAATAAGATTCCTACCTAGAACAGAAAATACAAAATGAGCTACTGGGGAAGAGTCATGAACAAATTGCTTTGTGTGTAATGATGCAACTGGACTACAGCTAGAAGGATAGAGCTGTGCTATCGGTACTGTTGCCAGAGTAGAGGAGGAGCCTGATCACTGTGCATTTTAAAACAGTATTGCATTTGCAAGGCAGGTTACCCTTGTGCAATGACAGTACAATAAGGCTGGATTTATACTGCCCTATATCCCAGGATTGGATCCCAGATTATCTGATTTAAACTGGATTATATGAGTCTCCAGTGCCAGATAATCAGAGATAAGAAGATAATCTAGGATCCAATCCAGATATATAGGGGCAGTGTGGAAGGGGCCTAAGAGGGCAATGGGATGTCTCAGATTAAAGCTACAGGGCAGTGATTATTCCGAATGGAGGGCAGTGGAAAGTCATGACTACATTTTACCCAGCAACAAACTGTTCCTACTTTTCTAATGTTGCATTGTATGCCAAGAATTTCCTTTGTCTAACCAGACATCTTGCACAGTACCCTGATTTTGAATAATCATCTGTTTCCCATTGCTGCAGTTTTCTAAGGACCTCATCACACTAGACTAGAACATGGATCCACTTTAAATCTGGTTGCTGCCTCCTGTACAATTCTGGGGCTTGTAATTTATGGAAGGGACCATTAAAATATTTAGCCAGGCCGGTCCTTGGCCTCGGTAAACTACAAACCCCAGAATTCTGCAGGAGGCAGCAACTGGATTTAATGTGGATGCATGCTGTAGTGCAGAGGTCCTCAAACCTTTTAAACAGAGGGCCAGGTCACAGTCCCTTTAAGCTGTTGGAAGGCCAGATTATAATTTGGAAAAAAACAACAACCCATGAATGAATTCCTATGCACACTGCACATATCTTACTTATAGTACAGAAACACTTAAAATATAATAATTAAAATGAAGAACAATTTTAACAAATATAAACTTATTAGTATTCCAATGGGAAGTGTGGACCTGCTTTTGGCTGATGAGATTGTTGTTGTTGGGTGCTTTCAAGTAGTTTCAGACTTAGGTTGACCTTGAGCGAGGGCCGGTTAAATGACTTTGGAGGGCCATATCCGACCCTCGAGCCTTAGTTTGAGGACCCCTACTCTAGTGTGATGTGGCAGTAACATAGCTGTATCAGTGATGGAGTGCCTTCATTGTAAAGTCATACATCACAGCCCATGATATGGAGCCTCTGGTGGTGCAATGGGTTAAACCCTTGTGCCGGCAGGACTGAAAACCGACAGGTCAAAAGTTCAAGTCCGGGGAAAGCGTGGATGAGCTCCCTCTGTCAGCTCCAGCTTCCCATGCAAGGACATGAGAGAAGCCTCCCACAAAAATGGTAAAACAGCAAAATATCCGGGTGTCCCCTGGGGAATGTCCTTGCAGATGGCCAATTCTCTCACACCAGAAGCGACTTGCAGTTTCTCAAGTCGCTCTTGACACAAAAAATAGCCAATGATGTAGGATTTCAGCAGTATATGGATTTGCCTATAGTCTTTATCTTTTTCTAACAAATAAGTATGTATTCAACCATGCACAAGCACTGGAATTCTCTTGCAAGGTAAGGACAATAAGGGTTATAGAAGCAATGGAAGCACAATATAATGTCCAGAAGTGAGATCATCCTACTAGGGGCCTGGAGCCTCTTTTCATCACAAACCACACACTGTCCAGATAATCCAATGTAAGAGGTTATTTAAAACTGAGTATATTAAAAACTGGATATATGAAAAGCAAGCAAATATAAAAAAGGAATCAAAGTCCACCAGGTTATGTTCATAGAAGCCAAAAGTCCCAAAAAATCCTTCAGAGAAAGTCTCTAAAATAATTCCAGCAATATATGTAAGAACATGGTACATAAATCCAAGACAGGCAAAACTAAGGTATATAAATTCTAGGCAGGCAAAACTGTGTCTCACAAGATCAGAACACAGGAACAGCTTGACACTTGGTTACATGAATTTCACAGCCCTTGACACCAAAATGTCTGTACCTGAATGCAGCATTGCTTTCACAATGATTGTATCAACATGAACCACTTTTAAAAGCAAAAAATCTCTCCCATGAGATCACTTCTTTTGCACCTGCTCTTCTTATCTCTGAGCTGCTTAGGGAAGGAAGTCCTTAATTGCCGGCCCTGTTATTGTAGCTCTAATCTCTCTGGCCTTGACAAACATTCATCTTCCACAATTTTCCCGGACTGCACTTCTGGCAAGTTCCCATGGGAATGGCCTTCACAGTTCTGGGAAGCATCAGAAAATTCCAAAACATTTCTGCAAGGACAACATTTCTCTCTGGGCCCTCTCCCAACATCCCAGCCTCATCTTCTGAACACTCAGAATCTGGCCAGATGACAACACCATAACTGAAAAATCAAGCAGAATTCCATTAGAGCATTATTTTCTTTGACCAGTTATGTGTTTGGATTTTGCCTATATTTTTGTCACTTTTACAGAAAACAAACATTGAATTATAATGTAAAAGACTGAACATGTAAATTTAAATGTTAGCATAGGCAAGTCAATATCATGTCAGTACTCCTGAAAGATGTCAATTTCATAAGCTAAAATCATTTATTCACAAAATGATTCTTTCCTAGTAAAATGTCTAGCTGATATAAATATTACTTTTCATGGGGGAATATGGATGCATAAATATGTGTGTTCTTAAATTCATGTTGACTTATGGTGACCCCATGTAGTTCAGGGTTTTCTTATGCGAGGAATACTTTGAGCTAGTTTTGCCAATTTCTTCCTCTGAAATATTGTCTATTAGGTATTTGTTCACAGTATTAGCAGTGTTTGTAATCCACTTACTAACCAGAGTTGTCCCTGCTCAGCTTTCAAGATAAGAAGACCTGGTCTTGGGGTATTTTGGTCCTATGGATATATGATACAATTTGCCATATATGAGGAAATGCAACATTAAGTATATTGAAGTTGTTTGGATAGAGAATGGGGCATGAGGAAAGTAGTTTTTTCTCCTTGGGAAAAAGGTTTGTTCCTTTTTGGAGAAAAAAATAATATGAAAAAGGGTAAGCAGATCTACTACCTCTTAAAAATACCAATCATATTTAATTCTGTTTTAATATTTATATATTTTTAGATTTTAAATTGTATTGAAATGTTTTTAATGTTTGCCACTTTGAGTCTCCTTGTGGAGATAAAAAGGGGTATGAATAAATAAATAAATAAATACATAATAATAATACTTTGAATAGAAATATCATATTTCCCATTCTATGCAGGAAAAATCTTACATTTGAAAATACAACCATCTAGAAATAATGTATATGGCCACTGGATGTCACCCTTGGTCTGAAGTTGATAAAGGTGCTTTCAGAATCCAAGGAATGTAGGCAACATCACTTTTCCAGTAAGGGCTGACTTCAAAAAAAATGTATGGCAAACATTTGTTTTGTTCTGTTTGTATTATTTGAAAGATATTTTGTAATCTTCTTGTCACACAAAGTCAAGTGGATAATAGTTTGCAGAAGAAGCAAAGTCTGCCCCAGAATCTGGAAAATGTGAGTGAAGCTGAAACTAGCTTGCTGCCCAAACTTGATATTTGTCCCTTAATTATTTAGTATCTTATCCATTAATTAGCCATAAATATTAAAGTGCACATAGGAAGATAATTAAGGAAGAAGGACAAAAATTTCAACTGGATGTGAAAGACTAACAAGATCAATAATAATGCCCTATGACGAGCGACTTAAAGAGCTGAGTCTGTTTAGTTTGCAGAAGAGAAGGTTGAGAGGTGACAGGATCACTATGTTTAAATATTTGAAATGATGTCACAAGGAAGAGGGAGCAGGCTTGTTTTCTGCTGCCCTGGAAACTAGGACTGGGAGCAATGGGTTAAATTAGCTAAAACGAGATTCTACCTGAATTTTAGGAAGAACTTCCTGACCATAAGAGCTGTTGAATATCTTCCTCTGAGTGTGAATATTTGGAGGCTTTTAAACAGAGGCTGGATGTCCATGTAATTATTTATTTTCCATACTTGTTTCCTGGCCCTCTCTATCCCAACAGGGAGACTCAAGGTGCCTGTCCATCTGTCAGAGGTGCTTTGATTGTGGTTTTCCTACATGGCAGGAGGTTGGATTAGATGGCTCACAAAGTCTCTTCCATCTCTATGATTCAACTATTCTATGATACTTGAAACTTTTGAATGAAATGCATATATTTGGTAAACAATCAAATATATGTCCCCTTTTCCCTTTTTAACATGTGGACAGTTTGGCTTGGTGGATGGTCTTTGTCATGAGCTGGACAGGGATATGTCCTTGTAAAAACATCACAGCAGCATCACACCATCAATCATTGTATCATCCTGGCCTGCCGTTCTAGTATGGAACTTGGAAGACACTGTTCTACAATTGCTTCATTCTTTTTTGGAGGGGTGAGGCCATAAACGGTTCCTGGGTTCCTGTTTGTTTCCAAGACCTTGGGAGTATCTCAGGACTCCATATTGTCCCCATAGCATTACTATATAATACATAAATGAAACACTTGGTAATCTCTTGTTTTGAGATCTGATGCCACCTGTATACTGATGTATACTAGTGTGCAAACTTCACCCCATCCTGAAATCTGATCTGGCCATGATGTCATTCACTATTTATATTACTGTAATTTATTCTGTTTGGGCATGTCTTTGAAGAATATTCAGAACTTTCAAACATTCAAAAAGCTCCAACCAGATTATTAATTGTTACTGGTTACAAGGATGGAGCTACAATAGTTTGTTACAACATCTCAACTTCTCGCAGTTCCAATTAAAATCTAACTAAACTAGCTATAGAAATAAAACCATTTGAAAAATATATCCATTCAAAAGGAAGAATAAGACCAACAGAACAGTTAAAAAACAAAAAAAAACAACAATTGCAGTGATGAACAAGTAGAAAAGACAGAAATCCATTCTCTGTCTTGATGGATCTTCATCACTTATATACTTATTAACTCTTCTATGAGTCACTTGTTAGGGTTACTGAGGTTGGTTGACTGGCTTTGTTTCCCGTGTGCTTCCAATCCAGTAATGCTAATGGGTGGAGACTACAATTATGAAGAAAAAAATACAATAAAAGTATGACCAACAAGTCCTACAGTTAGTATGTCAAGAATGCACTGACCTCTCAAAAGCTGACAGAGACTGATCAAAGAGGGGGAAAGTTCTGATTACCATACAACTTTTGGCAACAATAGACCTATTGTTAGTTCCAGCTATAATAATAGGTTTGTTGAGTTAGTCAGAACTTTGTGAGCCAACACTATGAATTTCCACTGATATAGTGCACTTCCCTTATTTAGCAATGGATTTAGGTCACAGTCTCTAATAATGAGCAGAAGTGAGCAATTTTCCACTTTGGTGGACTTTCAGATTTCCATGAAAACATTACTGTAGCAAGTAGAGATGTATAATAGACAACAGTAAAATCACTAGGCAGAAAAGAAAGTGACATCTGAAATAAGAAACTTTCTGCCAGACATCCTACAAGCAAAATGAAAACATTGATTTGTCACCCAACTTTATCACAGAGTTAAATTTTCTGGGGCCATAAAGCACATAGATAGCATTATAGGGAGATACAATCCTGCATTTCATGTAACATTTCTTTTACAGGGAGCAGAGAGTGACACTGAATATAACAAAAAAAACCCCAACCAGGTGTAAAGAGAGGATAATTGCATTTTGAATAGCTGTTTAATACTTACTTAGGCGATTCCTCACTGTCCGATTATGATGGCCTTCCAAGTGTAGTGTAGCTCTATACGGTTCTGGCCGAGCTTACTTGTCTGAATGCATCTGCCTCTATGTCCCACCTCGTAATTTAAGATCATCCGGGGAGGCCCAGCTCTCGCTCCCGCCAACTTCTCAAACGCGGTTGGTGGGGACGAGAGATAGGGCCTTCTCGGTGGTGGCTCCCCGCCTGTGGAATGCACTTCCAAGTGACATATGATCGACCCCATCCCTCCTAGCATTCAGGAAAAAAAGTAAAATCTTGGCTATGGGACCAGGCTTTTGCACATTAGCACAATGCAGCACTTTGGATTGGAATTGTCATGGCAAGTTGATGGATATGGCTCCATGCTTATGTTGTGGACGGAACACTGTTTTTAACTTAAGTCAATGTATATTACATGTTTAATGCTAACTGTATTTTAATGCTGAATGTTTATTGTTTTATATTGTATATTGTGTATTGGTATCGAATTGCTGCCTTTTGTCAAGCCGCTCTGCGTCCCCCCTCGGGGGTTGAGAAGAGCGGGGTAGAAATGATGTAAATAAATAAATAAATAGTGTCTTGGCGGTGGATAAATAGGTGACTATGGATCCACATGATCCTCATGTTCTTCCACAGTGAGGGCATCGGTTTCCTGGTGGAAGGCAATCCCAGTCAGGGTTGGCTTGACACACCTTCCTCTTGGCAAGTTTCTTCCTTTTGCCCTAAATTTTTGTGCCTCTTGGTATTCTGCAGCACTGCTGGTCACAAAGACCAGGGCTCCCCAATTCTCGGTGTCTATGCCACAGTTTTTAATATTGGCTTTAAGCCCATTTTTAAATCTCTTTTCTTGTCCACTAACATTCCTTTTTCCATTCCTGAGTTCAGACAATGTGGCAAATCCAGCGGAGTTGATTTTGGAGGATGATCACTCCAGTGCTGGTGGTCTTTGCTACTTCCCACACACTGACATTTGTCTGTCTGTCTTCCCAAAAGATTTTCAGGATTTCTTTTAGAGGCAATGCTGATAGAATCATTCCAGGAGTTGAGTGTGATGTCTGTTGACAGTTTCACAGGCGTAAAACAGGGTTGGGAGGACAAGAGTTCTGTAATATCTATTATATGAATGGAAAAACCTCATCAGACGGGCTTGGGAAGTATCCTAGGATGTTTCCCTGCCAGTCAGATGACAGATGGGCACATTGCCCATTCCACAACATCACTAGATTTCCACCTGAGGCCCTGCCCACACTTGGAGTGGAAGCGTCGGATGACACTTCCCTCCTAACACATTGGAGCCAGCATGGATCCTCACTGCTCATGCAACACTTAGCCCATGTGATGGGGGAAGCGTTGCCGCAAGGGAGATGTATGCAAGATGACAGATTCACCCCAATGCCCCTCTATTTCTTTGGCGAAGCAGGATGGTTCGCCTGGCTCATGTGATAAGGTGATGTGTCGCTTCCAAGCTTCTCCCCTGCACATCCTTAAATTTTGAATGTAACTTTCTTCATTGTAATAGACAGCCCAAGGTTTGCTCATCTTCCCATACTTCACACTATCTAATTAGTTCACATGGTTTTATCTTGCATCCTCCTTCCTGTCCTAGGTTTTCTACCTCACAGGATTCTTATTTTCCAACACAAACATTTTTATTGATACATATGAAAGAATGTTTCAGCATTACGTTTTTCCTCTTAGTCCTCAAGCCAAGCCTGGCAGAAGTCCCTCTTGAATTTTCAGTATGGAATAGAGTGGCAGGCACTGCAGATGGAGATGGAGAAATGGTGCAGATGGTAAAAGAGAGGCAGACATCATAATTTGGATTAAAACGGGCCACAAATTTATCTAACTGTCAAAAATTAAAGCTATAGCAAATGACGGTAGAAAGAGTGCTTAATTAATCCTATTTCCTTCTTCACACTCCACCTGGAGTTTGGCTATGTTGCATATGTTTTTGTCTTTCACAGTAGTATTGTTATTTGTTGCTTGGCTTTGACTCTACAACAATTAGTGATAAAAAATACACAGAAAACATTTTATTCAGTAGGAGAGAGTTCAATAAATTGTACAAATTACACAGATAAATGAACATCTCAGGAAAATACATTAAATTGATTTTTAAAAACATACTTTAATCATTACAGACTCTTGCAATTATTTATTATTTTAAATGCAGTTTATTGAAAGCTGCCCTGAGATCTTTGTTTTATATATATATTTATTTTATTATGTATATGAGAAGGATAAAAAATATTGGAAAAAGGCCTACATAAAAAGAAAAGAAAAAAATAACAAGACGTTATACTTCAATCAAATGCAAATGTTATAAAAGCTATTATTAACTGTACAATTATATATTATTAAACCCTACCCCTCTTACCTCATATCCATGAACCCATCACTCAAGACCTACAACAACACTCAACGTGGATCTCCCTATCTAATAAACAACTACCCTTGTAACTTATTTTAGTGAATTCCCTTTCTAGCTACTTTTAAATCTACCTTTGCCTTCCTTTCCAGATAGCCAAATGCCAGAGTCCATTTACGTATTTGCAAATTCTTCATTATTTCCTCCTCTAATGCCATTTGGATATAATCAAATAGCTTATCTCTCCAATCTTTAATAGTTAACTCTTCCCTCCTTCCAAGATTATGCTATTATTGTTAGTCTTGCTGCGACAAAATTTCTTAGTCTCCGAAACGAATGCTCATTTTGAATACTCCTAATAGGCATATTTCCGTGTTTTTCTTAACCTCATGGGGGTAAAATTATTTGTTTCTATAACTGCTTTTCCAAAAATTTTGTACTATATTACAGTTCCACCAGATGTGAAAATAAGAGTTTTTCTGCACCCTGCACCTCCAGCATTCCCCTTGACAAGTTTCATCTGTTATGGTAATTAACTCTGGGGTTATAGCTTCTATAAAACATTTTATACATATTTTCCTCTAATTGAACCAGCTATCGAAAATTTAAACAGAGATGCCCCCAATCCTCCAAATCAATATTTTCCCCTCAATCCTTTGTCCACAAAATAGTTTTTATTCAATTGTCTCTTGAGTTATAGTCTAAAATATATTTATATAGTCTGGAGGTAAGACATTTGTTACCCTTCTTGAAGATGGCCATCAGTTGGGGGTGCTTTGATTGCGATTGTCCTGCTTCTTGGCAGGGGGTTGGACTGGATGGCCCACAAGGTCTCTTCCAACTCTATGATTCTATGATTCGGTGATTCTTTAATTCTGATCTAGTTGCAAACCCTACCCTTGCATCTTTCAGAAATCTATTGTGTAATTGATAGAAGCAAAGCCAGTCCTTCGAGTTTCCACTACTCTTTTTCTTTAATAAGTTACTCCCTATAGTTTCTTGATTCTAACATGAGTAGTTGGTCTCAGTACTGCTTCCAGTGGGCACAGCCATAAAGAAGTTTTTGGTTCATCCCCAGAGGGGTCTGCTTTGAGATCTTTAGGTAAATGAGAGTATAAAAAAATTTAACTAACTAAACAAATAAACAAACAAATAAAATGGTTGCATGAATTTAGAAAGTGAACCCAAACTTTTGATATGAAAGGACAGGAAGAAAATGAAGCTGGAATTCAGAAAAATTCCATGAAACCAAAATAGGTTCACACTACTAGTGTACCTGTCTCTGTTTGGTAAGGTTGGTCCTAGTTAATCCATTGCCATTGTACTTTCTCAGATGCTTAAAAAATATTCCAGGATGTTACACTGTAGAATTACAGCAGTTTAACATCACTTTAACTGCCATAGGCCAATGCTAGAAATCATGGAAGTTGTAGTTTTATAAGATTTTTAGCCTCTATGATAGAGTGCTGGCGCCTCACCAAAAAACTACAAATACCAGGATTCCATAGCATTGAACCATGGCTGTTAAAGTAGTGTCAGACTGCAGCAATACTACAGTTTAGTTTCAACATTTTCTATCTTTCTTAGTAAAGGAAAAGGTTCCCCCTGACATCAAGTCTAGTTGCGTCCGACTTTGTGAGGTGGTGCTCACCTCCATTTCTAAGACGAAGAGCCAGCATTGTCCATAGACACCTCCAAGGTCATGTGGCTGCATGACTGCATGGAGTGCCATTACCTTCCCACCAGAGCGGTACCCATTGATCTATTCACATTTGCATGTTTTTGAACTGCTAGGTTGGCAGAAGCTGGGGCTAACAGTGGGAGTTCACTCCACTCCCTGGATTTGAACCATTGGCCTTTTGGTCAGCAAGTTCAGCAGCTCAGTGGTTTAACCGCTGTGCCACGGGGGGAAACTATCTCTCTAAGTTTTCCCCTTTCTTCTTTGGCTTACTTTAGTGTGAAAGTATGGTGTGCCCCCATTCAGTAGAAAGGAGAAGAGTATAGGAGTTGTTTGAAATCTCAGGATCTGTTCCTGGTGCACCGCACTCCAGTCACTTACAATTGAAGACACGCAGAATGGGATCAATATTGACTTTCCCCCTTTTCTTTTAGTTCTGATTGTGTGTGTTTTTGAGATTTGCACAAGTCTTACATCTTCAGACTTGATTTTACTGCTTTTCTTCTCCCCACTCTTTTATTTTGGTTACTAACCCTGAATGTGTGACAGGGTTGCATAATGCCACAGGAAGCAACTCGTTACGGCTTAAATTGAACATTGAGAGATATTTCTTTTATCTGCTTTGATTTTTTTTGCAGAACAATGTTTATTTTACATTAACAGTGCAATCATAGACATATCTATTCACATATACATTCCAGTGAGTTTAAGAGAACTATTACACAAATATCTATGGGACTGCAGCCTAAGACATTCCAAAAGGCTATGGAAATACATACATTTCTATATCATAATCATGTTTTTTCCAGTGATAAATACTTTCTTAACAAATTACATTTCATTTATTGCTTGGAGCTAAAGGTTTTCCACATTACTTTTCCCTGCACCCTTTAAAATCTAATAACAACCCCATGAAGTAAGTTAGCCTGAGAAGCTATGACTGGCTCATGTGATTTTTATTTTAAGGGCAAACTGGAATTAGACTTCATCTATATTAATGTTCCTTTGGCAGAGTGTTTGAGTACACAGGCTGTTAAAATCATATTATTTTTCATATAGTGACTTCAAGAAAATTTATACTTTTTTACAGATCAACTAAAGATGTTTTGTTTCAGAATAATAAACGTTATTAAATGTATTTTTAATTGTGCTATGTTCAATTGTGCTGTGCTGTGTTCACAGAAGCAAACAACACAGTATTATATTGATCCCTGCCCTTTTCAAGCTCTTATAAATGTGAGCCATGTATTCCAAGGTTTCCCTGCTTAAAATGGCACTTTTATGCATTCTTCCACAAATAACTTTGACCTTTTTGTTGTCTGGCTGCACACTTTTTATAATAATCTTATGATGCTCAGCCACATACGTCTTTGCTTTCATCAGTGAAGATATCCGAATGTCATACCCATGTGGTGCAAAATGCTGTAGGACAGGATCCAAATTTGCTGGCGCTCAATGGGGAGGAGCTCAGGAGTTACTGAGTTGGAGTACAACCTGTCGTGACATGGAGCATGTAAGGGGAAGCCAGAGGATTTATAGCCTATGTTTGTCTCTTTTGCTTCCTCTTTGGCTTGCCATAGCTGCTCCTTCATTTGGATGCTCAGTGCTTTTACATGTCACAGGATCCAATATAATTGAATAGGTAAATAAATCTACCCATAGCCAAATGTATTTCTGTGTCTGGTTCATTTATTCCTATTGTGGATGAACAAGTCCTGGTATGATCCTTCTCTTCCACTGAATTTTCAATATAAGCATGTAGGGCTATTTGAATATTCCTGTTTCCATCCTGATTTTAATTCAGCATTGACTACATAGAAGTATTACATAGACATTATTCCTCTTGATACTGTGGGTTGTTTTCTAAATCTTATTTTATATTTTGACAAATTTTAAATTATTGACATGGCTTGAAACTAAAACAGAAATGGCAGAGAGGGTTGGGTAACACAAAGGAGGATGGTCAGAGTCCATCATGTAATTTCTCTTTGAATTAAAGCATCTCCTATAAAATAGAAGAGATGATGCTGAACAAGAAATGTTTTCTTTTTCGATATGGAAGAAAACATCACAACACAAAAAGATTGCCTAAAGATAATTTCTAAAATAAAAACTGTGAGAACTCTGGTTGGTTTTCAGTTCTCAAAGACATGATGTCATGCTGAGGACAGCAATTAGAAACACCTCTTGGTGTCTGTCAGTGAAGTCAGCCAGATACATTTGGCAGAAGAAAGCATTTTTTTTTAAAAAAGTAAAATCCATTTTTAAAAAACGCAACGTGAGGAGCTCATTATTTGAGAAATGCCAGAGGGGGCTGTATAATGAGGGCAGGTAAAAAATCTGATGCCTCTACAGTGCATTGCAATTTGTCTTTTTGATCTTTTGGAAGCCAGTGCTTATACTTTTTGGAACCAGATCAATTACTCCAAAGTGAAGACAACCTATTGCACATGAAAAAAACCATCCTGGAGTGGCAGCATTAGGCATACAGTTCACCTTCCTTTTTCCTAACACTTTTAATTATACAATTTATTTTCTTGTTACGTTTTAAAAAATCATATTGCACATATTAATCATCACCTCATACATTTTTCATTTTAAAAATTTAAAAAGGCAAATATAATGATTCAGGGTGACAAAATAAACACTCCTTTTCTTTTGGTATCCCTTCCCCTCCCTCAGCCATTCAACTCTATAATTGATCTTTAATTGGCCAGTCATAACTTGGTTTACAGTAAATTGTGTCAAAAGCACCACATTCCTCTCACATTTTGGGCAATAGAGAAGGGACCTTGGATGACAGAATAGAAGGATGCTTATCAGATTTGCAGGTGACACCAAATTGGGGCGGGGGTGGGGGCAGGGGACGACGACTAATATCTCAGAGGACAGGATCAGAACCTTAAAAGATCTTAACAGATTAGAGAGCCAGGCCAAAATGAACAAAATTAATTTCAACAGAGAGAAATGTAAGGTACTACTCTTAGAAAAAAAAATGCTATGCACAGATGTAGTATGAGTGACATCTGGCTTCAAAACAGTAGATATGAAAGAAATTTAAGAGTCTTAGTAGACCACAAGCTGAGCATACGTTAACAGTGTGCCCAGAGAAAGGCGACCCAAATGATTAAAGGTCTGAAAGCTAAGTTGTATGAGGAGTGGTTTAGAGAGCTGGAGAAGAGAACATTCAGAGGGATATTGGAGGGAAAGTGCAGGTAGCTCTGTTGGAGCTACCCAAACTACAGTTTCCTCCCCGTAGTGGAGGAGAAAGTGCCGTTTGGTGCTTCTCCTCTCCTTTGGGAGGAATGGGGAGGGGGCACTGTGCAGCGTATCATGACGCATGGCAGACCCATTCTTGCTGTGATTAAAAGCGGCAAAACATGACAACAATGTCCCATGTGAAGAGATCTTGAGGTCCATGAAGCAAGACACCTAGGAACAGAGTTTTATATGCATAAATTCTGTGTGAATAGTCATAGAAATAAAAAAATTGTCTTTTCTCATAGTGATGTTGAAGACTCTTCAAATGGCACATTTGATGCTAGGATTAACAACCCAAAGACATTCTGACTAATATTTGCATTAGTAATAGCCCATTTGAATCAGGATGCTGGGAAGAACTAGAAATTACCTATTTCAGATCCATAGGAGTTGTGACAGTTTGTCCCCCTTTTTAAAGGGTGAAGACTACTCTGGTCAGTAAAACATCAATGTCTTTAGTTGTCAGCCTCTGCAAGCATAGCAATTATAAATAGCTACAACTGAAGGTCAAAAACAACATGGAAAAGGGTATATAATCAAGGCATTTTGATATAATGGTCCTAGAAAATCTGAAATCAGAAGAGTGTTAAACCAAACCAAACATCAGGAGAGAATGCTTCTAGAACATGGCTATACAGCCCGAAAAACCTACAACAACCCAAACCAATATTAGTTGATTATATTTAATGTTGAGCTTCACTTCCACCACTTTAAAACCTTCCCATTTGTTCTCCATCTTAGGTTATTTATAGACTACAGACTTAGGTATCAATGCATGGCACTGACCAAGGTTCTCCTTACTACATAGACCAGCAGTTTATCAACACTCGTATGGTTAACTGGAGGTAACTTGTATCAACTTGTGATCGCTATAATCCGCTCTTACAGAGAATGTGGACAGTGATTTTCGCTTTATATGGAGCAATGTACAAGTGATTAACACTACTTTACAAAGAACTGAATATGTTTATATGAACTTTGAATCCATCACGGATTTCTAACGTGGATTATAAAGACACTGTATAATTTTGATACTATGTTTATGTGTTAAATAGACACTTTTGAAAAAGAACACTTCTTGTGCAGTGTTGACAGTATGTTTAGTCTTGTCAAATTGATACTTTAATGCTAACAAATAGTTTCCAATATATGAGTAATATTTTGGTCAGCGGTTCCTTGCATATCCAGTTTTTGTGACATTAAGAGAATAGCCATCTTTGCTACTTAGATAGATGCCAGTTGATTACATTAGTTCTCAAAGGGACTATCCATAGGGACAAACAATATACATAAATATGTAGGGAGGCAGATTCTTTTTCTTCAAGTATTATGGTCTTGGATGGTTAGCTATGGTTATGTCCTTGGTGGAAACAGTAAGAATCCTACATAGTCTTATTTAATTTTTTTTTAAAAATAAAATTTTCATTTTAGTTGATACATCTGATCAATTAACAAACTTTTGCCATACAAGACTTACCTTGGTATACATTATTCCAAAAGTAAATTTACCTTATATGACACTTTATACATTCCTTAGATGTGTATCACCCATTACCCATATCCTGCCCCCATTCCCCCTTCCTGGAACAGCAATTCTAAATGATGTCATTGCATCAATTTGACCGTGTGGAAAGCCTGGTTCAAAATTCTATATCTGTTGTCTCCATCTATTTTGTCAATTGGAATAGACCATTTCATATGTAGTGTTTGGTTGATGCTGTACTTATACTCCCAGATATAAACTATCTTTATAACGTTAAGGCAAGTTGCCATGCTAGTAACCTTTTTGATTTTACAGCTTACCTAAGATGGCCGCAGGATTTGCCATTTGTCCACAGAGAGAAGAAACATTTGCCTATCCAATGAAAATAAACATTCATTTGTGCAAGTGTTGATTAATAATATTTTTCAATAAAATGTTTATCTTTGTATGAAAACAACAGATATAATATGATCTAACAGATGGCACACACCTTTTATTATTGGCTCCTATTCGACATGTATACTAAGCAACACAAGTTTGCAGTAATATCTATTATGACTTCTGATAATTTGGGATGAGGTCGGGAAGCCAGGTTCCCATCAAAATTCAGTGCTGGTGAACAATGCAAAAATATTGTTGACACGCTGTTACGTTGGTTTCACTAATACAAGGTTTCTTCAGTATCAGGCCAATAGAAATTATTGGCTTCAGTTAAAATGTATTGCTATGCTAAAACATACAGACATCTGAAAACTGTACATTTGTTTCAGTAATGATGTATATTTTCCAGTGTATTCAATGTGGCTTTCAGCAAGAATGTATTGATTTTATTCAAATATGCTGCTTGAGATAAACAAAAATCCAGTTAAAATGCATTGGTTTCTGTTAAAGTTCATTGACCGAAGTGAAGAACATTACACAATGTTATTAGGTAGCCAGCAGGGCTTTTTAAACAGTGGATGGGGAAAGTACAGCTCCCTTGCTGTGTAGGGTGTCAGACACAATGGATATCTCATAACCTCTTAGAGAAGGTAAACATGCTAAACATTTAATGGAGTGTCCCTATTTACCAATGCTACTGAACTGTATTCACTCAAAAAGTGCTCTGAGTCTTGAAGCATGTTAATAGCATAGTATGCATGTGGCTAAAGACAGTTGCTGCATTTCGTTGCTATACAGAACCAGCTTTTGATTTCACCCTGTAACCAACTCAGCATCCCTTTGTTTTTTAATCAATAGATCTTTTGACTTTAAAGCTTAGCTAAGCAGGCATATAGGGCTTGCCATTTATCCATGAACCATTCTACAATAATGGCTGAATTATTCTGTCCAGATTTGATTAATAGCCACATTGTCTATTCTACAGCCCAGGTTCCTATTTCACTTACACTCTCATTCTTCCTCCTGACTCTTCCTCCTCTTGAACTTATTGATTCTCAGCTAAATCAACCTAAAATACTTTGGTCCTAAGAAGTAATGGTATTTATCTTGGTTACTATCACTCTGAAGAGCTTTCTGTTCGAACAGACTGCCCTTGTCTGACATAATACTCTATAAAATGTAATTTCAAGGTCTCCCCCTTCCTCTGGTTAAGGAATAAAGAAGCACATAATAATGAATAATCAAAGAGATGGGTATGATCACAGATTATAACTGTATAGGGATCACTGAGCGAGATGCTGTGAATCTTGACAGAATTTTCAGCAGATAAAGAGAGGGCTTCTTACAAATGAACTGCTCAATTAGTTCCTCCTTTGATAAAATTAATTGATTAAATTTATCTTCAGACCTGCTTTACAATACAAAACGTTTTTAGATTTTTGATATAGCAAACTAAAGCCAGAAGACTATTAATTGTCAAGGTGAATGCTCAGATGAACTTTGTAGTGGGGTTTCTACTTAGAAATTGGCCATTATTTCCGTTGATCAGCTCTAAACAATTAGCAGTCTTAATAGAAAAAGAAATTAGTGCTTAATAATGTCTGATTGGAACTTCGCAGAATGTCACAGTTTGTTTTTAGTATTACTGAATGATTTTGTTTACCTTAATATTCAATCAAACCACTGTCCAGTAATATCAAACCTTTGTTGACCATTGCTATCATTTTTTACATTTGTAGTTGTTCTTAGATAGCTTTTCATAGGCAGCTGTTTGCCATGGCAGAAACAGAATATTGGGCTCTATAGACTTTAGTCTAATCCTCCATTGCTCTTCTTGTGGCTTTATGGTGCAAAATTAATTGCTTTATCTACCAAATCATTTTTCACATGCTGCTGATATATTTGTTACAACAGAATTGACGGAATGTGTTTCATCTCTTCTTTTTTAAAAAAAAGATTTTGTGGAAAGATGTGGTGCAATAATGAAATCAAAGTGATATAATGCCCAGGATATTTTGTAGTGGAGAAGTTAGAAAAGCAGGGAGACACATTGCCATAAATCCTCCTACATTGCATAAAATCCAGATTATCAAAGCAGATAATCCACATTATCTGCTTTGAACTGAATTATATGAGGTCCTTCTACACTGCCATATAAAATCCAGATTATCTGCTTTGATAATCTGGATTTAGAAGATGTCTCAGTCTACACTGCCATATAATCCAGTTCAAATCAGATAATCTGGATTTTATATGGCAGTGTAGAAGGGGTAACAGTTAATCTTAGACCCATTCTACACTGCCATATGATCCAGATTAGGAGACCAGATAATCCACATTATCTGCTTTGAACTGGATTATATGAGTCTACACTGCCATATAATCAATTTCAAAGCAGATAATCTGGATTTTATATGGCAGTGTAGAAGAGGCCAAAGCTTTCCGTTGACCGGAGTCATTGAACTGTTGTGGTGCCAACTTTGCTCCATCCCTACCTTCTTCTTAAAGCTCTGCTTTCCCAGAAGAGTGTGTGGAAGAGTGGATCTTATAATTTCTAGACTGAGAACTAACATACTTCATTCCTCACCTTTCCTAATGCTAGCAAAATGAGGATGGAAGAAAATTGATACTACATTATCAGGTTCCTTATTCCACTGTTTTGAGATGTAGGCCAACATTTCTGAGACAGAGATCTCCAAAGTGGCCTAAATTTGTTTCCAGACTGCAACTGATCTATGTAATTTGTATTCTCTTGGGTCTTCTGATAAAGAAGGATAATTCTTTCAGCTCTGAAATTTTTTACAATGTGTTATGTTCTCAATAGACAATTTGGTTTAATAAAATCAAAGAGGTTAAGGATTCAACACAGCAGCTCAAAAACTCCTTCAAAAAGCATTACTGTAGATTGCTTGACTTCCTTTGTAACTGTCTACTACTGAGGATTCAGGTGCTTGTGCTTTAATATCAGATGCACGATCTAGTGCAAACTGAATTTTAGTCCTATTGCATTCATATACACCCCATTTTGACTTCAGCAGGTTTCTTTTGCAAGATATAAACTGAAGGAATCAAAATTCTACCACTGAATGTGTGATATCTATTATCTACATAGCAATCTGTATCTGAAATAAGATCTCTTTCCAAGGAACTGGTCTTTGACATCAGTACAGCCAAAGAAAATGACACTGATTTTACTAGTAAAATGTACTTGTTATAACCAACTTATGATCAGACCAGGTGCATCACCCTGAAATTTCCATTGTGGGGACCTGCCACTACCAACTGGTAATGTTAGAAGTTAGTTAGCTTCAGGTACATATCTTTCTGCGGGCTGGCATGAATGTGGGAGTTTTGGGAATACATAATTCGATTCTAATCTAAAGCAGCTTCCAACACTTAGGGTGCTTCCAGACAGCAATTTATTGCAGGCGAAAATGGGTTAAAGTAATCAGTTTTTGCCTTCATTGCTCTCCCCATGGGCATCCAAAAGAAGTGACTTTATCGTGCTGGCATGGGGGCCACCAAACCCCCCCCCCCGCCCACTCCCCAAAGTCTTAAAAATAAAATAAAACTTACTAGGTTGCCATTAGGTCTCTCTGCAGGCCTCCTGGAATGTACCAATAATGTGCCAGAAAGCGGAGGCTGGGGGGAGGGGGAGGATATGGGCCCTGTCTGGTAAGGCCCTAAATTGCAGCTGCTATTTCTGTGATGTGTTGAAAAAGTGCAGTACTGGCTGACATGGAGAACTCTCAACCCCCCTCTGTAAACTGCAAATATTTTGATTCCTTAAGACAGAACCATGGCAGTTAAAGTGGCACAGTAGTGTTATTATTGTGGGGCATGAAAGGTAAAGTTAGCTAGACTGGAAGCACTGAACCAGGGAGTCCGCCAAATACACACAAACACTGCAAAGCCAGGAAGAACTCCAACAAGGTCCTAGTTCCAAAAAAGAGCCTTTTCTTCCTGTCCAGGTCAGCCTGAGATTACCTGTCTGACAAAAACAATTTCCAGGAATTCATCATGTGGTATAGATGTCACAAACAGCCAAAACTCCTTGCTCTAGCCTTAGTGGTTTTTGACACTGGTGAAGTACAAATGTATCACAGCCTGGGTTCTTCTCATCTCAGTTTGATAAAATACCCACACTCCTTTTGTACTAAAACATGTAATGCAAAATCAGAATGGCATCACATGCACAAAACTCAAATTTACAAGCTGATTGTACATTTCTGAGAGTTTGTCAATCTTCTTGACAGACTAAGGAGGACCCATTTTATTTATAGCACTAAGTTACTTTGCATCTTAGCGTCTTATGTTTCATTTTCACAGAGACCTAGCTGCTACTCATGACTCTGACAGCTCCCGCTCTTATCAAGGAAAATGGGAAAGTAGCCAGAAATTTAGATTAATGAAAGACATGAGAAACATGTTTGTTGTACTAAGCAGTTTTAAATGCTGTCTTACAATACAGGTTTGATGGCAGAATTAATTTTCTCTTTTCCTCCAGCACCACATGGCAGAGATTGCATCCTGTTTATTTTTGGCCCCCAAAACATACTTTTTAAAATTTCCTCATTAGTAATAGGATAAAGACAAAGTTTTCCCCTGACATTAAGTCAAGTCGTGTCTGACTCTGAATTGGTGCTCATCTCAATTTCTAAGCCGAAGAGCCAGTGTTGTCCATAGACACCTCCAAGGTCATCTGGCTGATGTGAATGAATGCATGTAGATCAATAGGTACCACTCTGGTGGGAAGGTAACGGTGCTCCATGGAGCACCGTTACCTTCCCACCAGAGTGGTACCTATTGATCTACTCACATTTCCATGTTTTTGAACTGCTAGATTGGCAGAAGCTGGGGCTAACAGTGGAAAACATGCCGTCCCCTGGTTTCGAACCTACAACCTTTTGATCAGCAAGTTCAGCATCTCAGCGGTTTAACCCATTGTGCTACCTAGGGTTCCAATAATCATTGGTAATAATTAAATGTAAATTTTGGTATAGGGGTTTTAGGACTTTTTGGTAAAGTAAAATAAAATATATTATATATTTCTTTATTGATTTGTCAATTTTGACCATATCAAATCGTACAAACATACACAGTTACCCATACATGCAAAATATAATGTCATAGTGCCTGCTTTTAATTGTATTAATTACTTACAACAATAATGTATTCCTGTTCATTACATAAAGGGAGACAGTTAAATCAAAATTACATACAAAATGTGCACTGCTTTACATTTTAAAGGAATGTCTACCTTGAAGGTTTGACATTTCCACAAGCTTTGTTAGCTACCAACTTACTTAGCTTACTTTTTGCTGTAGAAAACAGGCTGGTTTTAAAATGCAGGCTCTTTCAAGGGGATGCCCTTTCTTTTCCAAACAGTTTTTGATTGGAAAAAAGGCCATGTTTCACATTCAAGCAATTTTTCTGAAGGAATAATAGCTTTGTGGCATAAACTGTAGCTGACGACTGGTCCCAGAGGTATTGGACAGAAGAGGGCATAAACAGGTTAAGAGTACCGAGTATTATTTATTGGAAAGCAAACCTTGGTAGCCTACTTTAAATTCTAAGAGCAAAACAGTTTTCTATTCTGCAAGAAGCTGTTTGTTTAGTGATTTGTGCTCCTAATAAATCCAATAAACCAGATTTTCTCAGGCATGGCACTTGGTCTTTCGAAGAATCTAAAAATACCATCTTATGGAGACACAGTTTCAGTTAATTGATAATTAATAATCCATTGACTGCTTTCTCAAAGCATGTAAATACTGCTGATCAGTTACCTATATCAGTAGTAATTTCCTTCACCATCTATTTTGGGATGTTGTGAGTTTTCCGGCCGGTATGGCCATGTTCCTGAAGCATTCTCTCCTGACATTTTGCCTGCATCTACGGCAGGCATCCTCAGAGGTTGTGAGGTCTGTGGAAACTAGGAAAATGGGGAATGTAATGTATATCTGTGGAATGACCAGGGTGGGAGAAAGCACTCTTGCCAGTTGGAGGCAAGTGTAATGTTTCAATTGGCCACCTTGATTAGCATTTAATGGCCTAGAAGTTTCAAGGTTTTTTAAAAAAATAACTCTAACATCATAACAGTAAATAAAGAGCAACACTCAAAATCAGGGGAATTCCAGACAAGAAACAATGAGAGCCAGCTAATCACATCCCAACAAAGAATTTCCCTAGGCAATAAGAAACCAGAACACTTCTCCCAGCTGCCCTGCCCTTCTTCCCTCCTAACACACAAGGAAGCCTCATAGGCAAGGGGCCTGCTTCCAGCCGGTGTCCCCAATTTTTTCCCAACCCTGTTGTTCCCTTGCAAAGCAGTGGCGTGACACCTTTCCCACCCAAGCTGCCTAGTTCCTTCCCATTTGTGTCCCCGACTCGCAATGAGCCCACAAGGCAGGCATGGGCCTTTTTAAAGGGCAATGGCTGCTGTGCTGAAACACTGCCCCTCCCCACCTGGTTTCCCCTCATTGGCTGGAGGCAAGCATCCCAGCATGCCTCCAAACGCTAGATTTTTCCAATTCACTTCCTGAGTCAGAACAAAGATGGCGACAGTGGCTTTGAAATGGCAAGGATACTTCCGGGTTCCCAAATCACTTCGAAATTGCTTCAAAAAGGAAATTAATCCGAATTTAATCCGAATTATGAAGATTCCAACTGGACCTAACCATGCCTAATATATACATATATGCAAATATAGGTATTGCATTTTTTTTTAAAAAAACCCCAAAACCCAAACACTTCTGGTCCCAAGCATTTTAGATAAGGAATCCCCAACCTGCATTGTATTATGTTTCTTAACTTAACTGGCGTGATTATTGATTTTATTATTTTCATTTGATTTCAATGCATGGATTCCTAAAGAGTAAATTTAGATTTATGAATTGTATCTTGTTTTGTCTTGCCAAAGGATTTTGAGCTGAACAGAGAAAGACTTCAGGATCTAGTCCAGTTCTTCCCATACTTCTTTCCCCCTAATTTCACTCTCAAAGGAACTTTAGCAATGTTCTTTCTGCTGTAAGAAAGTCATCAAAAGAGCAGTTTGTAAAGGCTAATTATAGTACAGGACATATTCAATGCACAGTTCATAGTTGTTTGGTACTGAAAAAAATTATCTAGAAATATTCATTCCTGTGTAGAAAATTTTGCTTTCTGCACAGGAATGCTGTAGCTGGAAACTTATTCTATGCACATTGTGCATAGAATATGCACATTTCTGCTTTGAGCAGAAATTATCCTTTTTGTGTAGTAAATATTATTTTTATCCTTTTTGTGTGGAAAGTATTATTTTTCATGCCGCAAATAACATCTGCGTACAGAAATATTGGTTTCTGTATAGAAACTTCATTGAATACTCCATTTTCTGTGTAAAACAACATGGTTCCCTGCTGCAATATCCTGGAATCTGTAATATCATGAGACACCAGAGTTATCTGGTTAAGAAATCTAAACACCACTCTCTAAACGAAATTCTCATGATTCTATGGGATGTTTCATGACAATTAAGTGCAATCATATTGCTATCATTCTTTAGTGTGAATGGTTCACTTGAGTTCTAAACCCAGTGCTGTTAATACATTCTCTAGCTGAAGAATGGGAATCCTAATCTGATCATAAGAAGTCCCTTTTTTGCCACATATGAGGAAGACATTCTAGGGAGCTTTGCCAACAAAAAAGTAATTAAGGTTTGGAGTGACACATTTTAAGTTTGGCATGTTAATTTAGACGGAGGATGACTTACTTTCAGACATGTTGGAACAATATTACAAAACCTGATAAATCCTTTTGAATCTTGTCCAAAATGGAGGGCTGAGACTTGTTATGCAAATGATGGTTTCTTAAGTGGTGGGTGCATGAGTCGTAAACAATCTCAAGTGGTTGGTGGCTAATTAGAATATGCAACATGATAACTCTAAATACTGCATTTCACCGATTCTCAGGCACACTTTTCACCATTTTAGGGGCTCCAAAATGGGGTACATCTTGTAATTTTGGGGCCTTAGATTTGCAGGTTTTGGAGCCTCCTAAAACAGGAGTCTGCCTACCTCAAACTGCTCTGTTTTTTAAAAATTGGTTTACCAAGGAGGAGGAGAAGAGAGAGAGAGAGAGAGAGAGAGAGAGAGAGAGAAGAGGAAGAAAAAGGAGGAGGAGCTCTAATACCAAAATAGTATGCCAGCACCCAACATTTTGTCAGCAGCCTCAGCCAGATGGCTCTTTGCAGGTCTAGCTGAGCTATGTCCTGCCTGCTGCTTGCTCTGCCTCCTCAATGGGCCCATAGAGCTAGTAAAAAGGCTCGTGCTAATAAGATGGCTTTTCTATTGAAATAAAAACAAGGTCTTCTGTATACAGAAGGTGATTGTGTATCTTGATTCAACGGCACCTTAGGTTCAATGAAATATGGTAGCTAATTTCAGTTTTAACTGGAAATCAGACATGAAGGCATGTCAGCTATTGATATCCATCAACCTGCATTTCTTCTACTGTGTCATTAACCACTTTAAACCTTCATTTAAGTAAAGGTAATGGGGTGGTTTCAGCAGGAGGTATTCACAAAGCTAATTTTCTTGTGCTTTTAGCCCAAGTCACTTGTAGATAACTCACATACTTACATACTATATTGGATTGATTAAATAGAAATGTGCTTAACACTCTGTAAATGGGCTTGTTAAATAAGAGACCAGGGAAAAGAAGGAAGAAAACCCACTTGCATGAACTTTACCGCTGACTTTGCTCTCACATCCATCATGTATTAAAATATTAATGCAAGGGCTCGATGCTACAAGTAACAGGTCACGTTGGAAGAAGATTAAACAGAATACAGTAAGATATCTTTCAAATCACTTGACACATGTTTCACAGCTGTAGTTTTGAGTTTTAAAATGTCTCAGAAATGTAGGATAGAACTCTTTGCAAGTGTTTTTGAAAACATTTTAAGGCTTTTTCTCGTATTAAATATAAGTTTAAAAACTTTCAGTAAATACTGGGGGTGTATTTAATGCTCTGGGAGCCAAACAGACTTCTAACCATACAAGTGTGCTCATTTATATAATCATAAAACTGTGGGCATAATGTGTAGCTGGTTATTTACCTTGACTAATCAGTGTATAATGTCTTGTCTATAAAGATAGGGCAATTAAATTTTACATTTGTCTTCAGGAGACTGACTTAGAAAAACAAACGGTAACACAGGCCCTTTCAGAAGCTGCTGTCCCGTTGCTGCGACTTACGTCTGGGATATCAGATGTTACTGATAGGTGGTGATTTAACTGGATTAAATCCAAATTGATTTTCCATTTGAGTTTCATATAATACTGTAACACCTCCGTAACTGCTGAACTCATATCTGTGGTTTCACTTACTCCCAGAGAGGGAGTCCCCCCGGAATATGCTAGATCTTCTAGGTGATTCTATGGTAGATTTCTCCAGAAGCTACTATAGGGTTGCATTGGAGGCTATAACAAATTATTTGAAATAACAAGGTAGTTTTATACCATATTTTAATTTTTGTATAAAACTTTTTTTACATTGAACCTATCGAGAGCAAAGGTATAACCATCGAAGCCACCCAAGTAGACCATTTTGGAATATTCCAGGTAGGAGATGCTCAACCTGTAGTAAAATTCAAATTTGCTATAACCTCTATATTTGAAGGCCACATTCCGGGTTTATATTTGTCAATGTGCACCCAGAGCAGATCACAGGTGATCATAATTTCTTTGTGTCAGTTTGAATATCAAATCTATCCTTGTGAAGTCAGAGCTATCCTAATTTTGCTGAAGTCCATTAATTGTCTCCTGCTTATATTAATGAATCATCTAACCACGATGTTTTACAAGGTCTTCAAAAGGTCCACCTAAGACTTATTCCAAGATAATACGGTTCATTCAGAGAAAGGCAGAACATTCACCACTGATAGTTGCTTCACACACATTAATGCTCTTGTGCTATCTGTGGCAATCAGCATCTCCTAAATATTGGGCCTGTCCAACAGGCGGCCCACGGTCCGCACACGGCCTGCCAGCCTCTTGGATGCGGCCCGCCTACCCTCCTGCAAAAACTCGGCACAAATGGGGGCGGCGCGAGGGGTGGCGCGTCAGAGGCCTGGCCTGCGCTGTGCACCGCCTCCTGCTCCTTCTCGGCGGTTCCCCTCCCTTCCTTCCTTCCCTTGAGTGAAGGAAGGGAGGGGGGACTGAGAAGGAGCAATAGGCGGTGCGAAGGGCGGCGTGTCAGAGGCCTGGCTGTGATGAGCTGCCCTTCGCGCCACCTCCTGCTCCTTCTTGGCGGTTCCCCCTCCCTTCCTTCCTTCACTTGAGTGAAGGAAGGGAGGGGGGACCGAGAAGGAGCAATAGGCGGTGCAAAGGGTGGCGCATCAGAGGCTCCCCTACAGCTCGTCCCTTCCTCCTAAAGCCGTGGCATGCCGGCTGCCTCAGAAGCGGCCGAAATCACCCTTCTGAGGAAGCCAGCATGTCACAGCTTTAGGAGAGAGGGAGAAGCTGCGGCATCGGCTTCAGGGGTGGGGCTTTACTTTCTCCTTCTCGCCACGCCGGGGAGGGCGGAGCCAGGGAGGGGTGGGGGCGGGGAGGGGGCAGAGCTGTGGGCGGAGGCAGACCCTTTGGCCCCCCAGGTGATCAGTGACTGGAACTCTGGCCCTTGGGCTGGTAGAAGTTGGACAGCCCTGTCCTATATAAAACAAATGGAGAGTAAAGGGCACCTTCTATATAAAACAAATGGAGAATACAATAACTTTCCAAATATAGCCTTACCCTTTTTACCCTTTAGATTAGTTTCCCAGCAAAGTACAATTGTTGGTTTTGACCTTTAAAGCCCTACATGTTTTGGATCCAGGTTACCTACAGCATTGCCTTTCCCGTACAATCCGCCCCAAACACTTAGGTCCTCTGGGGGGCCTGAACCCAACAGGCAATTGTCACCCAGAGGATCTTTTCATTGTCTGCCCCAAGTCTGTGGAACGACTTGCCGGAAGAGATCCGACAGGTAAATGATCTATTGGAATTTAAAGCACATTTGAAGACCTCTCTCTTTTGACAGGCCTACCCAGCCAGTTTTAATAATGAATATTAAACTTGTGTCTTATGTTTAATCTTTGTTCTATGTGTTTTTGTTAAATGGTTTTTATTAGGGTTTCAACAAGTATTGGGGTTGTGGGGTTGGGGTGGGTGGGAGGGGGTAGCTAGGGAGGGAGGAGGGAGAGGGGCTACGGGGGGATGTGGGGTGGGGTGGGGAGGGGGGAGAGAAGAACTGGGCGCACTGGGGGATTGGCTGTGGGCAGTCTCTGGAGGGGGGGAAGTTGATGAGTGTCCTTTCTTCTTCGTGATCGTCCATGCGTTTCTAAGTAATTGTGTCCCCTCTCCTGCTGTCGGCTTTCTCAGAGCTTATGTTGTGTCCTTCTTGGCTGACAAAGCGGCCAATGGGTTTCACTCGTCAGGTGCTGTTCCGAGCTTTTAGAAAGTCTTTGACCGGGGTCCAGTCGGTTCTTTCGGGCGGATACCCGCCGCCGTTAAGAGGAAAGTGAGTTTGTCCATGTCCATAATTTCCCCTATCTTGTTCAACCAATCCTCAGTAGTGGGGGTCTCCACGTCCTTCCATTTTCTTGCATACACTATCCTCGCTGCCGTTGATAGGTATGTGAAGAGTCTTTCTGCGTTCTTCTCTGGGAGGTCTTCCTCTGTCGTCAGGCCCAGTAGGAATGCTTCCGGTCTAAACTCAACGGAGAGGCCAAGGATCTTTTGCGTCGCTGAGTGGATCTTCTTCCAAAAGTTCACCGCACTTTGACAGGTCCACCACATGTGGTAGAAGGTGCCCGTCTGGGAACCGCACTTCCAGTATTTGTTTTGTGCTTCCTTGTACTGTTCTATGTGTTTTAATATGTATTTTGCAGAAATATGTTTTAATATATGTATTTTATAGACTGTTTTAGATGATTATATATTTTTAGTGAGACATGAAGAGAGGCGGGTAAGAAATACAATTATTATTATTATTATTAAGAATATATAAAGGTAAAGGTAAAGGTTTCCAATAACATTAAGTCTAGTCATGTTCGACTCTGGGAGGTGATGCTCACCTCAATTTCTAAGCCAAAGAGCTGGCACTGTCCATAGACACCTCCAAGGTCATGTGGCCAGCATGACTGCATGGAGTGCCATTACCTTCCTGCCAAGGCGGTACCTATTGATCTACTCACATTTGCATGTTTTCGAACTGCTAGGTTGGCAGAAGCTGGGCCTAACAATGGGAGCTCACCGCGTCCTCGGATTTGAACTGCTAACCTTTTGGTCAGGAATTTCAGTAGCTCAGCGGTTTAACCCACTATGCCAACAAGGGGGACTTTATATAAGAATATATAATTATATGGTAACATGTAACTGTGCCAGGAATCCTGTTGGTTAGTCTGAGATAGAGCAGCTCCATTGAATCAGGTATGGAATGATGAGTCAATATATAAATAAGTGCAATGGATTCAAAAGGTGTATTAAATTTCAGACTAAGAATACCATATACATTTCTGTGAATAGGCTTGAACCCAAGGTTGTATCTGATGTTCCTGTTCCATGCAAGAAGGTTAACTGTCTTGTATTGAAGTATATTTTGTAAATGTCAGAATAGACAAATGGATCCCTCTCTTTTCTTGCCTGATGCATGTTTTTGTGACTGGTAACTACAAATGGCACCTGATGCCTATATAGAGTTAAAAACAAAACAAAACAGAAAGTAGCCCTGGCTCACTATCTCGTATAATTTGCTCATAGAATAAGATCCAGCTCTCCAAGTGTAAGTAGTTTTTGAAAGTTAATGTAATTTCTAGGGATGTACTTCTTTTTATTATTTTTTCATTCCCAGCCATATTTTTGATTGACAAGATGGAAAGCAATCCAACAGAATGTAAGGTTCTTTTGGGAGCTAATTGACTACTTTAGTAGTTCCCACTCTACATTGCAGAAATGCATAGCAATTTTTTTCTTTCCTTTAATAAAAGAGCACTATATTGTTTGCTGGAATGGCACTTCGTATCACAGTGAATAGTTTGTGTTCATAAATAATTTCATGGAAGGTTCAATCGGAGAGGTTCTTCAGTATGTTAGTTTTGTAGTCCTAACACAACGCCGCGTATGCTCAGCTCACCCTTTTCATTCCGCAGGTTTCCAACCATTTTTGATTGTTTAGACTGTGTGATGTTGTACAATAAACGAGAGGTGACTTCTTATCTACATGGAAAAGCCACCCGGCAAATCACAAAGATGAATAATTTATATGGCAGCAGCGGAGAAAAACAACATTTCACACTCCACACCCTCCTCAGTAAAATGTCACATGAATTCTAAATGGACCAAACCATTTGTACACATTTGAGACTACAGTATTTTATGCCAGGAAGAATAAGAAAATATGGCTGGGGAGAAGAAAGGAGAAAGATCAGTTATTTAGTAATTATACTCCAGGAAATGAACATCGATATGACACTTTCTTTTCCCCATTGAATATATACATGAACAACTGTAGAACTCTCAATGCAAAGATAGGAAAAAAGATATAGTCAAGGCACATTCACTGGGAGTTATTCACTAAGCCTTTTAAGTTTTTGAGACACTTGAGAGCAGTGGGGCCATCTATATTCTGAGTGGTGAAAAGGTGAGGTCTGTGCTCCCCTTGTTTGGCTCATGGGCCCCCTATGTGTAGTGCATCAATATAAGATGCAAGTATGAGTCTCCCCACAAGCACAAAATTCTTTTTGGGTCATTAGTGGATCCAGTACTGTGATGGTGTTTTTGGTGTGCGGCAGCACAGTAATCTGGAGTGAGCAGCTCTATGGCACCTGTCTTTGTAATGAGTATCTGGGGAAAATTTAAAATGGTGGCCTGTTGCCATTACTGCATCATAGGTCTAGTTCCTAGAATGGAGCAAGTGGATAGGTCTGAAGCATAGTCAGCACTAGTGAGGTCTGCCAAAGTTATAGATTTCCAAAAGTGATATGCAGGTGGTGGGCTCTGATGCAAGACATTCAGCTGTCTGCAATGTACATTTTTTGGTCAAATTCCTGTATCCAGCCATTTTTAAACAGATTGAGTATCTCTTATCTGAAATGCTTGGAGCCAGAAGCAGTTGGGATATGGAATTTGCATATAATATGCAAATTTTGTTTTCCCCACTGAATATATACATGAACAATTGTGGAACTCTCATTGAAGTTTGCATATATATATATATAAAAACTTTAAGGTGCTTCATCTGGCAGCTCACATCACCCTTGGGTTGTGGCTGTGATCTCTTCACAGCTACATGTATTGTTCACCCATGTGCCTGGAAGGGGAGGAACTCTAGCAGGTGTGGGGAGGCCCAAAAATGGAAATGTGAGTTGTGGTAGGTGTGAGAAAGAAGCCTCTTTCCTGCTCTTCCTCTCCCACTCCGCACAACATCCTCCATATCCTTGCACATGTGGTGTGTCCCCTTGAAGGGGACTCAGAGAGGCTTACAAGTAATATGTAAATACAGTATATTATGTTATTACCATAGCACAATATTAGTATTATATATTGACAATGCCTTACAATGCCATTAAACTCTGAGTATGAGCAACCCATCATATAATAATAGAGTATCAGCAAGTAAAACTATCTAATAAAGTACATAATACCACTAAAATTATACAATAGATCTAAAAATTCAGAGGATTAAAATAATCCAGACCTGGGGTAATAAAAATCATGACATGGTAATGCCCAAAAGACTGTAATGTAGGTGCCAGGTGAGACTCTATGGGAGGAACTGTCTGTAATTGGAGTGTCACCATTGAAAAGGCCCTGTCATCTACTGCTACCGGTTGCATCTGCCTTTATGAGGACCCTCAGAGAAAGCCCTTTGAAGCTAACCTTTTTGAAGCTAACCTCTTTCCTTGGGAAGAGAAAGTGCTTTACTAAAGTTGTTCCAGTTATAGTTGTGCCTTGAGAGGAGAGCAAAGAAAGTTGCGAAAAATCTTTCAATGCAATACAAAGAATTTTTTGTATATAGATATGATAGTGGAACAAAGGAACTTACAGCATATGTGTCATGAGCAGTGATAGTTCTATGACACCAACTTCAAACCTCTGAGGGCGAAAGTGGGGAGGAAACTATTGTCTATTTCCAGCTCACTGAAGAGCTATAATGTTACACTTGTATATATCAAGGATGTGAGGTCCAAAAAAGAGAACAGCCTGACTGATAGAAGATGCAGAAAAATTCCTACAATTCAGAAAGCAAGATTTGAAGTGGAGAAAGTATGGTTCAAAAATCTCTTTAGCCATGAACTGAACACCTTTGTACAAGTCTTTTCCTTCTGCTTTGGTTATGCACTCTGGGATTAATAGTATTGACCTAGCTTTCAGGGTTCTTTGAAAGACTTTTCAAGATAATGTTTGCTAGACGGTTTGAAGACTCTAAAGTGCTATGCATTGTTGTTATAAAAAGAAATCCGAGTTAAAGAAGAAAAAAGGGATAGTTGCAGGAAAAAAGAAGCCAAGGACACAGGAGAATAAAACATCTAAAATTCTGGTTTCTCTAAAACATAAGTGAGATATAATGCTCAGATAAGATTTCTGCAACAACAAAAAAGCACCACATAATTTTTAAGTGCAAAATGGTCTGTTTATATGTGGAAAGGTTTATATCGTTCTTCAGGGATACCTGACATGAAAAGGTAAACACAACAAAAGTTCTGTGGCAGGAAGTTCTCCCTGTCTCACGTCCATTAAATATGGATTTGATTATGCACAAATATTGTAAACAAGACTCGGTGTGAGTCTTGTGAAGATGTCGGAATAGTTTTTTGACCAGCTTCTTACCAATTTGATCACTCTATCTGATAGATACAGCCCTTAACATATCTCAAGAGACACAAGTTTAGGAAGTTTGTGCCTATAATTTATGCTGATATTCTTACAAGCCATGTGGCAGGACAGCATTTAAATGGGTACATTGGTAGACAGTGGACAGATTTCTCCAAGTCTTAACAATAGCACATGTGGCTATGGTTTATAACCATGACCAAATGTATGGATTCAGCTTCTTGTACAATTAATTCAACAAGCAATTTCAAGTGTTTTTTTAAAAACAGAATTTGAATTTTGTTGCAGTATCATCTTTTTCTCATCCCCTGAATTAATCAATAACAAGAAATCCTTTGGAATGTATTACTTTACTAACCCTTCCAGATCATTAGCGAAGTATATTGTGCACTGTATTTACTCTAGAAGCTGGGTACCAGAGCTCAGTCTTTATACATATACCTAGGGGGTGTCAATTCTGAGCTATAATTTCATTGCAAAGTTCACTTCAACTAAAACCATAGGTTTCAACTCAAGAGTATGCCATGCTGGGAGACTATCAGTAAGTTTATTTCATTGCATCCAGAGTTAATCCCCTTGGGTCTGCACACTGGAACCAGAACAGACTGTTAATCACACACTTCCTGTACTTCAATTGCCAGTGCCAGAAAGGGGAGAAACACATAAAATGAAATGAAATAGAAGGAAAAATTGTTATACATCCCTTTGACCCTCCTTTTCTTCCAATTCAGTTTCAGTTTCTTTAGAAGTCTGAGTGAAAGGTCAGGTTAGTACTTAACATTATGAGAATGAAATTCGCACATCTAAAAGAAGTGAGGAAACTTCTAAATGTGTAAGAAAGAGAACTATCTGCGGTTTTACATCTGTGCTACAGTAGAGGGCACTTTAAGACAATGTTAGCGAAACCAAAGACTATTAGAAAACCAAGTCTAATTCAAGATATGCAATATATAAAGTCTACAGCGGAATATTGTGCACAACAGTATCTTTGGCTTCAAAAGTAAAGTCAAAGTGTGACAAGATTCATGAATTAATTTAAACAAAGATAAATGCAGTTTTTTTTAAAAAAAAATGATGTTATAGATATAGCAAGCAATAATAATGAATTTAGAGTGATATTCAAACTAAGCACCAAAGGAGAAAAGAGTTAGTGAAGATCAGCTGCCAAGAAATCCATTGTATTCAATGAAGCTGTAGGCCCACATAACATTAAAATGTTTTCTTGGCAGATGAATAAGGCCAAATAAAATTAAGTAAATGACAGTGGCAAAAGGCCATTCAATCACTGTACAAAAACAGATGTGGTAAATATTGCAGAAGAACAAGGATATGCTGAATTATTCCGTGAGCCTCAGTTGATTTGCCAGCTGCTTCTTGAGATTCAAGTGATAATTGGTCTTATAGTAGAATGTATGAAATTATTATAGTGGAATAGATTTCTCCCTGAAGGAATTTGAGCTATATCTGGCTTAAATGTAAATCCTACTGAATGTCAATTGGCAAAGCCTGTCCCGTTTAGGTATCTAAAATTAATAATGACCATCACATATTTTATTTATCATTTTAATCTTATTCTCGGGTCAATGAAATAAAGTTTATATTACCTAAGCAGCAATCTGTGCGGGCATGAGCTTGGAAAAATTCCATATTTTAGACTTTCACTTTTAAAAATCCTCCTTGTAACATGGCCAGTGGCAATGCTTGCTTGGAAATTCTGGAAGCTTTAGCCTCCAAAATAACTGTTTCAAATTCCAGTATTGAAGCATTCTTATTCCACTATGGGATTAAAAGGAATCCACCAAAAAAATCCACTTTTTAAAAAAAAATCTAAAGATCAGCCCCTAGTGTTAGTATTGCTAGGTGTAGTGGCAACACCCACACAAGATTTAACGCTGATGAGTTTGCTCTTGGATACATGGATTAGGCGGTAAATTACACTAATTAAAATGGAATTACTTCTATTGTGTAAGTAGCTTGATCTTACAAAGTTTCTTTAGCTGATACAATACAGTTAGAAGACAGAATATTAACAAACAGTGGCCTACTTTAGAATAAGCCCAATATGTCCAGTGGACTTACTTGCAAGTAGATGTCTATGTGGACTACAGTTTAATTAACTTTTGCAACACACATGGTATGGAGCAGAAATGCTAGAAAGAAAAAGAGGCCTACATCTCCCTTGATTTCTTATCCCAACAAACTTCACTAATACATCAAGGGCCCTTCCACACAGCCTTGTATCCCAGAATATCAAGGTAGAAAATCTTGCAATACCTGCTTTGAACTGGGGGCCCTTCCACACAACCCTTTATCCCAGAATATCAAGGCAGAAATTGGTTCAAAGCAGATATCAGGAAAAAAAATCCCACATTATCTGCGTGTGGACTCAGATAACGTGCATTTTTCGCCCTGATATTCTGGAATATAGTGCTGTGTGGAAGGGCCCTGAGTGTGGACTCAGATATATCAGTTCAAATATTGTGATATTGTGGGATTTTCTTCCTTGGTATTCAGGGATATAGGGCTGTGTGGAAGGGCCCTAAGAATAATTTTATTTGTGCTTTTCATTAAAACAATGAATTAGTTCAACCTGGAGTTGAAACTGTTCCATTAAACTATGTGAGATTTTCGATGGGCATGCCATTTTATTTGAGCCAAAATTGGACTACAACTACAGCTGTTGCTTCTTCCAGACTGCTGACTTCCAGATGTTCAATTTGATCCTGAAAGGGGATTTGTGCTGGTTGCTAAGATTCAGTTTCAGAACTCAGTTATGAGCACACAGTTCATGCAAAAGCCAGTTGGAGGTGAAAGGAGCTCTTAAGGGCAGAATTTGACCCTGCATTCCATTTGTATACATCTAATGGAGATGGGATGAATGTGATGCCTGAATTAAATGGGCTTAATATCATGGCTTAATAACAACTTTGCAATTGACAATGTTTTTAACATCTTATAAGTCTTTATGTGAGAGTTCAAAGACATAATTTGTCACATACCAGGCACAATACATCTCTTGTCTTGTTCACATAATATGTCTTTTTAGGGGCAATTTTGAAAAGGCAATTACATGTACAAAAGGCAATTTACAATTACCTGACCTTATGGGACCTCTTTAAACAGACAGTTTCTTTGTCAGGCAGTAAATGGTATGGCCTTTGTACTATCTGAGAGGAAATGGCCATGGCATGAAGAGCACAGAGTCAGCCAAACCCCTCATAAGACTATAGTGTGGGAGCTATTTATGAAAGAGCAAATTTATAAAATACATCATAGTGAGCAAAGCTGTCAAAGAACATCCTTACTTATTACAATGTGGCCACTTTGAAATCTATCTTTGAATGATCTCTATTGACTTCCATTTGGTGATTACTAGGTTAAGACATTCTCAAGGGCATGGGAAAGAGAGAGCTGCATGATGTATATGTGTACAAGTTTGAACGTATTTTATTTTAAATATCTTTTTTCAAAAATATCATCTCATTTTTCACTTTGTGCAGAGTGAAACAGGAATATTATAGGGAAAAGTATATATATGCATATATCTAGCCCTATCTGGAGATGCCAGGCATTGAACTTAAGACCTTGTTTATGCAAAGCATGCACTCTTTCTACCACTGATCTACAGGCTCTCTCACCAAAAGAATATGCAATATACCTGGAATTAATGCATTTCTTTGAGGAACAAATCTGTAGTCCGTTCAGTTGAGCAAAAGCCGCAGCAGATTTCAAGTGCTATAAAATTAGAATCTATAATGTGGGCCCTACGATGCCCCAGATGAAGGAGAAACTTATTGCCATGTAAATAGATCCCTCCTTTCTACATGGGTAAGACAACTTGATAGATCCTATATATATTTCCTTTTTGTAGGTACAAGTTTGTGGTCTTAATTAAGTCTAATTTGATGTATGCACTGATGTATATAATTGCCTGAGAAGCAGTACTGTAGCCATCTCTCATTCAAAATGTTCTCATTTTTGAATCCAGACTATTTGACCTTGTGCTTCCTTTATTTGTCTCCGGTCGAATACCAGATCCTTCAGCCCACCTGGCAGGTGGCCTTACTGTTGCTCATGCCAGAATTTCCTCCAATGTCATTCTGCCATCTGGCACAATTGTCCAGTAATTCTTTGCTACACCGATTCTCCTTCTTGGCCCCTTTGCTTCTGAGTGATCTGTCTAGAAGTAGGATTTTTGAATATTTAGAAACCAAGTGATTTGTACTGAATAGGGTGGCAGGATGAACATTTGCATTTTTCACATGTTCATCCCAGTTTCAACGTCTCACTTTAAACATGTAACATTGATCTTATTGTATAACCATAACATTTTAATGTCACAATAACAGAAGAGATTCCAAAATTTAAAATGTATTTTAACAATGAGAAGCACAGCAACACTTAAAAAGTGCTTTTCATAGGTGGTTTAATCTGGCAGCATTCATTTGTGTTCCTAGTGGCTGAAGCAGTGGTTCTCTTCCTGTGGGTCCCCAGGATTTTGGTTTATAACTCCCAGAAATCCCAGCCAGTTTACCAGCTGTCGGGAGTTTTGGGAGTTGAAGGCCAAAACATATGGGGACCCATGGGTTGAGAACCACTGGGCTAAAGGATTCAACTTAAACTAAAGTCTTATGCATAGTTTTCTTGCTTAATCTATAAAGAATGAGAACTCCATGCTGTATCTTTTCTCCATCATTTTTTAGAATGAAAGATTTCAAAGACAGCATAACATAGGTTTGGTTCAAATGTAATGGAAAATGGCAGGATATGAATGAGCAACAGAAATGTCTATCCCTACAGCTGGACTTCTCAAGCTTTCCAGAATAACTCAGTTTTTCTTTCTTTTTTACTACCCCTGTATCTGCGGGCAATATGTACGTGGACTTTGTGTGGAAATGCAAAACTGTGGATAATAGTGAAACCTATGGAAATGAAGGACTTCTGCCTCAAAAATATCATAGAGAATATGCTTTAAAAGAACGTATTTTGTAGGATGTGGATAAAAGAAACTGTGAATATGGGTCCTATGGATATGGGGGTTGTACTGTATTTCTTGTAACTTCTCTATTCATTTTTACTATGATCTGAAAAAGAACTCAAGCTTAGAAATGTGTGAAATAGACAGGTGAGATGTATAGTTCAGTAGGCAAATGACTCACAAAGGAAGATAGATCAGACAAAGGACTCAAACTATCTGTCAGTTTGATACCTTGTCAAATTTCTAAATCCAGGAATAGGATAGCAAAACCTTCATAAAGTTGGTAACGTATCAGTTCTGCTGAAGGTGTAGCACTTACTAGCTGTAGTTTCCCATAATTTTGACCTTAAATGAACAGGCAAAATGTTTGGATTAACTGAGGGTTAAATTATATATTAGAAGTATTACGACTTTAGAAGTTGAAAGCATTCTAGTGTTCCAGAGATTCTGGAAGACCTGTGTTTGAGCAATCAAATTTGCAAATTAGTCCTTGTTTACTTCCCAAGGCTAATAATTAAACAAAGCACATTACATTGCAAAGTATGGGAGGTGTGTGACAAGCTCGTGCTGTGACTATTAGACATGTTTTGGTATTTAAGGAATTCCCATTTCTCATGGCGTTCTTTTTCTAACATATATATTTTTAGCCTGCAGCAATTGAACATGTTTACTGTCACCTGAAGTTCTAATTTCCAGGGTATTTGTCATAATAGAAGTAAGGAGGAGAACTTCACAATTTTGAATTCTCTTTTTGTGTTTCTAATTTTTATGTTCTGCTGACTTATACAGTTATATTGCATCTGATACTTTCATTTCCATCTGGCACTGTAAAATAATGCTCAGATCTTATCGTATTTAGGCAGATTTAATTGCTAGAGAATTCTCTTTTATTCTTCCATATTTGAGCTGTTGTTTGCAGGTGACTAGAGAAGTTGTGAACATTTTTCTTTTATTCTTGTTTCCTTGCTGTTTTATAATGTCTTGCCTTTCGTTTTAGTACTAATTTTATCATTGGTTTTTATTATTTGCATTTGAAAAGACAGATTGGCATGTCACTAATAAATGTGATTGATAGACTCTTGTGTGAACATTTTGCAGTGAGTGGTACTGTAGTTTTAACACATGATTCCGTTAACAATTTGTAAAAGCACCCACTATGCAATGCCATGTTTTTTCCTAATGATTTTTTTAAAAAAAAATTGCATGCAACTTACTTCAAAGTCAAGATTTTCTGTGCTCAACTAGTTGTGAAGTATTTCTTGTACAGCAAGGAACAGATTTTTTGATTTTGGCTTTGCCAGTCCTCATCCATTGAGCTGATGGATTTACTATATTTTTGACATTATGAAGAACATCACTAGCAAAACAGTATTTGATAAGCTTTTCCTGCTCTTGAAGCTTTTGGAAAAGGTTATGGGAGTTGGGCTTAAGTTTTAATCTTCAAACTTATAAGAAGATGATCAAAGTATTACTGGACACCTAGGTCTACTTGTGTTTTTGTTTTCTCACTTAGTCTTGGAGCAACTTCTGGCTTCTCCAGATGGGTCAACAATTCTGCTAAATGCCAGGCTAGTCTGTATCTGGATTTCACACCTTTTAGCACTGGTTTATTTCCCTACATACATTCATACCCCAAATGTTCTGGAGGTTTCATCTAATCCTTTCCTCTATTCAAGCTATGGGTAAATGTTATGGGTGGTGGTTCCTTTTCTCCATGTTATCCCCTCCATCAAGCCAACATTGTCCCCCATGTTTCTCACCCAGTATCCATGTTCCTTATCTTGTATATTTTATGCTGTTTTAATATTATAGCCACAGTGATAAATGAATGATCGGCATGGAGAAGGGAAGTTTAGGAAGGGACATGGCAACCATGTTTAAATATTTGAAAGTGTGTCATATTGAGGAGAGGGCAAGAGTGCTTTCTGGTGCTCTAGAGACTAGGATACTGAGAAAAGATTTAAACTACAGAAAAATGGATTCTGAATATTAGGAAGAACTTTCTGATTATAAGAGTTGCTCCACTATAGAATACTCAGAGTGTGTTGGAGTCTCCTTTTCTGGAGGTTTCTAAACAGAGACTGGATGGCTATCTGCCAAGTGTGCTTTGGTAAAATGGAATTTGACTGGTTGTTCCTTGCAGTCTCATCCAATTTATGATTATGTGATTCACTTTAGCATGATAATTGTAAAAGAAAGGGGAAAAAAGAAATATTTGATAAACATGACATTGGTGAAACTGTCCAGAAGTCAGGAGGAAGCAAGATATGGAAATTTATCCCAAATTTATTAGAAACTTTAGGGAGAGAAAATCAAATAAACAAATCCCTTCATCTCTTGGGCTGGGTTAATGAGAAATGCATCAAAATAGGAGATAAATTGCATGTTTATTTTTTTAATCCTTTTTTTAAAAATAGTTTTTATTGATTTTCAAAATTAGGTAAAGAAGAACGAGGGTAGTAAATACTACCTTCTTATAAGAACAATATAGAACAAAGGGAAAAGGAAAAAAAAAGAAAAAAGAAAATTACAGCTTTTCATTATTATAATCGGGGTGTTGGATAGGGTAAGGGAGTGGTGAAACGGGGTAGGGGCATTAAGCTACTAATAGTAAGTCAGGTATAGTAAAGGCAAAGAAAAGATAAATGCAAAAAAGGGGAACTTGGGGGAAGGGGAAAGGGGAATTGAATTTCTGTGGGGAAAGTTATATACAGTTGACTTCCTTTTCTTCTTCTTGGTGTGGTTTTAATACAATATCCTGGTGTATAAGTCCTTATTTCTTATTTATCTTTATTAAAAGTTTACTCTGGAATAGTCGTCTATTTGAGTCCAGTTTGTCTGTTTCCTTGGCGTAGGGGTATTCTTTTTTAGATAGAATGTCAGTGTGTCCCTATATTTGATTTCATATACCTTGTCCAGCCACTCGGGTCTATCAGGGATTTTATCAGTCTTCCATTTTCTGGCCAGAACGATTCTTGCCGCTGTAAACATATAAAAAAATAGCTTGTCTTCATTTTCTTCCAATACTAAGTCCTGATCTAGAATTCCCAAAAGGAAGTATTCTGGTTTGGAAGGGAATTTTATTTTGAAAATATCTTGCATGGTTTCATGAATTTGGTTCCAAAATTTCTTTATTTGTGGACAAGACCACCACATATGAAAGTAGCTGCCTGGATGCTCTTGGCATTTCCAACACTTGGAATTACTATTCTTATACATTATTTTAATTTTTTTGAGTAATGTACCAGCGATGGAATACCTTCATCCAGTCTCTTTCAAGTCCATAGCATAAGTGTATTTCAATTTCTTTGTCCAAATGAAATGCCATTCATTTAATTTTATCGGTCTCCTATATTTTTTTGCCCAATGTATCATGCAACTTTTCACTGTTTCTGTCTCTGTTTCTCTTTCTATCAATTTATTGTATAATTTTGTTATCAATTTTTTCCCTGATGTTATGATTTTCTCCCAGAAATCTTCATTCTCGTCAAAGCCACTTTTTTAATCTCTATTATACGCTGACTTAATTTGATGATACATTAACCATGATGACCCCCCTGGGAGCGTGGACAGTTCTTCTTGAGTTTTTATTTCTAGTATGCCCTTCTCTATTTTTAATAAATCTTTGTACGTCATCCACTTTCTCCATCCTTGTTGCCGTCTATGTTCAGCTTCTAAGGGTGATACCCACAGAGGTATCTTACGATGAATTTTTTTTTATATTTTAGCCATATTTTTATGAGGGTTGACCTGACGAAGTGGTTGCCAAAGTTCTTTTCTATCTCCGTTTTGCCATACCAGAGGTATGCATGCCAACCTCTCCTCAGGTCAAACCCTTCCAAAGTTAAAAGTTTTTCATTTTGGAGTGCAATCCAATCTTTAACCCACACTAGGGCACAAGCTTCATGATAGCTCCTTAGATCCGGGAGGCCAAACCCACCTCTTTGTCTCTTGTCGACCATTATTTTATGGTTTATCCTTGGCCTTTTACCCTTCCAAATAAATTTGTTAATTTCTTTGTTCCATGTATTGAATATCTTTTGGTTTCTAATTATTGGAATATTCTGGAATAAGTACAAGAGTTTTGGTAGAACACTCATCTTAATAGCTTCTATCCTGCCCAACAAGGATAGGTTGAGGTGTTTCCATTGTTCTAAATCTTTTTTTTATTAAATTCCATTTTTCTATATAGTTATTCTCCAGAAGTTTTGAATTTTTTGCTGTTATCCAGATTCCCAAATATTTAATTTTATTTTTTATTTGGAATTTAGTTTTTCTCCGTAAAATCTCTTGTTTGGACATCGTCATGTTTTTCGTTAAGAGCATGGTTTTATTATGATTTACCTTCAGGCCTGCTACTTTCCCATAATCTTCTATTTCTTTTACCCACTTTGTTATATTTTTAATCGGATCTTCGATAATGCAAACAATATCGTCGGCAAAGGCTTTCGTTTTGTATTCCTGCTTAGCTATTTTTATGCCTTGTAAAGTATCATTCTCCCTTATTGATTTCAACAAAATCTCTACTTTTTAAATCCTGATACGTAAAACTTTCACCAAATCCTGAGCCTTTGGCCCTTGTGGAGGTTCCCCATGGTGAGGTACAGGCACTTTAGGATTAAAATGGTAGCAAAGGCTACCTTCTCAGTACTGCCCAGAGTGATGTGGTCCACTATTGCTAGCACTAGCATGTAAATTTGATCGGTTCAATGGATGGAGGGGGAAGCTGACAGGAGAACCTTTCTTCTAGAGCCCCAAGATCTAGAGGTGACACTGGAGAAAGTATCTATTCCAGCCTCTTACCTTACACATTGATTATCTACTTGCATGAAGTTCTTTATTCTTTCTGAATAGAAAGGTATTGAAAAATATGACATTCCAGTCTAAAATATTCTAACTATGTTGAGCTTCTGGGTGGCCATTTGTGCTTTGATTGTATATTTTGGCACAGCAGAGGTTTTTAACAGGATGGTTGTTGTGGTCTCTTTCAACTTTTCTATAATTTTATGGGAATAATCTCATTGACTAAAGAGAGTACACCAGTACTGAATGAAGATCTGACATAATATAGTGAATAGACAAATGTTGACATTTTCTGTTGAAATTAATTGATTTACATGGTCACTGTGTCTTAGCGAGCATTTACATTAAGTTTCTCTTACTGTAGATAGTTAATTAATAAAATTGTATTGTACCTCTAATTAAGCCTTTGGAAACATTTTGCATTGGTCTTTCCTTCATCATTTCTTATTGCTGTCTTAATTAGACATTTCCATATTCTAATAGTGTAAACCTAACCTGAACTACAAAAATATAGTCAAAGATGTGGCATCTGTGGCATAGATATGTTTTATTGGCTACTCTGTTACTAAAATTAAAAAAGTAAATTAGCCAGCAAAAAAGTAAATGGTTTATTGCAGATGGAATATTTTAAAAAATACGGGATGTCTGTCTTCTCAAAATAGAATCCAATTTCAAGTCCTTTGCTGATAGCTATATTTACAGCATTTTCATGCTACTTTAAATACAACAGCTTGTATGATATTCTGAGCTTTGTATTTTGGTGAGGCATAGAACTACATGGCAGATAATACTAAACATCTCATGAAACCACAGATACCAGGAGTCCATAGGAGGCACTTAAAGTAGTTAATTGTATAGTCTGAAACAAACCCATTGGTTAGCACATTTATTTATTTATTAAAATTTTTTGTGCCCCAACCTTCTCACTTCCATGGAGGGACTCAGACCGGCTTACAGCAAAATTCAATGCTATACAAATTTAAAACATCTTAAGACAGCATATTAAAATACATAAAAACAGAAATACATTTTTAAAAACCACATTGCCATTAAAACCACATTCAACTCGGTCTCCTGGTGTTGTGAGCCGCCCCGAGCCCGCCGGGAGTGGCGGCATAGAAGCCGAACGAAATAAATAAATAAATAAATAAATAAATAAATAAAAGTGGTCACTCATTTCAGATTGAAATCAATCTCAGCTTATTCTGGGAAAGTCTCATTCCACATCCAAGTTTTCACCTGCCTCCTGAAGGACAACAGGGAGGGGGCAAATCTAATATCGCTTGGGTGGGAGTTCCACAGCTGAGGGGCCACAACAGAGAAGGCCCTGTCTCTCATCCCCACCAGAAGCACTTGCGAGAGCAGGGCCTCTCCGGAGGATCTAAATGTCCTTGATGGTTCATAGGGAAGAATTCGTTCAGACAAGTAAACTGGGCCGGAACCATATAGGGTTTTGTAGGATAAAATCAACACTTTGAATTGTGCTCGGAAACTAATTGGCAGCCAGTGGAACTGGTGCAACAAGGGAGTTGTATGCTCCCTTTACCCTGCTCCTGTTAGTAACCTGGCTGCTGTGTGTTGGACTAATTGCAGTTTCCGAGCAGTCTTCAGAGACAACTCCACGTAGAGAGTGTTGCAGTAGTCTATTCGAGATGTAACTAGAGCATGGAATACCGTGGCCAAGTCAGACTTCCCAAGGTATGGGCACAGCTGGCATACAAGCTTTAACTGTGCAAAAGCTCTCCCGGCCACCGCCGAGACCTGAGGCTCCAGGCTCAGCAATGAGTCCAGGATCACTCCCAAACTGCGAACCTGCGCCTTCAAGGGACGTGTAACCCCGTCAAGCACAGGCTGTAACCTTATGCCCTGTTCGGCCTTGCGACTGACCAGGAGTACCTTTGTCTTTTCTGGATTAAGTTTCAATTTGTTCGCCCTCATCCAGTCCGTTACAGCGGCCAAGCACCAGTTCAGGACTTGAACAGCCTCCTTAGTAGCAGGTGGGAAGGAGTGACAGACTTGGACATCATCTGCGTACAGATGACACTGCACCCCGAAACTCTGGATGATGTGCCCCAACGGTTTCATATATATGTTACATAACATAGGGGACAGTATCGAGCAGGAGTCCCCTAGCAACACCTTCTGGGTGCGATCCTCGAGGAAGGACTGGAGCCACTGCAAGGCAGTACCTCCAAGACCCATTCCTGCGAGGCGACTCAGAAGGATACCGTGGTCGACGGTATTGAAGGCTGCTGAGAGGTCCAGCAGAACCAACAGGGACACACTCTCCCTGTCAAGCTCCCGGCGTAGATCATCCACTAAGGCGATCAAGGCTGTCTTAGTACCATGTCCTGGCCTGAAGCCAGACTGCGTTGGATCTAGATAATCAGTGTCTACCAAGAATTCCTGGAGTTGCGAGGCAATCACATGTTCCAAGACTTTGCTCAAATAGGAGAGATTGGACACTGGCCGATAGTTAATGAATTGAGTGGGGTCCAGTGATGTTTTTTTCAACAGCGGTTTTATCACAGCTTGTTTTAAGCTGGCTGGAATGCTGCCTTTCCGAAGGGAGGCATTAACCACCACCTTAACCCACTCTGCCATACCCCCTCTGGCTTCCTTTACCAGCCAGGATGGGCAGGGGTCTAGGATGCATGTGGTCGCTCTCACCTCTCCAAGAATCTTGTCCACATCCTCGAGCTGAAGAGTGAAATGAATCCATCAAAGCCGGACAAGCAGATGTTCATGTTAATCTTCAGAGACTGCCCTTAACATGGGGTCAAAGCCAGAATGGATCAAAGTGACTTTGTCCTCAAAGAACTGAGCAATTGCCGAGTTGTCAGAGGACCCGTCCAGAACGGTGGAATTCAACAATATGAGACCATCAGGGAAACAGGAATACATAAAATTGAATTATCCCAAACTCGTTTCACTCTGTACTCCATTAAGATGTGAAGAATTCTCCATTCTTCAGTTTTTCCTGATTCTGCTATTTGAAATTGTTGTACGTGGTTTGACAGCTATTAAACATTGAGCTTTCCCCATGCAAACTAAAATTTCTACCCAGTGAACAATGACATTGTGCTTTTAATATGATAAAAACAAAATCTAAGCCATCAGTGTGTGATCTTATTGTATTTTGGATTTAATCCATCTGCATATAATATCATTGAAGATATTTTATCTAGTTGATATCATATCAATGGTTTCAACAGTGAGAAATTTATGCAGATTTCAATTCCATCCTACTGATTTTTTAGGTCAATGTGGCTGTCTATCTGTCTTCGAAGGTGAAAACTGTCACCATAGCAAACTTAAACCACAATGGCAGATTTCTGAAATCATATCTAGTGAGGATATTACCTGAGAAAGAAATGCATTCACACATATCTTTTCAAACAAAAGAAGTTTATTCCCAGATTAATTTTGACAATACTACATTTCACTTTGTTACTATTTCTGGTTCCACTGCATAGCAAAGTAAACTACAGGTGTTCTTTCAATTTGCACTGACTATTGAGTCAGCATGGTTTGATTACTTGGCTGTGACCTTGAAGACCATAGTTCAAATCCCCTCTCAGCCATGAGAATGTAGGAGGTAACCTTGGGAAGTCACATTCTTTCAGTCTCAGGGCCCATCCTGACAGGCTTGGGTCCTCATGTTATAGGGGAACACAGTGTGCATAAATCACGATTGATCTACTCTCTCTGCACTTTAGCAGGGGTGGGGTGATGTAGCAGGGTGGGATGCTGCCTTTGCTAAGCAGTTTATTCTGCAAATGCCTGATCTCAGGGATCAGGCAGGTGAAGCTCTTGAGGCCAAGAAAGTATGGGGATTTAGTCAGAGCAATCACCTGCCCTGTAGTACAGGTCTAAGGCCCCTTTTACCCTGCTTGATAATCTGCATTATCAGCTTTGAACTGGATTATATGAGTCTACACTGCCATACAATCCAGTTCAAAGCAGATACAGTAATCTGAATTTTATATGACAGTGTAGACGGGGCCCAAGCCACTACTTCTCATGCCACCAAGAACCAACAAGTCCTTTAAACCCTAGAAATAAATCTCAATACTATATGCAGTAATAAATAAATATCACAATGAAATCATGAAGCAAACAAGTTTAATGTATTGATTATAGGATATTAATTTGAAGGAATCCTTACTCAATGTTTTCACAATTTGTTTTTGTTTATCATTTGCTCAAATGATTGACTGTAAACATCTTAACCTTGACCCACATCTAATTCTTTAGCCTAAGGCACATGCTAATAGATTTGACTAAGAAATGGAAAAGTTAAATTTTGAATCCCTTTACATTCAATTATGTTCAAACTGCATAGAAGGATGATTCAAGGAGAGTGTAAAACTACTTTGGAATGCTAATGCAATGACTGTGAAGGCATGAATTTAACAGGGATGAGTCAATCACAAAAAAATGGAATGCTTATGAAATTATCTCTATTTGCATCTCTCTCCAGATTTTGGGATTATAAACTATCTGATGTTGTTTGTGGAGGAGCATTAACAACAATCCATTATTGTTTCTTATTAGACTTGAGAAGTAGTTATAACTGTGTAAACTGAATATGCATGAGGGTCTGAGGAATCATATCCATAATTATTAATAGAGTAAATGTCTAAATTTCTGAGTACCTTTTCTGAAGACTCACTTGATTGTGGGCAATTGCAACTTCTCCACAGTTCTTTTATTACCTTATCTTTTGGAGAGAGCACTGTGCATATTCACAAAGAACACAGAATTTCCCACAGCTATCCATTTCTTTTAGTTTGGGGGGGGGGGGGTATTTCTTGCCCATCCTGATCAATGGCACATATGAGTGCTTGTGTCCATTGTTAAACTTAGATGGGGGAGAAAATGCAAAGGGTCACAAGGTATGGCAAAAGTTTTAATGTTCTAATTCCAGAACAATTTTGCCCTGTTAAATCAGAAAGAAAGTGCAGAGACACAATATAAGAATATCCATGAAAAAATAATGAGACTGAGGATAATATTTACTTATCCATTAATGGCTATTGTTAGAACCCATAGTATTTGATGGACATAGAATATGTAAAGGCAAAGAAATAAAAGGAAAAAGATGATCTAGTTACAACAGCAAAAACTATTGTCGCTCTATGTGTGGAGTTTTCAAAAACATTAAGCATTTTGGTACAATTTCCGCTGAAGCCATCACAACCTCCCACTTGCTTTGAGGAGGAAAGCCAGCATGGCACCGAATGCTCCTCCAAATCTGTCATACACATCTCCATAAGGCTCTATGTCTAAAGTCAAAAACATGCCAGCACTAAAGGAACAATCAGTTTGAAATTCTGCTCTACTGCGATGACATCAAGACCTATTTTTCTGCTCTAGATCATAAGTTCTCTAATCTCAGATCTCAACTTGTTATCTGAACATCTGTTACTTGATGGCTCACAGTAACTCTGAATCTTCACATCTCCCCATTGTGTGTGATACTGGCTCTGTTGTGATAACACTGTCCTTGTCTATAGTGGGAGACTGGTTTGTATCTTTACCTCCCTCGCTTCTTTCCCTTTCCCTATGTCTTTCTTTACTTATATCTGATATAGTGATACAAATACTGTTGCTTCTACTGTCTGAACTCTTCCCCCATCCCTGTTTTTCCAATATCTTTTTTCAGGGTGGCGGGGGCTAAGCCTGGGAAATAGGACATAGGCATTTTATTTGGGCTTGAGGATTCCAGTTTGGGCTGGAAACTAATTTTATGAAGAGGAATATGAAGTTAATTTGTAGATCATTCTATATTGAGAGTTGTTAATTCTGTCTGTCTCTAACTCTTTTTGACTCTCTCACTGTGCCTATGGGATGTCCATCCTGCAAAATTACAAACTTGGTGGATTTAAAAGGCACGATTACAATGTACTCAGCCTAAATTAGGCTGGAGCATTCTGAAAACTGCAGTTGAAGTAGTAATGCTTCTGAGCTCTTAAATGTATAGCATATTTCTTACAATTTCATTAATGTGTTTTTTCTTAGTACTGCCTAGGATACCATGTCTGCTTGCTTTTGTGACTGTATGACAGACTTTTGGAAAAGACCTTGTGATGCAAAAGAAAAGTTTGAGCCTTAAGTAGAGTGTGTTGAATGCCAAATGGTAAACTCTGAAAAACATAGACAGATGCTAAATAGAGAAGATTATACAAGGTGTTGTTGTTGCTATCATATGGTAAGAAAAGTAGCACACTGAATATATTGTTAGAAACCAACATTGGTTTTAAACCAATGTTAGTTTCTAACAACAAATTCAATGTACTATAGAATGCCACAACCAAGATAGCATTTTTGTCTGCACAAATTCAAATTGTTAGTTTATAATCCAGAAGCTGAAGTACTTAATTAGAATAACATTCCTCTGGTCCTTTTCTTTCATTTTTTTAACCAGCTGGTAATTTTTCTTTCACTATGGTAGAAATTTCTGTCATGGATTATCTGTTTTATACTGCAGCACTAAATTGTGCTCTGCTTTATACAAAGAGAATAAAAGTTAGATTTTATGCCCCTTTTACCATTTAGATAAAGCTTTTTTATTTATTTATTAATCGGGCTCTTACCATTTAGATAAAACAATAGAAAGCACAACAATAGCTAAAATACAACAGATTAAAATACAGAATAACAATGGATTAAAAATCTGTAGTGCGACGCTTCACCACAGATAACAATAAAAAGCAATGGGCTACATGGGGCAAGACCTACAGATTAAAGGCCTGCTGAAAAATGTAGGTCTTGCAGGCCTGCCTAAAGGGGAGCAAGTCCTGAATTGCGCGTGTTTCTGCCGGGAGGGCGTTCCAGAGCGTGGGCGCAATGACAGAGAATGCCGTCCTGCGAGTTGCTGTCAGTCTTGCGAGCTTCACCAAGGGGACGTCTAAGAGGTTGGCGTCTTCTGACCGCAGTGATCTCGTAGGGCAATAGGGGAGAGACGGTCCCCAAAGTACGTTGGCCCCAAGCCGTGCAAGGCCTTAAAGGTAAGAACCAACACTTTGAAGGTGATCCGGTGCTCAATTGGCAGCCAGTGCAGGTCCTGCAAAGTGGCTGTTATGTGACTGCCTGCTGGTGTCCCAGACAGGAGTCAAGCAGCAGAATTCTGCACCAGCCTGAGCTTCCGGTCACCGACAGAGGAAGGCCAACGTAGAGTGCATTGCAGTAGTCCAGTCTCAAGATGACCGTGGCTTGGATCACCGTGGCCAGGTCGTTCCGGGGGAGATAGGGGGCCAGCCGCCTTGCCTGTCTAAGGTGGAAAAAAGCTGCCTTGCTGGCCATGGAGGCCTGGGTCTCCAGGGTCCGCTGGGAGTCAAGTGGACCAAACTGTATACAGGGGCAGCACTGTCTAGTACAAGCAAAAACTACTAAGGCGGTAATATAATCAAAATAGCTTTAAATATCAATCATAAACTCACAATGTGAGAATAGCAATGTAGCACATACATGTGACATAGAAATACATAGGTATTACGTGTGTATCACAATCATACAGTTATACAAACAGCAGAATGCATATAAGCAATGAAGCATACAGTACAACAAGCCACAGGAAACATGAGTCAATACAATACCATATGGTAAGAGAAGGGCTGGAAGAACGCTGACAAGGTGTGTCTCTTGTAAATCAGCACTAAGATAGTGAGAGACAGAACCTTTCTGTAAGAGGAATGTACCCTGGAGCACTATGGCTCAAAAGGAACCCGTAGATCGGGTGGCGAAAGCGGGTGAAGTCAGCGGGGTCTGGCCCAGCCGGAGAACGTCTTCCTGGTTGGAGACGCCGGCCCCGCTATGCGGAGTCCGCAAAGGATGGCGGGAGTGGTAGTCCACACAATGGCAGCAGACGCCCGGGCTCGATAGTTGCGAGTGACGCGGGGAAGAAACTCGGGCCCCACAGCCAGATGTCACCGGGGGACGAGTGGTGTGGGGACAAAGCCTGACGGGCGAAGAGCTCTGTGTACAGCCGGCGGCGGTGCCGTTTCGTCCTTTAGGGTTGTAGGACTTCCTCAGAGGCAGCGGTTTATCCAAATGTGACGTCCTCACCAGTGTTTAGTCATCAGGAGTCTCTTCAAATGCGTGGAGGACGGGCCATCTCTTCCAATGGAAATGGCCAAGTCACATGTATGTGCTACATTGCTATTCTCACATTGTGAGTTTATGATTGATATTTAAAGCTATTTTGATTATATTACCGCCTTAGTAGTTTTTTGCTTAATCCAAGTGGACCCCCAGCTCTTTACTAAAGGCGATGGGCATAGCGCCACACCATCCAGGGTCGGAAGCTGGACATCCTTTATCACCTGGGTGGCCTAGCCACAAGATCTCCGTCTTCGCTGGATTCACCCTCAACCTACTGCTCGCAGCCATCCAGTAACGGCTTCGAGGCACCGCTGAAATTATCGGGACGGATCCAGGCATGCCTCTATCCTCAGAATGAGCTGAGTGTCATCAGCGTACTGGTGGCACTCAAGCCCAAAACTCCGCACCAGCCGTGCAAGCGGCTGCATGTAGATGTTAAATAACAGAGGGGAGAGAATGGCCTCCTGAGGAACTCAAACAGTGGTGGGGGTAGGGTGTTGCAAGCAACAGTGTGAACAAGGAACAACAGCGTTTGGCTTATCCAAAATATATTCATATAAGAATCAGCAGTGCATAGTCAATGGTATATCATTATTACAAAATATACAACACAATATAAACATCATCACCCCGGAGGGTTCCTACCCTTCAATGTCCCAAGTCCAATATGAAAGTACACAAGTCCAAGATTTCAAATAAGAGAGGGTGATAGGGTAGAAGGCCAGGGAGGTAAGGTCAAAAAAACGCCCAGAAGAGACAGGGATGATGGGAGACGGAGTTAGGAGATGAGCTGGTTGAGTTCCTGGCCGCAGTGGCAGTAAATCCAAGTGGACTCAAACCGCAAGTTGGCAGGCCGACGAGGATAACACTGTACGATGGTACCAACTCTCGTTTCGACCCAGGATTAGTGGGGAGGGGTCTTTTTCAAGGCCAGTAGTAACACATAAACTCCATTCATGTAGATGTTAAGGGTACGTTTTCTAGAGAGACAAAGTCAAAATATAATAGAGTGTTCCAAAGCACCCTAGTACACAGCACAATGGCTAAATAAACATAAACATGTATCCAATACAGTCAGAGTAATAATACATAATATAACTACATGAGTGAATTACATATAACATGCATAGTTGCCATAATCATACAAGATATATACACATACCAGAGCCATGGAGGTAAGGTCATACATCCATGGTTGGACCAGCGGCCGAAGCAAGTGAGCGTTGCAACGGGAGAGGCTAAATACCCAGGGGACCCTAGGACCAGGTGGAAATTATCTTAGTAGATCGGTGATTGTTAGTTTGTCGTTTAGTCCGATTGGAATTTCGGTTTTTAAGATTTGTATCCAGCGGGTTTCAGCCCTAAGAAGGCATCTGTCCACATCACTGTGGGGGGGTATTTGGACTCTCTGTATGCCGAAGAAACGAAGATCATTCGGACTGTGTTTGTGTGCCTTAAAGTGGAGGTAAAGGGGAGAATCCTCAGACAGAGATTTAATTCTCGAACGATGTTCCGAGATTCTCACATTCAAATTTCTTTTTGTTTTGCCCAGATAGATCCTTCCACAAGGGCAACAGATTCCATACACACACAAATTACTTTTGCACGTAAAGAAATCTTTAAATGTAAAGTCTTTACCTGTGCCAGGGTTGTAGATTTGTTTATCTGGATATACAAACTCACATTGAGCACAATTGCCACACCTATGCATTTTAGCAGTAAGGTTACTTTTGATGGAGGGAGTTCTAAGGCTGGAATGTATCAGAATGTCTCTAATGTTTTTAGATCGTTTATTAGCAATGGTGGGTATGTGTTCCAGACCAGGAATATTACTGACCAAGGGCCAATATTTAGATATAATCTTGCGCAGGGCAGGAGTGTCAGTGGTTAAGGTAAGAGGCCAGATGACCTTGCTGGGGGGAGGTTTGGTTTTCTTAGTGAGTAAAGCCTCTCGTGTAACACTCGCAGCTCTGTGCTCAGCTGCAGTGATAACCCTAGATGGATAGCCTCTCGCAATGAGTTTATTGTGGAGGGAATTAGCCTCCTGCTGATAGTTCTCAGGATTAGTGGAATTGCGTTTGAGACGAAGTAACTGAGCATATGGTAAGTTGTTTTTAAGGGAATAGCTATGAAAGCTATTGTGGTGAAGTAAGGCATTCTTAGATGTGGGTTTGGTGTAGCATTTAGTTTTTATATGTCCATTCTCTACAAAGAGGGTTACATCTAAATAGTTGACAGAGGTGCTGCTGGTCTCAAAAGTGAATTTAATAGATTCTTCCCATGTATTCATCCAGTTAATCATTTGTAGAGGGGTGATGTCACTGGAGATAATAAGCACCAGGTCATCAATGTAGCGTCTGTAGAGTTTAATGGATTTGGTGAAGGCATTGGGGATGGCATCAAAAATAAATTTCTCTTCCAGATAATTCATATAAAGATTAGCTATGGAAGGAGCTAGGGGACTCCCCATACTCACGCCCCCTACCTGTAGAAAAAAGTCACTACCAAACTTAAAATAGTTATAATCACAAACGCAATCCGTGATGTCCATAAGAAAGCTGACTGGAGGTAATTCGGGTGATGAGTTCGAGAGGGACTCAAAGGTGTCTTTAAGGATAGTTCTAGCAGTGTCCAGGGGTACGTTTGTATAAAGAGACTGGACATCTGCCACCACCAGCATGTCGCCAGGGCGCATACTGAAGCCCTCGATTTTAGAGATAAGGTCTCTAGTATCCTGCAAGTAAGCACGTCTGGTCTGCACAATGGGTTGTAAGAGATGATCAAGGTAGGAGGCCAGAGGTTGTAAAACGCCACCAGTGCTGGCCACGATGGGCCTACCTGGCACAGGATGGACATTTTTGTGTGTTTTAGGGAGATGGTAGAATTCGGGTATTTTGGGGAAAGAGTTAATAAGGAATTTGGCGAGCTGAGGGTCAATGTGGCCCATTAGCTCAGCCGAATGAACGATGTTTTGAATGGATTTTAGGTAGGTTTTGGTGGGGTCGCTGGGAAGGGGATGATAGAAGCGTGTGTCCAATAATTGTCTCTTGGCCTCCAGAATATAGTCACTAGTATTAATACATACGAGCCCACCTCCTTTATCCGCTAATTTAAAGGTGAGGGAGGGGTCATTGCCCAATTGGTACAACAAATCAACCTCACGTTTAGACAGATTGCATCGGGGGGTTTTTTGTTTAGACAGTAGGGCATTGGCTTCTTTGGTGACTATTTCTTCAAAGGTCCTAATGTTGTGTGAGACATTGAATGGGGTGAAGTTACTTTTACACCTAAATTTAGTGGCTGGAGTAGCATTATCGGGGCAGTCAGAATTAGAGAAGTGTTCCTTTAGGCGTATGGTTCTAAAGAGACCAGCTAGATCTTTGCGGACATCAAAGCTGTGATTGATAGGAGTAATGACAAAGGAGGGTCCTTTGTTAAGGACTCTAAGTTCCTCCTGGGTGAAAGTGTGGCTAGAAAGATTAACAACTAGGTCTTCCCGTCTGCCTCTGCCCCGAAAATTTCGTTGAGGCTGGGGTTCATTTTCCCTTCTCTGGTTGCGGAAATTATATCTTCCTGCCTGTGACTGAGAGTCACCCTGAGGGGGAGGCTGTGGTTCTTCCTGTGCAGGGTTGGAGTCAATGGATTCCCTAGAGAATCTAATGCTCCTAGATCTGTATAGACTGTTGGGTCGAGGTTTTAGGTATACCATACCTCTATCATAATCACCTTTGTCACGTTTAAATTTGCCAAGTTTGTACTTTTTGATGTCCAAGGTCAATTCATCACATTGTTCCTTAATCCGATTAAGGTCCACTGTGGTAAGGGAGCTTTTAAGGCTTTCTCTGCAGGCGGCAATATCAACACTTAGCTCATTAAGTTCTTTGCCAGCCCGTTCAATCAATAAGATCATAATATCTGTACTGCACTTATTAAGGATGGCAAACCATTTTTTTGTAAATTCTTCATCATCATTATAGGACCCCGGATATAGCTTGGACCTAAGGCCTCTAGGGATCATCTTGTGACGGACATAGTCCGCAAGAGCCCCAGCGTTCATTTTAACCCGGGTGTGTCTAAGCTCCTTATCTGTAAGGTCTTTAAAAGTGGGGGTAGTGTTAATTAAATTGGTGATTTCTGTTTCACCGAGGGGACGTCTAAGAGGTTGGCGTCTTCTGACCGCAGTGATCTCATAGGGCAATAGGGGGAGAGACGGTCCCTCAAGTACGTTGGCCCCAAGCCGTGCAAGGCCTTAAAGGTAAGAACCAACACTTTGAAGGTGATCCGGTGCTCAATTGGCAGCCAGTGCAGGTCCTGCAAAGTGGCTGTTATGTGACTGCCTGCTGGTGTCCCAGACAGGAGTCAAGCAGCAGAATTCTGCACCAGCCTGAGCTTCCGGGTCACCGACAAAGGAAGGCCAATGTAGAGTGCATTGCAGTAGTCCAGTCTCAAGATGACCGTGGCTTGGATCACCGTGGCCAGGTCGTTCCGGGATAGATAGGGGGCCAGCCGCCTCGCCTGTCTTAGGTGGAAAAAAGCTGCCTTGCTGGCCATGGAGACCTGAGTCTCCATGGTCAGCTGGGAATCCAAGTGGACCAAACTGTATACAGGGGGCAGCACTGTCTAGTACAAGCAAAAAACTACTAAGGCGGTAATATAATCAAAATAGCTTTAAATATCAATCATAAACTCACAATGTGAGAATAGCAATGTAGCACATACATGTGACATAGAAATACATAGGTATTACGTGTGTATCACAATCATACAGTTATACAAACAGCAGAATGCATATAAGCAATGAAGCATACAGTTCAACAAGCCACAGGAAACATGAGTCAATACAATACCATATGGTAATAGAAGGGCTGGAAGAACGCTGACAAGGTGTGTCTCTTGTAAATCAGCACTAAGATAGTGAGAGACAGAACCTTTCTGTAAGAGGAATGTACCCTGGAGCACTATGGCTCCAAAAGGAACCCGTAGATCGGGTGGCGAAAGCGGGTGAAGTCAGCGGGGTCTGGCCCAGCCGGAGAACGTCTTCCTGGTTGGAGACGCCGGCCCCGCCTATGCGGAGTCCGCAAAGGATGGCGGGAGTGGTAGTCCACACAATGGCAGCAGACACCCGGGCTCGATAGTTGCGAGTGACGCGGGGGGAAGAACTCGGGCCCCACAGCCAGATGTCACCGGGGACGAGTGGTGTGGTGACAAAGCCTGACGGCGAAGAGCTCTGTGTACAGCCGGCGGCAAGCCGCTTGGCCCTTTAGGTTGTAGGACTTCCTCAGAGGCAGCGGTTTATCCAAATGTGACGTCCTCACCAGTATTTAGTCATCAGGAGTCTCTTCAAATGCGTGGAGGACGGGCCATCTCTTCCAATGGAAATGGCCAAGTCACATGTATGTGCTACATTGCTATTCTCACATTGTGAGTTTATGATTGATATTTAAAGCTATTTTGATTATATTACCGCCTTAGTAGTTTTTTGCTTAATCCAAGTGGACCCCCAAGCTCTTTACTAAAGGCGATGGGCATAGCGCCACACCGTCCAGGGTCGGAAGCTGGACATCCCTATCACCTGGGTGGCCTAGCCACAAGATCTCCGTCTTCGCTGGATTCACCCTCAACCTACTGGCTCGCAGCCATCCAGTAACGGCTTCGAGGCACCGCTGGAAATTATCGGGGACGGATCCAGGCATGCCCTCTATCCTCAGAATGAGCTGAGTGTCATCAGCGTACTGGTGGCACTCAAGCCCAAAACTCCGCACCAGCCGTGCAAGCGGCTGCATGTAGATGTTAAATAACAGAGGGGAGAGAATGGCCTCCTGAGGAACTCCGCAAACTAATGGGGAGCCCTCGGAGACCACCTCACCCCTCCTCACTCGCTGAGACTGATGGTGGAGGAAGGAGGTCAGCCATTTCAGGACTGTCCCCCTCACTCCAGCCATGGCCAGGTGGTGGGTCAAAAGATTGTGGTCGACCGTGTCAAACGCTGCTGTGAGGTCCAATAACACAAGCAGTGCAGACCCGCCTTGGTCGAGCTGGCAATGGAGTTGATCTGTGACAGAGACCAGGACCGTCTCCGTCCCATGCCCCGAACGGAAGCTGGACTGGAAGGGGTCTAGCCATGTTGCGTCATCTAAGAAGGACTGCAACTGCTCCATTGCTGCCCTCTCAACTACCCTCCCCAGGTACGAAAGATTCGACACTGGTCGGTAGTTGGAGGGAACCGCAGGGTCTAAAGATGGTTTCTTCAGCAATGGAGCTACCACCGCCTCTTTTAAGCACTCTGGAAACACTCTTTGCTCAAGGGAGGTATTTACGATGTTCAACAGAGGCCCATGTAACCCCTCCAGGCAAGATCTAACAAGCCAGGAGGGGCGCGGGTCGAGGGAGCAGGTGGTAGGTCTGGTTGCAGCCACAATCTTATCAACAGCATCTGCGTCTAGTGGCCGAAACCGGTCGAGGGTGGGCCCAGCGGAGGTCCACGGAGTCTCGAGCTCACGTACTGTGTCAACCGTGGCTGGGAGGTCCTGGCGGAGGCTCGATATCTTGTCTGCAAAGAAACTCTGAAAGACACCGGCAGTAAGGGCCTGATCATCATTTTTTGGGACGGTAGGGACCGTCATCAAGGACCGAATTACTTTAAATAATTGGGCCGGGCGTGAGTTAGCAGACACTATCAAGGCGGTGAAGTGCGAATTTTTGGCCACCTTGACAGCTCGCTCATAAGCTTTCTTAAATAGCTTATAAGCTGATAGGGAGGCTCCGTCATGGAATTCCCTCCACACGCACTCAAGCCGTCTCTTTTCGCACTTCATCGACCTGAGCTCCTCTGTGTACCAAGGAGACCGATGCTTGCGAGGCCGGAGAGGGCGCTTAGGGGCGATCTCGTCGAGAGCTCTAGATAGAGAGGTGTTCCAGGTGAGAACCTGCTCATCGACCGAGTCGCTGATAGACTCCAGATCCCCCAGAGCATTCAGGAACCTTTCGGGTTCCATGAGTCTCTTCGGGCGAACTAAAATCCATTCGGCGCCCTTGCATGGGGGGGGGGGTGTTGCTCAACCCGGATCCGCAGAGCATAGTGGTCTGACCATGGAACCTCTATTACGAAGGCTAGGTCCACTTGAACCCCCGCACTAAAGACCAGATCGAGGGTGTGACCGGCCGAGTGTGTGGGCCCCGAATTACAGAGGGAGAGGCCCAATGTCGCCATGGTCAAAATTAGGTCCGCGGCTACAGATGGGATAGAGGCTGCGTCGGCGTGGACATTGAAGTCCCCCAGAACAATCATCCTGGGGAACCTCAATGCCCACTCTGACACGAGCAACCGCGCCAGACTTTCCGCTGGTGCGCTGGGCGCACGGTACACCAGTAGAACAGCCAGGCTCTCCTGGGAGTCCCACACTAGGCCGACACTTTCGAGCCCCGAGGTGGTCAGTGCAGGGATCGCTCTGAGGTGTAACCCATCACAGGAGAGTATTGCCACCCCCGTCCCCCGTTCCTATTCTGGTGCGTGGCAACGTAGTCAGGGGGGATGATTTCCTGGAAGCAGGTGTTATCACTATCCTGGACTATCCTTGGCCTTCTCGCGCGTGGCCAGCCTAATGGAATTATCTTTTGGGCCAAAACCCGCCCCCCAGAAGGTCCTTGGTCCATAGCTCCTTCTCCTCTGTCTGCTGCCCTTCCTGCGGTGTCTTAGATTGAGGCTGCTAGCAAGATCAGACATTGGGCGATGGGCCTTGGGCAGTCTTCTGCCTGAGTCAGTGACAGGAGGCCCCAGTGGGCCATTATCAGTGGGCCCTGTGGGCACAACTGACTGGATGTTTGGCGGAGGGGGGGGGCGGAAGAGGACCCTGGGGGCCCAGTTGATGACGTCTCCGTGCTCACCTTCGCTTGATTTGACTCGGCCTGCACTTTCTCTTAGGGCCTGCGGGGGTGGTGGTAAGTGGCTGTAAGCTAGTAGCTGCAGCAGAGGTCGCAGGAGTATCCATCGGGGCAGAGTGGTCAATTAGCAGTCCCCCTGGTGGAAGGCGACCCGAATAACGCCGAGGCCGCTTGCCAGGGGCCTTCGCTAGCACCTTCGAGATGCTAAAAGTTTCCAGAGGAAGGCCCACCAGGCACTGATGCTCATGATTCTTAGGGGGAGTGGCCACCAGTGAGCAGAGCGAACCAGCCGGCATCCCTACTCAACCCCCCCTCTGTCCCCGCGTCTGAGAGCCACCCTACCTGCCTCCGCTGCGACTTTAGCGCCCATCTTCAGCTCCAGGTGCTCCTCCGGCTTCAGCTCCTGGTGCTTTGTGGCAGATTCTGGGAGTTGTGATCCAAACATGTTCTGCTTTAATTTTGCTGATGCACATGTAAAGCAGTGAGGGGTCTGAGCAGATTTAAAAGGCTTGTATTCTGTTAATAGTTTGGACCTCTAGTACAGTTAACCAAGAGAGAAAGCTCAAATCGTAGGCATCAAACTAATATGTACCTATTTTCACAGTAATGAGAATACCAAGATAAACCCATCCCATGATATTTAATTCTTTGTGAACTTTATTCCCCTCTCCAAGGATTGGGAATCTCAGTTATGAGCCTATATCCACATTCCAAAGTGCTACAGCTTGGAAACAGTTCTGCTTAAACATTTGTCTGTTGCATGTGAGAAAAAAGTATCTCTCGAGCCATTGTGCCTTAAACTGCAATTTTTGATAACCAGAGATTGATGAAGAGATGGTCTTGGTAGCTCAGAGTAACAATAAATAGTGACTTCTGTTGTAACTCAGACATACTTTGTTGCAGGAGCCCTGGTAGACTGAAAAGTAGACAAAGGTCTTAAACCAATAAAAAATAAGCCTGGAGCTAATCTATTCCCCTGGAATAAACAGAATAGAGAGAAAGATTTGCACATTAGGATAAAATGGGAACTACTGGATTTTTTCCAGGATGTTCATCTCCTAGCAGAATTGCCACATATTGCTGCAGGCCCGCTCTTCTCAAAATTGGTTTTAGAGGGATGGCAAAGATATAGATATGGTACAGTAGAGTCTCGCTTATCCAACCTTCACTCATCCAACGTTCTGTATTATCCTACGCAGTGTGCCTCCCACCAAGAATTCACAGCTGTTTCAATACATTGCGATGTTTTGGTGCTAAATTCGTAAATACAGTAATTACTATATAACATTACCATGTATTGAACTGCTTTTTCTGTCAATTCTGATTTGGTGCTTGATTTGTAAAATCATAATGTAATTTGACGTTTAATAGGCTTTTCCTTAATCCCTCTTTATTGTCCTATACTTTCACTTATTGAATGTTCTGCTGGCCCATTTATGTTGGATAAGCGAGACTCTGCTGTATATATAGTAGGAGGACCGGAATAAACTCTTTTGGAATGGTTGACTTGCATGACGTTGGATATAGTGTACTTGTGATATATATATATATATATATATATATATATATATATATATATATACTCTCTCTCTCTCTCTCTCTCTCTCTCTATATATATCTATATATATATATATATATATATATATATATATATATATATATGCTGTCCCAGGCCCAAGCCCTGCCTCATATTTGGATTCTGGCAAATCCAATGAGACTGTTCTGTTGATACCTACCAACAGACTGCAGCCTTAAGGGTTTTTTTTTTAGTTTTATGCATGTTTCTAGCACTTTTCCTAATTGGGTCAGTCTACAGAAGTGAGTTATCATCATGCCTTTAATTAATTTCATCTTTTAAATAATTGTTTCTGCACTCTGCCTGTAAGTTTCTAGAATATATATGCCACAATGCAGACTTGCATATAATCTGTAGAGCCTTACTATTATCTCTATTATTAAATTCTGTACTCCTTTTCCTGAAGGACAACAAAGCGAAACTTCTAATTACCACAAGTCTTATTCAAGCAACACCAGTGCTTCTATTATAATTTAATCAGAAAAAAACTGACAATAATCTGCTCCATGAAGTAATTCTTATTCTCTATTCATACCCTTTCCACCATTGGTTTGCAATTTCATTTCTAATTAGTTTCTTGGCATGTACAAATGCAAAGCTTATTTAATTTTATTCAGGATTTCTGTGTACACTTTCCTCTGGCAACCTGTCTTCACTTCTCTTGCATCTGTGTTTATTCGTACCCCCTAGTGTGTTTTCTGAATAAGTAGCTTGCAAATCTTCCTTGATGCTTATCAGATTCCAGTATGTTATCATTGTACAGTGCTATTTTAGGCTACCATCAATCCTATTCAAAACTGACAGTTAAGAAAATGTGTCTGTGAGTATATTAAGATATCTAGGAGGAAACTTGGAAGTCCTGCTGTGTTTACTTTGATGAAGTCAGTATCTCAAAACATGTTGCAGACACATATGAAGAACAGAAAAATTCTTACTATTTATGAACACTATGTTTTCTCCAGTGAAGCTCCTCCAGATATTTTATAACACATCAACTATTTGTGATAGTTAACTAGTCTAAATATAGATTGTTATTAGTTTAATAATGTTGATATCAATTTAAATGCAATAAGTTTCTTCGACATTTTGGGATAAGAAAACAAGTTCAAAACATCAAAATAAGGACTAGTATAGATATTTCAGTTTACCAAAACCTGTTAGAAATCATCTTAAATCAGACCATCATATTGGGGGCAAAATGACCCTTCCAAAGTAGAGCATTCTACAGCTCAGGCAGGACAATAAAGAACACTTCAGAAGTTTGAATGGTGTCCAAAAATAAAATAGAAGTCAGTGCAGCTTATAAAAGCTCGCTGGTGTGCACATCAAATGTGACTTCAGTGTTAACAACTAAGAATTTAAAACATTTGCCCAAGCTTGACTAGAGTTAGTAGGAACACCCCCCCCAAACCCAACAACACTGGTTATTCACTGTACATGAATTCTTAGAGGTTTGACACCTTGTTCCAGCTTTGAAGAATCCATTCTTGGTTTCTGTGTCATTTTGCTAATACAGACAGTCGTTAGACAGTTTGGGGTAGATAAGACTGATGAACAGGTTGGGAACTTTCAAATGCCATGTTACAGATGTATGAAAGCTGTTGGTTACTTTTAGTGGTGTTTTTCCTACTGCCACTTCTAATACATTTGTTTACTGCTGGTTACTATAAGAATCCTACTAAGATCTTTATCTTAATGTTTTTACTTCTCATTTTATTATTATTTATTTTATTATTTTATTGTGTAAAAATGATATACAGAATGTAAAAGAATATAAAAGAACTACATCAAATACACATAATACAAAAACATCACACCCCTTTCCCTACCATGAACCACCAGCTATGACATCTGACACCATCAATGTGAAACTAATATCTCATTAAAATCTACTCTTATCTTTATATTAATAACTTTCCCTTGCTATTATTCTAAAGTCTACCTTTGTCTTCCTTTCTAAATAATCAAATGCAAGTCTCCATTTTCTAATATTCTTCATTATTTCTTCCTCTAATATCATTGGACAGCTTGGCCATTTGAATATAGCCTAATAATTTTCCTCTTCAGACCTTTATAAATAGCTCTTCTTCCCATTTCCAAGATTTTGCTATTATTTATCTTATAGCTACAAAACTGTATTGACAAAATTCTATGTCTTCTTTAATGATTTTATCACCAAATAAACCTAAAAGGCACATTTCTGGGTTTTTCTTAACCCTTTAAGTAATTATTTTGTTTGTTTCCTTGATTACCTTTCACCAAAAAGTTTGTACCAGCTACAAGTGCACCAAGCATGGAAGAAGGTACTTTTATGTATTTTGCATCTCCAGCATTCCCCTCAATGGGATTTATCTATTTTGCTTATCACTTTGGATGTTATATAACTTCAGGACTCTGTCCTGAAAAACTCTAATTGCCACCTGATAAAAAGTATTTTGCACTTCTGCGGCTTTATTTCACTATCAACTAACAATATGCTTATTTTATTTTTTTGTAGTTGTCTGGAGAACAGCCTTTTCTTTTCTGCAGCAAAAGCATAGACTATATACGCATACACAGTTTTAAGAGACCCGTAAAAATACTGATTCAGTGAAAGAAGTGGTTTAATGGTTACCATGATCTCTGCACCTACTTATCTGTCATATATTTGTTAAACACATGGTTCAGAGGAAGCAATTTCACTTTTGTTCAGATTACTTCAAGCAAAAGTATTGATTGCCCTTTGGGAAAGGTTAATACATTCCTCATGGAAATATAATATGCCATTTAATTTCATGTGACTTGACAGTAGGATGGGCAGTTCTTCTGGACTTATTCTAGAAAGAATTGCTCTTTAAACATCATTATACTATTATGGATGATTACATATCTGGAAATGGGATTGGTGTTGAACACTGACATGCTAGTAATTGTATTAAATAGAGAACCAGGATTGTGTAGTATACTGTAGCATTGAATTAGTACTTTGGGAGTCCAGATCTGAAACTATTTGAAATTGTACCTTCAATCTCTCACTTCTAAGAAATTCCATTCTCTTGAAGTATTCCTGATAACAGGATCATGCCCAATATTTCCCTTCCTTTGTTGAAATCAGCTTTCTTTGTCTAGATTGTGTGCCTCACTATGTTTGGCTTTCTCTTTCCATGGTCACTCTCATCTATGGATCTCTGCACACTTACCAAATCAAGTGCCCTAGTACTAGAGATGGGAAAGCCTGGACAAACCCCCAGAAAAATTGTTCCCCCCCCCATTTTTTCAAAGCCATTTTTCCTGGAAAAATTGAAAAGTGTGTAGAATATGTTATTTTCAAATTAAAAGTAATATATCTATTATAGGGAATCAAATATATAACATGAAGACCCTAATGAAAGATTTCGGAGACTCCTTGTTTTTACACACTTTTCACCTGATTTTTCAAGAAAAAAAAGACTTTTGGAAAAAAGGGGGAAAAAGCTGTTTTTATCCTGTTTTTCTGGATTTTTTATCCAGGTCTTCCCATCTCTACTTAAGATGTTTCCAGCTTGCTTTAGCAATGGAGCCCCAAACTGCCATCACATGATGTCAGGTGACTTCCGGCAGAGAACCTACCCCCAACTGGGGTGAAAGCATCATTGGATGCTTCTGTCCAAATATGTCCATTGGAACCAGCATACTTCTGTTCGGTTTGTGTGACACTTGCCCTATGTGATGCAGGACACGTCACCATGCTGGGGTGGCATGTGGGGCAATGGAGTCATCCCACATGCCTTTTGTTTTGTCACACTTGCTGGAAGAACGGCACCGGGGGGGTTGGGGGATGTAATAAGATCACAAGTGTTCTACCTCATTAATTAGATTATCACTGTTTGTTATCATAAGATCTCAAATAGCTGATCCCCATGTTGCCTCTTAGTATGAATACTACGTTAGTAGAGACATTTACCCTTCTTTCTCATGCATGAGGGATTTTCTTTTTGAAGGCAGTCTCTAACACTTTAGACATGCAACTATATACATGTATAGGTAATATCAAAGAAGGAAATGGCTTCTTTCCATCAGTATCAGTATTAATTTTATGCAGATAAATACAAAGTCAAAAGATTAATAAGCAGGTCAATTAAAATCTACATGATTCATTGACTCTGATGGTCATTTGACTGGGTAATAGCCTTGTTGTTTTACTTAGTAGCTGAACAGTATCAATCTATGTTAAATTTAATAGACCAAAGGTGTTCCAGAAAAGCTTGAAAGCTACAAAAGGAAAAATCCCTATGAGAGGAAAATCAATCCTGCTGTAGTATATGATAAAAACGGCTTTAGAAAAGACACATAATAATCTCAATGTATTTATTATGGATGAATAATACACAATGAAATGAATGTTATGAAGATGAAATAATATTGAAATGACATAGTGGAAACAAGATTGTATTCAATGATTTGAGTCCCTGGTATATTCCTTGGACCATGAATGAGTTTTTAAAAATGATTTCCTTGGGTGGCGGGAATACATCTTACAATAACTGTGGTGATTTGAAAGCTTTATATGATGTCTTTTTTTCAATGAATCCTTATGATTGTTGTAAGAGCTGAGTGAATAGAAAGCACTCATATTGCTATTTGAGAATCCTATTTGTTTGTGAAGTCCTATAGAAAAGTTGACCAGACAGGGAGTGATAATACTAAGACGATCTTTGTGTTGTTATAAAGTTTCCTTGAAGTTGTTGTTATCTGATGGGCCTTGGAGTAAAGCCTGGATATCTAGAGATGCTTTTATCATTATTGTATATGATCCAGTGTAGGGGAGGAAGTGGGGAAATTGCATAAGAGTTTTCTTTGTGTACTCTTTCTAAAGGGTAGATTTCTCTCGCTCCCTGTTGTCTCACCCCTGCTCTTAATTATGAGTCATTTGTATGTCAGATGTTTGTAACTTGGGGATTGCCTGTAGCCAGAACATGGCCTATCCAATTATTTTGTTATGCACTGTGATAATTGCATTTTTCTGTCATGTCAACCAACAGTGTTTCTAAGCTTCATAAATTACAGTCTGTCCACAGTATTCACAAATTTGAACCTATGGATTCATCTATTCATTGCTTAAAACATTTTTTGAATCCCAAAAGCAAACCTTGATTTTGACATTTTATGTAAGAGGCACCATTTAACCACACCACTGTATATAATGGGACTTGGGCATCAATGGATTTTGATATTCACAGGAAGACTTGGAAGCAAAATCTAGAGGATACCAAGGGATCATTGTATTTTGATGCTTATTTGGCAGTGGGAAATGATTAGTAATTTTGGTAAATTAATAAATAAATATGCATAGGTGTGATTGCATGTGTGAGTTGGTTTGTTTCTTCTTTCAATTAGTTATTTGCTAATTTTAGTATTACTGTACTGGGAAGATATTTCATTTAGCGAAGATTTACTGAGACACTATTACAAAGACATTGTTGTATCATAATGAGACATTTAGTGCAATATGCTAACTAAATATTAAAATACGTGCTGCAATAATAGTGGCTAATCCTTTCTGAATGCATTTTAATGACATACCTGTGATTAATGTGCAATGAACATCTTATTAAATGTAAATGTATGGTATTTTGTATTTAAATGTGTTTGGATTTAGAGCATTAGTATTAATACGATTCAAATAGCGTTGAGTTCAGTCTGAGCCCTAATACTGCAATCCTCAGGCCACTTATTTGGGCTTCGTTCCACTGCTTTCACTGGAATGTCTCCAGAATAAGGACATTTCATGATGGCAGCCTTCACTGGATTGATCCCTGTTGTAATGAGCTTAAAGGAAATATATTTTTGGCTAGATGCAAAAGCAAAGTATTTTGAGACTTCTATTTCTTTCTCATATCTATATATATAAAAAGAGAAGGTCCGTTTTTGACGCTCATAGACAAGCAAACTATAACCCCCAGACCCACAAAACCCACTGAACACATTCCCACAGACCCCGAGGTACATTCGTGGCACAAAAAACCTGACCTACATACCTAAGAAGACCCTAAAAACCCACCCCTCAAACATTCCCATTCAAACCTATGGAGCGAAGGAGCTGGAGCAGGAGGTGCAGGAGGCAGCCACGGGGCCGGTCGCGCGCAGGGGGGAGGAGGCGGACCCCTCCCTCCTTCCTCTTCAAACCCTCCCAGCCGCTCCCGGGAGGGGGACTGGAAGAGGGGGCTTTCCGACGACGAAGGCGCCACCGTGCCGGCCTCTTCCACCGCCTCCTCCGCCACCACGCAACCGCTTCTCGCCCGATCCCAGCGGAGGCGGGAGGGAAGCTGACCTTTACAGGCCAGCTCTTTCTCCTTCTCACCCACACTCCTCCTTCATGGATGGCAGGAGGGCAGGGAGAGGAGGAGAAAGAGGTGCCCGGGGAAAGGGCAGCTTGCCTCCCGCCTCCGCCGGGATCGGGAGCACATCGCCGGAGCCAGGACGGCCCTGGCTGCAGCGGAGCCGGCGAGAAGGAGGAGGAAGGGGAGGAGGAGGACAGCAGCAGCGATGGCGAAAGAGGCTGCGATCCTTTCCCCGTCGCTGCTGTGTCCTCCTCCTCCGCCCCTTCCTCCTCCTTCTCGCCGGCTCCGCTGCAGCCAGGGCCGTCCTGGCTCCGGCGATGTGCTCCCGATCCTGGCGGAGGCGGGAGGCAAGCTGCCCTTTCCCCGGGCACCTCTTTCTCCTCCTCTCCCTGCCCTCCTGCCATCCATGAAGGGAGGAGTGCGGGGCGATAAGGAGAAAGAGGTGGCCGGGAAAAGGTCAGCTTCCCTCCCGGTGCAGGAGGCCAGGCCTGCCCATGGGACTACACTTCCCAGAAGGCTCTGCGCCACTCACTGGGAAGAAAGGTGACCGCGCGGGGCCTTCTGGGAAGCGTAGTCCCATGGCCAGGCCCTTTCCCCCCATTGAGCGGCGTGTGTGTGTGTCTCCCGCAACAGAAACAGCCACACACACACGAAGAGAGAGAGCAGGAAAAAGACAGAGGCCCAAACTAACCGGGCCAGCACCGTGCCCACCTCCTCAAGCCCTCAAGGAAGGGCAAGCAGGCACCGGAAGACACGGACATGGAAGAGGCAAGCAAGCTTACAAAACACATAATAATAACACCCATAATAATAATTTAAAAAATACAACATCTACACAAAACAACACAAACTCACACATATACACACACATATATACACATAAACATATATACACATATATATACACACATATACATACACAAACACACACACATAAACACACATACACATATACACACACATATATACACACATACACACAAACAATACACATAACCACACACATATATACACACAAAAACACATAGACATATATACACATATACATACACAAAAACCCACACATACACTTATAAAAACAAACATACATACACATACATGCACAAACACATATACATACACTTACACACACATATATATACATACATACACAAACACATATAAATACACATACACACACACATATATATACACAAATACAAACACATATATACACACACAAAACACATAATCACATCATTACATACCCAGACTTCCTCACATCTCCTAAATAGGGCACAGCAACGTGTGCCGGGTTCAGCTAGTGTGTGTGTGTGTGTGTGTGATTATATAGTTGGATGTTACAGGAACATTATTTCTCTGGTTAATATTTAGAATGACAATAAGTTTTTGTCACGTGCCGCAAGCCCAGAGCTACCAATGCTCTGTCCTTGGGCTCCGTGCCAGCTGATAGGGCCAGGTGCAGGGCTGGGAACTTGCCCGTTACAGCTTTCACGCTGAAACTCAAGGGGTGTCAACCCTGAGCTTGACTGACAGGGCTATGAATGTAACTGCTATAAAGGGTGTGTGCTTCACTGTGTAGCCATCTTTGGCTTCAATTGTACATGGATGCCATTCCAGTAAAGCTTTGTTTGCAACTACCAAGGAGTCTTGTGTGTTGATCCTTAGCTGCTAGAGCGAAGAACCTGACAGTTTTATTTTCTATACTAATACATAGATATAATATGTGAGTGAAAAGATGTGTGTATATATTGTATGGAGAGATTCACACACATGCACACACAATTTTTCACAAGATTTCTATATTTGTACTCATATTTCAATCTATAAATTTTACAACTCTTATTACTTGCTGTTCTCCTACTATGAATTTTATTAAAAATGACCATGTCTTTCTTCTGCTTTTTCTTCTTGGAAAAATAAATTAACCACCACAGTACTGTGATTTATGTCCATAAACCCTAGAACTTGCCTTTGGTTTGATTTGTAAAATGATCTTCTGAGCAGTTGGCATTAGTTGACCAAATCTGCACAACAGCTACCCTAATGGCTAATTCGCAAAAATTCTAAGTATTGCTCATACATCATTATTCTTAATTGGGTGAGAGTATGTCTTCTTACTTCCCTTCCTCATTCCGGGTACTGTTAGCTTTACTTGTTCCACACTGAATTATTTTACATCTGCATTGTACATGAGCTATTTTGGTTTATATTTTATTTTTTAGTCTTTTCTGATTAGCAAACTCTTTACCGTATTTCTTGGCATATAAGACTACTTTTAACCCAAGAAAATCTTCTCAAAAGTCAAGGGTTGTCTTATACACGGGTGTCGTCTTATACGCTGGGAGCCATCTTATACGCTGGGAATCATCTTATAGAGCAGGTGCTGAAACTTCCAATCTGGATTGGAGAATCTGTGGTTGCCGCCTATGGTGGGGGGAGCTCAAAAATGCCAGTGGCTGTGTCCCTGCTGTATGCAGCTTCTGTATCACAGCATTAAGGGCGACAGTGTACAAGAATGATAGAAGAAAATCCATTCATCAAGATTCATGGACTTAATGCGGTCCCGATGGTGAGGTGAAGGGGCGCCTCACCAGGAAGGTGTAAGTGAAGGGTGGAGCAAGCTGCAGGCGCCCGGGGCGCCCGGGGTATGGAAAATAGAGATAGAGTAGCTCTGGGCCCAGAAAAACACACTGGCTTTACCTGTCTGGCCAACCCTTGTATCCTATTACTGTACCTCCTCCTCTGCCTCTCAGATCTCGCTCCTGAAGACTGCAGTGCAGCAGTGCAGGTGTGCATGTGCGAGATCTGAAAGGCAAAGAAGGAGATACAGTAATAGGAAAATTAGCATATTGAAATAAAATCTGACGCTTTAAAAAATTTTATTTGGTGTGTGTTGGAAGAAGGGTAGTCTTATATGGCCAATATATCTCAAACTCTATATTTTTACTGGAAAAGTTGGAGGATCGTCTTATACGCCCAGTCGTCTTATATGCCAGAAAATATGGGTAGTTTATGTTATCAAATGACAACATGGCTTTCAAGGAGTATGGTTCACTGGAAAACATCACTAATTATTTTTTCTTTCTCTCTCACCTATAACCCCTCCCTCTTTTATTTATTTGGTTTCCTTACTAGCTATCAAATATGGCAAACATATTTAAGGGCTCACCTGTGCAATCTGCATATTTGTCCATTATGTTTTAAATTGATGAATACATTTTCCCAGACCCATGTTTTTAACTGAACCTCCAGCCTGTTTATCATCTGAAATAGCATGTCCATGAAAAAAAACCACACTAAAGGTGCCTCACAATTCTTTGTAATTTTATGCAGCAAATTAACACTAGTATTATGTATTGCAGCTATGTATTTATAGTATAGGGCTATGGATTTTTAATTACTCTGTATCCCCTAAGCTCTCCCAAGATGAACATGTGAGGCTGGCATGCACCCTAGCATTGGCCCGGGAAAGGAGGATGGCTTATCTTATTTAAGGCAGTCTGCCCTCTCAATGGCCTTTTTCTTTTTGGTGTAACCCGCTCTCCTGCTCCAAGGGTAATATGAGCAATATGCTTGTTGCCTTAGGTTCTAGATAAGACTCCTCCTTAAAAAAAAAGACAAAAGAAAGGGGTTTTTTTGCCTAACTCATACTACATCTGTCAGAGGAAGGAATTTATGGGGATGGTGTCTTTCAGTTAGGTTTCCTTTGGCTGAGATCAGGGAGAAGTGAAGTAACAATCAGTGCTCACCTTGGTGCTGACTTTTGGGTGAAAGAAGGGTACCTAGAATGACCCCTCTAGGTTGTATGGCTTGGAGGTCTGGGAAAGGGGCACTCTTGGGGCTTTACTGGGTGGTTGGCTTCCTCTTGTATGGTTGTAGGGCCTGTGAGAAAACCTCTTGGGAAACCCTTCCAGTATGATAATGTCAGAGGGATCAACCTCTTTGAATTGGGGTTGCCTCCAGGATCTGGTGATTCACCTAAGGTGCAGAGGAGGTGATACTTTTTGACATCTGTCTCTCAGCAGAATGCCCATATTAAACTGCTTCTCCCAAAATAGTTGGCTGTTGCCCGGGAGAGATTAGTTTGCAAATTAGGTCAATAAATAACTATTTTATACATATATTTGTGTCTAGTCTTATTATTGGATGTTCTTCAAACACTATGTATTGCAACCTCCACTCCCAAACTGTTTAAGAGGCAGCAGCCACTTCAAGAAATGGACACCTGTTCAGTTGAAAGTTAGAGCACTGTGTGTGTATGATGTTTCCATCTTTTGCCAACAAGAAAGGGTGTGACAATAAGAATCAATCCCTTGTTGAAGTTCCTTGTTGCATCCTTGTTCGTAGTGGAAGTGGGTACTGGAAATGTCATTCCTCTGCACTCCAATTGCCAGCTGGATTTATTTCCATTGTCAGCTGCAGTCAAAGTATGTTTAGGGTGTAACTAAATAATGCATACTTGACTAATAAATGATGTAGAATATCTGCCCAATGCGGTTTCCTTTGAAAAAATGCATGCTTTTAATATCTTGAGTGTATTACCAGAGAACAACTTTTGTCTTGTCTCTAAGCCACTTGGGCATAGATGGACATTGGCTTTATTAATGCAGGTTTCAATCCCTTGCTGTGAACAAGAGAATGAATATTTTCGTGATAATAAATACATATTTGTCAAAAGCGTAGCTGTACATGATATTTTATTTTCATCCAAAAATTGTGCAAAGAGATTAAATCAATGGTTGCTTAAAAATAGAAGACTTTCCAATATTTGTTACCATGGCTGTCTTTCTTTGCTCTTGCTGCCATTCTACGCACACATGAATATAAAATATCCCTCCAACACTTCACAATTAAGCTAGTAACCTGTGTGACACCTCCAAGATACAGAGCCACTTTTGACACTTTCAGATATAACTATGTGGGATATTCCTTCATTCTTGTCAAACAAAGACTGGTAAACTAACGTTTGCTCTAAATGTATTATGATATTTTAATTTTTCATATTTATTTTGTTGTTCATTCATTCAGTTGCTTCCAACTCTTTGTGACTTGCTGGACCATCCCACGCCAGAGCTCCCTGTCAGCCGTCACCTCCCCCAGCTCCTTCAGAGTCAAGCCAGTCTCTTCAAGAATACCATCCATCCATCTTGCCCTTGGTCGGCCCCTCTTCCTTTTTCCTTCCATTTTCCCCAGCATCATTGTCTTCTCTAAGCTTTCCTGTCTTCTCATGATGTCGCCAAAGTACTTCATCTTTGCCTCTAATATCCTTCCCTCCAATGAGCAGTTGGGCTTTATTTCCTGAAGTATGGACTGGTTGGATCTTCTTGTGGTCCAAGGCACTCTCAGAACTTTCCTCCAACATCACAATTCAAAAGCATTTATCTTCCTTCACTCAGCCTTCCCTAAGGTCCAGCTCTCACAAACGTAGATTACTACGGGAAAACCATTGCTTTAACTATGTGGATCTTTGTTGCCAGTTCGATGTCTCTACTCTTCACTATTTTATCAAGATTGGACATTGCTCTTTTCCCAAGAAGTGCCATCTGATTTCCTGGCAGCAGTCTGTGTCTGCAGTAAACTTTGCACCTAGAAATACAAAGTCTGTCACTGCCTCCACGTTTTCTCCCTCTATTTCCAATTATCAATCATTCTTGTTGCCAAAAATGTTTAACGCAACTCAGCTTTGGCACTTTCTTCTTTCACCTTGATTAGAAGGCTCCTCAGCTCTTCCTCACTTTTGGCCATCAAAGTGGTATCATCTGCATATCTAAGGTTGTTAATGTTTCTTCCAGCAATTTTAACCACAGCCTTGCATTCCTCAAGCCCTGCACATCGCATGATGTGTTCTGCATACAAGTTGAATAGGTTGGGTGAGAGTATACAACCCTGTTGTTTGCCTTTCCCAATCTTGAACCAGTCTGTTGTTCCATGGTCAGTTCTTACTATTGCTACTTGGTCATCATACAGATTCCTCAGGAGAGAGACAAGGTGATTTGGTATGCCCGTACCACCAAGAATTTGCCACAATTTATTATGATCCACAGTCAAAGGCTTTAGAATAGTCAATAAAGCAGAAATAGACGTTTTTCTGAAACTCTCTGCCTTTCTCCATTATTCAGTGGATTTTGGCAATTTGGTCTCCCGTTCCACTGCCTTTTCTAAACCCATCTGGCTACTCTCTCTCTCTCTCTCTCTCTCTCCATGTATTGCTGGAGTCTTCCTTGCAGGGTCTTGAGCATTACCTTACTAGCATGAGAAATAAGTACCACTGTACGAAGGTTTGAGCATTCTTTAGGATTTCCCTTTTTTGGTATGGGGATATAAATTGATTTTTTCCAGTCTGATGTTCATTCTTGTGTGTTACTGGCATATGGCATGCATCACCTTGACAGCATCATATTTCAGGATTTTGAACAGTTCAGCCAGGATCCCATCGTCTCCTTCTGCCTTGTTGTTAGCAATGCTTCTTAAGGCCCATTCAACCTCACTCCTCAGGATGTCTGGTTCTAATTAACTCACCACACTGTCAAAACTATCCTTGATATTATTAGCCTTCCTATACAGATCTTCTTTATAGTCTCGCCACCTTCTCTTGATCTCTTCAGCTTCTATTAGGTCCCTGCCATCTTTGTTTTTTTTTATCATGCCAATTTTTGCCTGAAATTTACCTCCAATGTTTCTAATTTTCTGGAAGAGGTCTCTTGTCCTTCCTATTCTGTTGTCTTCCACTTCCATGCATTGCTTGTTTAAAAATAGTTCCTTATCTCTTCTGGCTAACCTCTGGAATTGTTCATTTAACTGGGCATATCTCCCCTTATCACTGTTTCCTTTTGCTTTTCTCCTTTCTTGGGCTACTTCCAGTGTTTCAGCAGGAACCACCCCATTTTTGTATGAGTAGAGCGGCAAAAGACAACTGTTGTGAGGGAACCTAAAAGAAACACTACTCCCCTACTGTCTCTGGTGTGGCACTGCTTCCAGACATTTTGTATGCCTAGGGGGGGGGGGGGGATGGTGGTGGCGGCCAAGGGGAACTGACCCACTGAAGTGGGATTGGTGCACATCCTTATTTGCAGAATGGCTCTTGATTTATCCACAGGTCCAAACCTGCCTCCATATATGAGCTTGACTTATACATGAGAAAATATAGTAGATATGGATGCTGAAATACAATAGATGTGTACTTCTTATGGAATCTGAAGGCTGTGATATGCCTGGATGTGTAAAATAATAATAATAATAAAACTTTATTTCTAGCCCGCATCCATCTCCCCGAAGGGGACTCGGAGCGGCTTACATGGGGCCATGCCCAAACAACACATCACAAAATATCAACATCAAAAAACAATAGTGAATGCTTCAAAAAATTGCAAATAGTAATACTATATTATTGAGTCATGGCAGTTAAATTGGTGTCAAATTGCATCAATTCTGCAGCATAAATGTATCTTGCTATATGAGTCAGTCTGAGTTTTAAGATCTTAGGGGCAGGGCTTTCTTTAGTCGCACCAATGATACAAATACATTTTATAAGAAAATAAGGGAGAGTTATCTTGGTGGTTGCTCTTGGACTGGTTTCTTTCATGGGATGTTTGGTTCTCTCTCTGCTTTCTGTTCTCTAACAAGTAATTTTTTTCTATTTCTTTGCTCTCTAATCTCTAGAGAGATTGGATAATGTTTTTATTAGGAGACATAAATGATTTATGTTTTTAATATTCTTGTTCTGGTTTTTATTATGTATTAATGTTTTTAAATGTTTTACGGTGTTTTGGGGCATCAAATCGTTGCCGTTGTAAACCACCCTGAGTCACCTGAGGACTGAGAAGGGCGGTATACAAATGCAGTAAATAAATAAATAAATATTAGATAAAGACCTTGCTTTTTCTTTGACTCTTAAATCATACTCTAAAAGACGATTTTGAAAGTTGTATGCTTTTAAATAGAATTATTGGGTTAATTGGGTTGCTGTAAATTATTTGGGCTGTATGGCCATTTTCCAGAAGCATTCTTTCCTGACATTTCGCCTGCATCTATGGCAGGTATCCTCAGAGGTTGTGAGGTCTTTTGGAAATTAGGAAAATTGGGTTAATTGGTTTTTTAGTTAAACTTTGTTCCAAATAGAGTAAGCCACTCTGGGTTCCATGCTGGGGGAAAGGCAGATATAACTAAACTACATGAGTAAAATTGAGTGGAACACATGCCAATTTTTAGACAAGCATAATCTGAATAGCTGACAAGAGACATATGATCTTATACTTAGGTAGCCATACCAGAATATAAAATATGCATAGCTACTTTTAAGAAATACTGTATAATAGCCTCCATCGAATAATAGTCGCACCTCCATTTTAGGGTTGGCAAAGTTCAATTTTTAGTATTCCCTGCATACTGTAATAGTTATACACTTAGTTCACTCATGAGTGAATGAAGGATGTGACTTCCGTTTTGGTAGTGCCAAAGAAAAGAGGAAGGGGGTGGGGAGTGAAGCCCCATAGCTGGAATTTCTTTCACTGTATAATAGACTTTTTTTTAAAAAAAAGGGGGAATAAAAACTGTGACGATTACACTATTATTTCTATCACTCAGTTCACCAAACATCACCACTACTGCTCTTTCTAGATCTGCAACATGAAAATCATCATTGGCATTTTGGTTTTAGCTGCATCACACAGTTGCACAGAATAAGTTTGTTTATTAATGAGAGTTAAAATGTAACCAGAAGGAGGAAATGCATGCCATATGGTATGGTTGTCATACAGGTATTCCCAAGTTACAAACATCTGACTTACAAATGAACCGGTGAGACAACCGGAAGTGAGAGAAATCTACCCCTAGGAAAGGAAATGAACTCCTGAAAGAGTTATCATGGGGAAGAGGTGTCTCCACTGAAGCTTCAGCATCCATCCTTGTTTGCACAACAAGCCAAATTTTTCAAAATCCAAATATCACAGGGACCAAAAGTGAGGCAGAATCTTCTGAACAGTGGCACAGACAGCAAAACAAACGCCGGGGGGGGGGGGGGGGAGGTAAACACCCAAGCTACACACAGAGACCCACAGACACACTTACCTGGAGTTAAACTTTATAAATGTACATGTTTCGACTTACATACAAATTCAACTTAATAACAAACCTACATAATATATCTTGTTCATAACTTGGGGACTGCTTGAATTAGATATTAAGGGGCTATTAATGAACCAGTAGATAAAATATTCTAGGTACTCCAATACTTCCACTTTTGTTCTTCCTTTGTGATGCTGAGACACCTTTTCTAATTGTTCTCCTCTTTTAATTGCTCTCATCATATTATGCAGTGTGGGAAAGCAAGGCTTGAAGATGTTATTGTTGCTTGTAACATCTGCTATCTAACACATTCCTTTTTAATAAGGCTACGTCAAATGTGATAGTGAAACAGATTTCTCAGTTCAGCCACACTAAACTTTCACTCAGAGGGCATCATGTAAATGGCAAACTCCATCTGCTTCAGAGAAGATTGAATGTATGTAGGCACTTCTCTCATTTAACTATTGCTATCATAATGATAATAAATAATAAAGCATCCTAAACACTGAATTGAACTGTTGTTTGTTGCCTAGTCATCCCACTCCTCTAAGGACTTTTTCACATGTGCTGCCTTAATCACCTCAGATTGTGTAGATTCTGGTGGTGTCTGTTGGCGGGGGGGGGGGGGATGATTTTGCTCTTGATTTTGCTGCAACATGTGCAATGTATGCTTTGCATCTTCTAAAGTCCATGATCTTTTTTTTTCACCCACCATTTTCTGTTCCACTTGGGCCCTGCTTTTGCTATTACAAGCTGCTAAGTACAATTGCTCTAGCAGTTTAGATACTGTTCATAGTAACTCTAAAGCGAATGTATCAAAGCGAATGATATATAGAAGTTCTGTGATCAGATCTCTCAGTGATTTCATTTTAACCTAAAAGCAGCCATGTAGTTTGTTCACAGCAGGGGTGCTAGAGAAAGTTTAAAACATTGATTTCTCTCTCTCTCTCTCTCTCTCTCTCTCTCTCTCTCTCTCTCTCTCTCTCTCTCTCTATCTATCTATCTATCTATCACAATCTATTTTATTTCTCTTGTGCTATTTGTCTAATCTGATTTGTCCCAAGAGTCAAAGATAGATGCAACCAAAATTTTTGGATTATTTTTCAACCATTAGGACAGTTCAACTCATGGGATTCTTGATGCAAAAATGAGCTTTTTTGAGTGTGCAAATGCATGGCTAAAATACCTGTATCAGGAGCTGTGCTGATTAAATACAGAATCCTGTCCCACAAACTAATTTCACATTGAAATGAAGATGTTGGAAGAACTCGTATCCCCTTTGCTCCTTGTCTTTGTTATACTTGTAATCTCCTTTGTATCTCTATTTTCTCAGTGGTAAAAAGCAATATATAAATCTGATGATGATGAGGGGATGAAATGTTACACTATTTTATCATTACATGTGAATACAAATTATACCTGTGTTTTTCTTGATGCCATGGAAGAAACGAAATATTTATGTGCCATTTGTGCCTGTATTTAAACATTCTGAATCTGCACAGTCCGAAGGATTCCAGGAAATTATTTTACATGGAAGTATACATGTTTTTGTGTGCAACATTGTGCAAGCTGGTAGTGAAAGTAAGCATTAATAAAGTGTTTAAGGGCCTCATCACACTAGAGAAAAAATCCATTTAAAATCTGGTTTCTGCCTCCTGCAGAGATCTGGGGTTTGTAGTTTAGGGAGGAGCCTAAACTAAACGACAGATCCCAGAATTCTGCAGGAGGCAGAAACCAGATTTTAAGTGGATTTTTTCCCCTCTACTGTGATCAGTCCCATTCCATCTTTGTTTCATCCTGATACACTTAACATTAGCACTACGTGACAACAGTGGCCCCTTCCACACAGCTGAATAAAATCCCACATTTTCTGTGTCAAACTGGGATATATGACAGTGTGGGCTCTGATAACCCAGTTCAAAGCAGATATTGTGGGATTTTCTGCCTTGATATTCTGGAATATAGGGTTGTGTGGAAGGGCCCAGGGAAGACCTTGTCATTAGAGTGCATACAGAATTTGTCAGGTCAGCATTATCTGAAATAGTAAAAAGTCAAAGAAAATATTAAGAAGTAATCATACTAATTCAGTTACTTTGTCCACCTCATTCAAGTTTGCTTTCTTTACTAAAGTATTTTCATTTAGTCAAGTTAGAGTCAGAGATCAATTATTGTTATTCTAAGTTACGCTCTAGGAATAAGCAAATCCAAACATTTACATTGTTAACTTTCTGATTGGCATGAAATGAACTGCATACCTTTCAGATTTGTTCTTTACCTTTTCCCCTTTGCTGACCACAATATATCCATTAATGAAACAAATGCAAGCAAATGGGCAGAAGTGAAAGCATGTACCTTTAAATTCAATTTTTCTGAATGAAGTGTGTATCTCTTGGCCAAATATATCCCATTGTCTTTTATTCGCGCAAAGAGATCTAGGGAATAAAATGCAGTAGAATTCTTGGTAGGTTAATTGTAAGTCAAGAAGTGTAGCTAGATTGACACTTGATACCAGCACTAGCAATTTCATCTGCTAGTTTCCTTGACTTTATTATCATTTCCCATATGGCCTTGTTTAATCCACTGGAAGTTTAATGGTATTGAATTGTCAAAAGGAATTCAACAAGAAGCCGTGCACTAAGCTCTTATCACCAAGGATCTGATAATTCCAAGCCTTAAAGCTAAAGAGCTTAATGTACTTACAGAAGCCCAGGTTCAAGAGTTCAATATTTAAAAGTACCTACTGAATAAGAAAATATATTTGAAGCCTTTTAGTGCTACATATTTTAAAGAATTCAGACACATCTGATTATTTTAGTCTAAAGTAGGCAATAATATGGGCCTTCACTCTCATTATTCTAACAACATTTAGAAGTTATCATGCTGCAGATATAACAGAGAGGCCAATGCCCATGTTCCAGTGATACCTTTGAAAAGCCAACTCAGTATGAACACCGAGAAAAGAAAAAAGAGTGAAAAGTGTACTTAGACACCAGAGTGTCTAACTGCAGGAAGATGGAATGAAAAGCAATGAGGATTTAGCCACCTCAGCCTAGTGTATGAGGAGGAGGAGTCTATTTGAAAGACGAAGTGTTATCACATCACTGTGATACTTTCTTTTTTACTACGCAGCTGTTGTGTAAAAAAAAAAAGCTTAAATGAAATTACATTTTATTTGAACAGTAAGATTTCCAACATTAATGGGCACTGTCCTTAATAAACACTTTGAAGAATTAAGAAGTTAACACAATGAACCTGGGATTTAGATACTCAAGCTCATGATTTGCTATCTTCTCATATGACTAGGCCACAGGCTGTGAATGATGTACTTTCTACAAACCAACATCATGGAAGCTCGTGTAAGAATTGTTAAAAGGTTTCATTTGCAGTCTAAATGAAGTTTATATATTGTTCACAGATTTTATTTTTTTTATTTATCATATCAGAAGCGAACCAAGGGCCCAGTTGTAATGTATTTGAAAAACACAGAGTTTTAAAAACTTGGCATTATACTAAATGTCCTTTGACCAGTAGCTGGCCACTTGGGGTGTCTCTGGTGTTGCTAAAAGAAGGTTCTCCATTGTGCATGTGGCAGGGCTCAGATTGCATTGTAGTAGATGGTCTGTGGTTTTCGTTTCTCCACACTCGCATGTCATGAACCCCACTTTGTGGCCCCGTTTCTTAAGGTTGGCTCTGCATCTCGTGGTGCCAGAGCACAGTCTGTTCAGTGCCTTCTAAGTCACCCAGTCTTTTGTGTGCTCAGGAGGGAGTCTCTCATTGGGTATCAGCCATGGCTTGAGGTTCCGGGTTTTAGCCTGCAACTTTAGAGGCCCTTACACACAGCCCTGTATCCCAGAATATCAAGGAAGAAAATCCCACAATATCTGCTTTTAACTGGGTAATCTGAGTCCACACTCAGATAATGTGTGCTGTGTGGAAGAGCCCTTGGACTCTCGCTAGCTGAGTTATTCCTGTGAGTGTCTCTGTAGATCTTAGAAAACTATTTCTTGATTTAAGGTGTTGGTGTGCTGGCTGATATCCAAATAGGGGATGGGCAAGAGATATCACTGCCTTGGTCCTTTCATTATTGGCTGCTACTTCCTAGCAGATTTCTCCAGTGGTGCAGGGCATAGACATTCTGTGATAATGCAGCATGTCTCATTAAGTGCCACATCCACTGTTTTAGCGTGGTGAGACGTGTTTCACACTGGGCATGCATACTCAGCAGCAGGGTAGCAAAGCACAAGGGCAGATGTCTTCACTGTATCTGGTTGTGATCCCCAGGTTGGGTCAGTCAGCTTTCGTATGATATTGTTTTTAGCATCCACTTTTTGCTTGATATTCACACATGATGCTTACATTTAAATGTAATAATATGTGAATAGTACAAATACAGACATTCTCTAGTCCTATTCTTCTGTGGGCAATGATTGGTTGCAGCTCCCACTAAGTTTTTATTTAGCTGCCAGGACTAAATACCACATAATATTAGAAAGTACTTCAGGACTGTTGATCTGTCAACTCTAGAACAGAGAGGGAGAAGTCCTTAATGCCCTCCCAAAGAATGTATTGATGTGAAATAAGTTGCTTCCATTGTTTGATTTATGCCCATGCCATTTAGCTGCATGAATATTTCTTTAATGGTACAGTAAGATTATACTTATTGTTGATTAGCCCTCCTGTGTGTTCATGATTGTGTTTCAGAAGTAGGAAGGATATCTAATACCTGTGGAGGGCAATCACTACTACTGATTTTTATCAACTTTCAAGAATAATCAAGTGATAGTAACCAAGGTCTGTATTTGCCTCAGTGTCTCTTCCATGTATTATAATTAGTTTATGATCTCACCAGTGCCCTAAGGTTTCAAGAAGAAAAGAACAGAAAAGAAAAGAAACTTTACTTAGTGTTCAATTCTTATTTTTAATGAAGGGAGGCAGATTACTTAAACCAATCAGTAAAAAATCCATTTTACTGTTAGGCAAACTAACAGCTAGGAAACCCATAATGAGCATGGATTTTGCACTGCAGCCAAAATTAGTTTAGTTCACTGTTTTCATGGTGTAAAACCTTTGTGGTTTTAAAAGTCATTAAGATTAATTTACTGAATTAATGTTTATTTTTTTAAAAAATGTCAGAATTTTGATTGATTCTAAGCTAAGGAGCAATAACTAAGTTGGAGGAGGCAGGTCTATGAAGTTTGGGGGTGAGAACTGAAATAGATTTTGTTTAAAAGGTTATTTTTGTTTTATAGCTATCTTGAATGTATGAGATAGCAAAGCTTCAATGACATCTTTTGAAAACAAGATGTTTATACATATGTTCAGCATCACATATAATATCGTTCCCTCTGTTCATCTTAAAGGAAGGGAAATGTCAACTTCTGGTAACTGGCACTAGGAAGAATGGTAAAATATACATTAAGGTTAAAAGAAAGAGACTGGCAGCTGCAGACTTAAATCTATTACACAGTAATCTTATGCACACATAGAAAAAGCTCCCTTTAAAAAACAGGACTTCAGAGTAAACATGTTTAGGATTGTATTGCTAATCAGAATGAATAATTCAACCAGTGTTGACCTGTAGTTTCTAATAGTACTCTTACTAGTGCCATATGTTGCTCTAGATTTCTGAAAGTACTTCATTCTATTGAATCTATTATTATACATATATAATAAATGCAATACATAAATTTAGATTAACAATAATAAATATTTTATTAAATTTTATTTTTTTAAAACATATTGTATTGTTCTATCTATCAATTTTATCTATTCATCAACCCATCCATTTATAAATCAATTTGTCAATCAGCCTATCATCTCCCTCAGAATTGGCTCTGGACAAAATTATTTCTAAGGAAAAATATTTCAAGCTTTTGACCCCCGCCCCCCAAAAGAACTACCATATTTACCCAACTCAACTCTGTTGGTCAGAACACACATTTATTATCCCCAACAGTATCAAATCTGAAACAATCTATTGATTTAAGGCTAATACACTTTGAAAAGCTGTGACAACATCATGACCTCTGCAGGGGTGGAGGACCCATTAAGATGGTCCACCCCAGGAGGCTTATGGATCCACTGTCGCCCCCCTAGGGCCTTGGCTCACGACCTCCCTGGATAAACCACACAATGGCATGGGTACAACCGGGTTTTATTGTGCAGGAAACAATAGAAAGCTTGAAGGCATATATAGTGCCTTTAAAGTAGCAGGCAAGATCTACAGGTAGGTATAATCCCGTAGCTCGGACCACAAGCCAGATGCTGGCAGCAAGTGAGAGAGTCTTTAGCCAAGTTCCCTCTGGTTCAGCAAACGTTGCAGCTCGGAAGCACAGAGCTCAAAAGTAGAAAAGTCTCTTAGGAATTGCGGCAAAGCCAGGCATGCTCCGGGGCACTGGGCAAGGCAGCCCGGTGGGGAGGGGCTGGCCAACAGGATCCCGGGCCGGACGCTGTAGAGCCCCTAGAAAGTATCCCAGCCGAGGCAAGGAGGCTGGGATAACTGGCTTTAAGGCAAGAGTCTTTTCCCAAGGAACCCCTGCTGCAGCTAACAGACAGGGACGGTTGAAGTAGCAAGCAAAGAGTCTCTTTACAATTCCAGCCGATGCAGTAATGCTGGGACGGCCTCTTCAATGGCACAGGTCTTTTAAAGGGAGACCTCACCGTAGCGGGAGGCAGGGACAGCTGTAGAAACCCACGGAAGGTCCTGAGGAAGACCTGCCGAGGCAAGGAGGCAGGAAGCAGCGCTTTCAGTAGCAGAGAGTCCAGAAACCTTGAGAGAATCCCTGCTGAGGCAAGGAGACATGAGCAATGTTTCCGTAGTAGAGAGTTCAAGCGCTGGGACGGCTTCAGGCTTCCACCTCAGGTTTCGACGATGACCTGGGACACAGGCAAAGCACGGCCGAACCGCAGGTGAAGCAGGGACGAGGCTAGGTGGAGCAGAGACGAACCAGCCTGGAGTTGGCTGGTTGGCTTTCCCTTGAAGGGAAGGCCCGCTCAGCCGCTTCCCTAACCCATCCTGGATGCGATGTTGGTAGAAGACAAAGGCTGGAGGGTGCAAGGAGCAATTATAGGGTCCTGAAAGTACGTCGCACGTCAAAGCCCATGATGGATGATCCCTAGCATGTTGATGTGATCTCAGGCCTCTCGGAATGCAGGCCTCATTACTGGGAGCCATCTGGCTGAGGGGAGGCATCCTCTCAGCCGCTTTCACTATCGAATGCCGGGGCAACTCAGCCTTGGAAGCTCTGTTATGATAGCCTCCCCTTTGGTTCACACAGGCAGGGTCAGAAGGGCTTGCACACAGTTTGACAGCAAGACAAGCTGCTTTAGAAAGTAAGTTTCGATTACCTTGGCTGGGTGCCGCACAGGCCAAGATGATGCCTGAAGCTGCTGAAGTGTGACACCCGGATGGATTACTGATGGCTCTTGGGGATTTCCCGCCACCTAGGTAGGTGATCCTGTTGATGCCCTGGTCTCTCTTTGGAATGAGGAGATGTCCAGGGCAATAGACAGGATTGCTGCGGAATGACCCCTCTTGAGTAAGCGAGCTAAACCAGCTCCTTGGTTCAATGAGGAGTTGGCAGCAGTAAAGCGAAAGAAGAGGAGTCTAGAGGGCATGTGCATTTGGACCCGAGCGGGCAAATTGAACATGGCTGAGTTGGTGAAACCCGAGGATGTGGACAAGATACTCGGAGGAATGAGGTCAACCACATGCATCCTAGACCCCTGCCCATCCTGGCTTCTAAAGGAGGCCAGAGGGGGATTGGTCGAGTGGGTGAAAGTGGTGGTTGATGCCTCCCTTTGGGAAGGCAGCATTCTAGCAAGCTTAAAACAAGCTGTGATAAAACCGCTGTTGAAAAAAACATCACTGGACCCCACTCGGTTCATCAACTATTGACCTGTTTCCAATCTCCCCCTTTTAGGCAAAGTCCTGGAATGTGTGGTGGCTACACAACTCCAGGAATTTTTTGGAAGACACGGATTATCTGGATCCAGCACAGTCTGGCTTTAGGCCGGGACATAGTACTGAGAAAGCCTTGGTCACCTTAGTTGATGATCTACGCCGAGAGCTAGACAGGGGGAGTGTGTCCCAGTTGGTTCTGCTGGACCTCTCAGTGGCCTTGGATACCGTTGACCACAAGATCCTTTTGGGATGCCTCGCAGTGGCTCCGGACCTTTGTAGAGGGTCGCTTCCAGAAGGTGTTGTTGGGGGACAACTGATCGACCTCACAACCATTGTCTTGTGGGGTCCCACAGGGGTCTATATGGTCCCCCAAATTGTTTAACATCTACATGAAGCTGCTGGGGGATATCATCCAGAGTTTCAGGGTACGGTGTTATTTGTACACAGATGACGTCCAACTCTGTCACTGCTTCCCACGTGCTACTAAGGACACTGTTCAGTCCTGAAGCGGTGCTTGGCCGCTGTGATGGTCTGGATAAGGGTAAACAAATTGAAACCAAATCCAGACAAGACAGAGTTATTCCTGGTCAGTTGCAAGGCCGAAAAGGGCATAGGGTTACAGCCTATGTTGGACGGGTTTACACTCCCCCTGAAGATGCAGGTTCGCAGCTTGGGTGTGATCGTGGATTCATCACTGAGCCTAGATCCCCATGTTTTGGCGGTGACCAGGAGAGTAGTCGCACACTTAAAACTTGTGCACCAGCTGTGCCCGTACCTTGGGAAGTCTGACTTGGCCATGGTGGTCCACGCTAGGGTTGCCATGTGAATAAGGAACAGGTACCTAAAAATAGGGATTTTTTTCACAAAAATAAGGAACACTTCAAAAAAACCTTTGAAAATCATCAATTGATTTTCAAGTTTTTATGAAGTGTCCCTTATTTTTGTGGAAAAATTCCCTATTTTTAGGTACCTGTCCCTTATTCTTATATCAAAAAGTGGCAACCCTAGTCCACGCTCTGGATACATCCTGTATAGAGTACTGCAACGTGCTCTACGTTGGGTTGCCTTTGAAAACTGCTTGGAAGCTCCAAATGGTCCAGCGTGCGGCAGCCAGATTGCTAATGGGAGCGGCGCTCAGGGAGCACACAACTCCACTGTTGCGTCAGCTCCACTGGCTGCCAGTTTGCTACCGGGCACAATTCAAAGTGCTGGCTTTAGCCCATAAAGCCCAAGATGGTTCCAGCCCAGCTTATCTATCCGTACACATCTCTCTCTATGGAACTTGAGATTGTCGGAGGAGGCCTTTCTCTTGATCCCGCTTGCTTCACAAGCACGTCTGGCGTGGCTGAGGGACAGGGCCTTCTCTGTGGTGACCCCTCGGATCTGGAACTCCCTACCTAGGGATATTAGATTGGCGCCCTCCCTCCTGACCTTTCAAAAAAACCCATGAAAACTTGGATTTTTGAGCAAATTTTGGAACCTCAGTATAATTTAGACAAATTTGAATCGGAAAATGACCCAGGAACAGCTAAGACAATGGAACAGATGAGGACTGAACATGAAGACATAGTTTTATAATTTCTATTGGGCATTGTTTTTATGCTTTCAAATGCTTTGTGATGTTTTACTTTTGTTAATGTATGTATTTCACATATGGCATCAAATTGTGCTGACTTGTTCGCCGCCCTTAGTCGCCTTCGGGCTGATATGGGCGGGGTAGAAATAGCGTAAATAAATAAATAAAGTCTTTTTTTAGAGAGAAAGGGTGAGGTACAAATTAATAATAATACCATAATAATACTGTAATGAATGCATCACCTAGGGCTTCTCTAACTGGGACTGCAGCTAATAATTGATTGCCTGTGAGACTTATAAAGAAAGAAAAACTATTGATGATAATAGCAACGCCATTCTCCATTTAGTAATTGAGCATGTGCAATGGGGTAGGGGTTATTGATAAACTCACAGCTTTATAGGAAGAAAGGGACAACTTCAGTGTGTACTGGTGGATGCTAATGCTTTCCTAGGATTCTAAGGGGCTCAGATGAACTGCTGTTAAGTGGCAATGTTCTTCATTCAGTTGATTTGTTCCTCCTATACACTTTTAATTTATTCTTCTTTGATATATATTGGGTGCATTATTCGCTCCAGGTCCATCAGGAGGAAAGCAAGGGATATTTATTACATGTCAGAGCCTCCTGGGATTGCTTGGCATATTCTGGGGGGAATCACAGTAATAAACAGTGAGCTTCAGCTGACTCCTACATACATATGCTACATGTAAAATCCAGCACAAAATCCTGTGTGGCATGCAGGAATCCCATGACATCCTAGCTTAAGTTTGTAAGCACTTGTATATTTTTCTAATTAATAATAATAATAATAATAATAAAATCAGGACCTCAAAATCAAACTGCAAAGGCTTTGGCATAAAGCAGTGCAGGCAGTCCCAGCGGTAATTGGCACACGGGGCGCCGTGCCAAAAGATCTCAGCTGCCTTTTGAAAGCAATAAACATTGACAAAATCATGATTTGTCAACTGCAAAAGGCCACCTTACTTGGAGCTGCGCACATCATTCAAAAATACATCACACAGTCCTAAACACTTGGGAAGTGTTCGACTTGTGATTTTGTGATATGAAATCCAGCATATATATCTCATTTGCTGTGTCATACTGTGTTTTTGTGTTAGAATAATAATAATCTTCTCCCCATGGGGATTCAAGGTGGCTAACATTTATCCACACTAAACAGTTTAACAAGAGCAATACAAAAGTAAAACAAAACAAAACAGGGAGTTCTGGCATGGGCTGGTCCATGAGGTCATGAAGAGTTGGAAGTGAGTGAACAAATAAACAACAAACAACATTTGATCTGTTATTAAGTTTAAAGTTAGACCACTTATTTATTGTTTTATATGATTTTTTTTGATGTAATTTGTCTGCATGTTTTACCTTTCTGGTATTGAATGTTTGCTATATATACTGGCAACCACTCTTGAGGCCTTGCAGGGAGATAGTCGACAAATTAATAATAATAATAAGTGTACGATGAGTGATCCAATACAACAGCCAGCAGAGTGATCTTGTCTGCTGTGGACACATCTTGTGTTTAATAATAATAATAATAATAATAATAATAATGGGCTTTGTAGGTCAAAACAGCACTCAGAAATGTGTTGGCAGCCAGTTTGGCTTTTGCAACATAGGAGTTGTATGTTCCCTGAAGCCAGCCCCAGTTAGCAGTCTGGCTACTTCTCTTTGGACCAACTGAAGTTTCCAAGCACTTTTCAAAGGCAGCCCCAAGTAGAGCATATTGCAGTAGTCCAACCGGGATGTAACCAAGGCATGTTGTACCACCGTGGTCAGATCTGACTTCTCCAGCAACGGACGCAGTTGGCGTACCAGCTTTAACTGTGAAAAAGCACTCCTGGTCACTGCTGGTCCAGGTTCAGAGCCAAACCCAGGTGACCCAGAAAGATACCAGGGTTGATGGTACTGAAAGCTGCTGAAAGGTCCAGGAGAACCAATAGGGACATACTCCCCCGTCTAGTTCTCTATGTAGGTTATCCACAAGATGACCAAAGCTGTCTCTATCCCATAATTAGACCTGAAACCAGAGTGAAATGGATCTAGATAATCTGCTTCATCCAGGAATCCTTAGAGTTGTGAAGCCACCACATGCTTCAGAAACTTGCCTAAAAATGGGAGGTTGGAGACTGGTTTGTAGTTGTCCAGTACAGAGGGATATAAGGAAGGTTTTTCAAGAAGTGGTCTTACCACTGCCTTCTTGAGGCCTTCTTGAAACGGTTCCGGCCCAGCTTATCTATCAGAACGGATCTCTCCCTATGAACCCATCAGGGAATTGAGATCACCAGGGGAGGCCCTGCTCTCAATTCCGCCGGCTTCACAAGCACGTTTGGCGGGGACGGGGGACAGGGCCTTTTCTGCAGTGGCCCTGCGGCTGTGGAACTCCCTACTCAGGGATATCAGATTGGCTCCCTCCCTCCTTACCTTTCAGAAAAAAATTGAAAACTTGGCTCTTTGACCAAGCGTTTGGAGTTTCTGCCTAATTAGACAACTGAATCGGAAATGACCTAGGAACGACAAAGACGACGGAAAGGATAATGGACTGAATATGACAATACAGTTTCTTTAAATTTTTTATTGTTCATTGTTTTAATGTTTTGATGTTTTAGATACTGCTATGGTGTGTTTTATTCGATTGACAATGATATGTTTTTATTCGATTGATGTATGTTTTAAAAATGGCTTCAAATTGTGCTGATTGTTTGCCGTCCTGAGTCGCCTTTGGGCTGAGATAGGCAGGGTATAAATGATGTAAATAAATAAATAAATGAATAAATACAGAGACCCTGTCCTTATAAGGGTAGGCATTAGTCACTTTTCTGACCCGCTCCACCAGTCCCCCTCTGGCCTTTTTTATGAGCAAGGAAAAGCAAGTGTCTAGAGCACATGTGGCTCTCACCTCTCCGAGAATTCTGTCCACATTCTCAGACTGCACAAATTGAAAGATATCCATCAACACAGGACAAGCAGGTGCCAAGGTTACATCCACCAGAGCTGTATCAACTGTGGAGTCTAAGTCAGAGTGAATCTGAGTGATCTTATCTGCAAAATCATGGGGCAAGCTTCTCACAGTATGCTATTACCTTCCAACCCCCGAAATAACGAGACAGACAACAGTAATTGGATTAAATTAGGGCAACTTTTATTTATTTCAAAGTTACCGATTTAAGTTTAACCTCACTAAACTCAGGTGTCAAGGGAACAAGGTGTGGCTAAGCCGAGGTATCCTCCGCGAGTGAACGACCCCTCGGCAACACTGGGAAACTCTCCTGAGTCTCCAGCAACACAAAACTGGGCAACCTTTCAAGGAAAACACAAGAAAACCTCTCTGGAAATACTTAACCGGCTCTCAAAATTTCTGGACCAATGGCATCCCCCTCAGCCTGAACAGACGTCCACCTGAGTGTATTTGTGCACTGGCCCAAACAACTTTGAAGAGTGCATGAGTGAATATGGGTCTATGGATTACCCTAAACTATTTACGCTGTCCTATTTATAGAACCGCCATCCCAGAAAGTCCCAGTAACAGTACAGGGTAGGCAAAAAACCCCTCCTATTTTTTTATTATTATTATTTCTTTCGTAGAAGGGGAAAAAATTCCTACCCGGCCCCTAAGGCGACCACTATACTGTAACCGGGCGGGAGTGGTGGGTCAACACCTCAAACAGGAATGGAGCAGGAGGCTGCCCCAAAATAGGCAGCCTCCGCCCCCTCCCAGAAGATTCCCAAGGAACCAATAGTCTCCCTTCGTGCGAGGAGGTAATAACCTTTCCCCGCCCACTGCGTAGGCAGGGAAAGGGCATTGTATAATCAACATTGTCTTTTGGGCCAAGCTGGATTAGGCCTCTGCTGGACGATGTGCTGCTGCAGTAGTATTTGTATAAAATGCTCTTTTTGCTGCTTTTATTGCCCCACCATAGATCTTCAGATACATCTTTGCTTGTTTTGAGTCAGAATTGAGTTCTCTGTCACTGTTGCTCTTGTCCCCGTCTCACATATTTCATTTCTGCCAGTTCCTTAGTGAACCAGGAGACTGGTTTAGCTCCACTTTGTGAGAAGGGATGCTTCAGATCAATTGTCTACCACCCTGGTAATTTCCCCATTCCAGAGGTTTACCAGGGTTTGAACAGGATCATCGGGTAATAATGATACCTTATTAGCAATCAATATAGTCAATACCACAGAATATAAAATACTGTTAATATAACTGTTCAGAAACACAATATTAGAGAAACATTTGAACATTCAGAAAATGTCTGGAGAAAAGTTTATATCAAAATCCACCAAAAAGAATTTTGAAGGCATTTTCCATAAGCAAATTAGTTTAATATGTTTTTTTTCAGATGGATTGATTCACATGGTATTTTTCTAGACAAGGCTTTACTTGCTACTCAATGTGCTCCAGATGCATCTGTTTAATTTATTGTGCCTTTTTGGCATCCATGTGTTATATACAAACTAATAGTAATGTTATGATTGGTCATAATCTATAAACCTCTTATTTCCTCTGTTGTTTCAAGCTAATTAGCATTTGACATTAGTCTCAAAATATATGACCTTAATTTCATACTAATGAATTTCATTTCATTTCTATTACTCCAGTTCATGAAGTGAATTAATTTTGGCCTGGAGCTTAGTTTGTTTTGGGAGGAGTGCGATGTTAGTTTAGAACAGAGATCACAGTCAAATATTGTTATAACAAAATTTACCCTGTTCTTTCTAACCCATCTAAGAATTATGCCTTTCCATTGAAAATAAATGTTATAATTTTGAATCATGTAAGTTGGAATACCCATTTCATTTACTTACACTTGCTAAATGTTTTATTTCCAATCTGGCCTTTAAAACAGCTGATGCATTGCTCCTTTTTTTAAAATAAAAAAAGTATAAAATATTGTATGCGTGCTTCCCGAATAAAACATATTCTAGATTAAACTGTATTATATATACAATATGATTTCAATTAATCATTATTCTGACTTTTTATATTGCAGATGGCTCAATACATCATGTAACTGTACATTATTAATGTGAACAAAATTCAGCATTTGACATCTATTTCTCAGGATGTATACTTTGAAGGCTGAATAATAACTTGCTTGATTTTTTTAAAAAAATCATTTCCAGCAGTTTGTTTCACCAAGTATTTTAGCAATCAAAAATTACAGCTTTAAAAAACCAAGGCTCCATTTCATTTCTGAATATGAACAAAACTCTACGCATGCAAGGTGGGCAAATGAACACAACTAGTCAAGATCTGTCAGGAAACATTGCAATTTGACAAGCTCTGTCAAAACATGCCAGAAGATGACTTAGCCAATATGATTCACTGGAATGAAATATTTTCAAGCTGATTTTTCAATGTACAAATAAATATTTTCCAGTGTGTGCGTGCATCCGACAATTTATAGTCCAACAGCATGAGATGATAGCTGCAACAGCAACAAGACCCTTTGAGCAAGTCAGTATGAAATTATGAAGAAATTTCACAAATTTGTGGTCTAATCCATTCATAGAACCTGCATATGTGTAAATTGCCATTTCTATATGGCTTAGGTTATCTGACAGAAAATATCTTCCCATATGAACCTGTCTATACACTGAACTTTACAGGAGAAGATTTTCTCTCAGTCCTAACAACTTCAAGGGCATGGAGGTTGGAACTCCCAGACTCCACACAGGAACTTCTCATTAGTTGCCCCTAAACTTGGGAGCTCCTTCCTTAGGTAGGATAGAGTGACCTCTCTTTGCTTTCCATCAGGTGAACATTTTTTAAAAACAGATGCCTTTAAATTTGAAGGCTTCAAGGACAGTCCTATAAGACTTGTATTGCTTTAAACTGTATTTTTTAAAAAACTTTCTAAATCTTTATAAAGTAAGCATCCTCTTTGGCAGCATAATCTTGAGCAGAGGTTCTCAATCTGTGGTTCCCCAGGTGTTTTGGCCTACAACTCCCAGAAATCCCAGCCAGTTTATCAGCTGTTAGGATTTCTGTGAGTTGAAGGCCAAAACTTCTGGGGATCTGCAGGTTGAGAACCGCTGACCTAGAGTTATACACTTGTGACTGGTATTTATTCACAATCCCTATGTATCCTCTAGTTTAGGAGTTATATAGAGACCATGAAAATCCACAAATCTTCACTTACCAGAAAGTAATCACTGCACTTGATGGTAGTATGTTCCCTTGTTAATTGAATGATGGTCTCACCACTCACTCACATGAGGGGGGACTGCAACAGGATTCTGTTTCTACCTATTGTGGCAGAGGTCACTCCTGGTAGGGAGTTGAACAACTTTCCAACTGCCTCTTGAGCAACAAGGGAACAGATCCCTGGCAATCACAGCAGCTGGTTCCTAGTGGGGCTGTGGGGCTGGGTAGGAATTCATGGTGTATCACCATAACTATGGTACTTACATATTCTTAAATCCCATACAGGATTCTAGAATATATTTGCAATATGGCAAATAGTTTATAATCTTTAAAATGTGCCTTGAGTCCCAGTTTTCAAAAATAAAGGGTAGACTATAAATAAAGTTGATCATCACCATCACTTCAAACAATGTGCATTTGGCATTAATGTGAAGTTGTGTCTTCACATATGGATTTGCCTATATGCTGTCCTCTCCACAAGATAAACAAGTGCCAGGGTGGAGAGAGTTCAAACCCCTTATTACTACCATGTTCTATAGCAGCCCAGTTCTGTATAACTCAAAAGTATGGGTCTGTCATCTAGGGTTGTCATTTTCTCTGGGTAATTTCATGCTACTGATTCAGTAGAGCCCTCTGATACACATTAACTGCCAAGCCCCCAAAGAGATGTTACACTATGAATGTATATAACTTAAAATGATGGCAAAATATTCCCAATGTAATTGAAAGTAACACATAGGCCAATACTACAATAACAGATTACCTGGCTCAAAGTAAATAAAAGCACAGTTAGAAAACAAAGATATAATTAAATGAAATAACTAATTAAATTGGTCTAGAGGTTGTATATATGTGCAGAGGATCTTAATTGCTTTTATTTCTTCTGGAATAAGTGATTTAACTCTAACATACTGCTAATGAGGCTTTCATCCATGAATAAAGGTTTAATTAATTTGAAAATCTAGGCATGTCTAAGGCAAATTCTAAAACCTTATGTCCCAATCTAGTTCAAAGAGATGATTCACAATACATAAACAGACAAACCACTATCAATGGTTAAGGCCTGAACTTGGTATCAAAGAGGATGTCTGTGGTACGGTGGGAGTAGTTCATATAGGGTGGTGGGTGATAGGCCAGTGATAAATTTGCAAACCAGAAAACTGAAACTGAACAGGGTAAATGTATAGCTTCCTTTCCGAGCTATTCCTTGGAACCACAGTGGGGCTTCTCTTTCTGCTCTGTTGCCGGTTGCGTCATCACTGCATAGTCTATTAGCAATCTGCACTTTATATAAGATTATTTTTCTCCCTGCTATTTCCAGTTATTTAATTATTTAAAATTGTGGTCTGTTTTAATTTCATATATTTGTCTCGAATCTTCATTCTGGCATTGTGAAAAGCAATCATTTGAAATAAAATATATTTATTTTTTGAATAAATGTATGCTTTATTGTGGAGCAATTTTATACATTTCTACTCAAAATTAAATCATACTGAATTCAATGAGACCTAAATCACAAGGAAATTGGATTGTCTCCTAAATTATTGCATTAAAAGTTCTTTAAAAAAAGGGGGGGGGTAATGCTTTGTTGACACATCTAATCTACTGACATTGGAACAGGAAAGCTAAATTCTGTAAAGCGAAAAACAGTTATGTAGGTCTTTCTATATGGACTTGTTAAAGAGGAGCTAAAACCCTGTCCAACTAGTTTTCTTATGCATGCTGCAGCTGTCCACAATATTTTTGATGGTGAAGTGTGAGAAGGCTGACTGAATAAGACAGACTAAACTGCTCTAATGTGTTGCATCCATCATCACTGCAAGATAAACACACATTTCCAACTGAAGCCTTGTTTCTCATAAAATAATCACCATTCTTCTGTTGCCTTAAAGCCAAGGATATTCAGTAGTTTTTCCTTGAGATATTTTAGCCTCTTTTGACATTTGTGAATGATTTTCCAAGGAAATGAAACACACATATACATGAACACATGCGCACACAAACAGCAATTGTTTGATGGGATACATCAAGACAACATAAAAATATTAGATTGAAATATCTTTAAAATATAATGGGATACATTGTGTGGACACATTTTAAGCATTTACTTTGGCAGATTATGCAAACCATCTCAAGATGGACACATCTCTACTCCATGAATTTGTGTGGGCACATATTAGGCCTTTACATTGCCAATATAAATATTGCCAAAGAAAATATAAGCCAAAGATTATGGGGTGTGCAAGCCTTATGATTCTAAGCTACAATAGATAACCACAAGATATCAAAGGGATTTAGATGAATTTACAGAAACTAACTATATGATATTATTTTTGTACCACATACTGTATGTTTCTCAGTGTGAGCTGTTGATAGAAGTGCAAAACTAATGCTGTACCTATCTCCTACCTGTGAGCATCTATACTGTACCTTTGGACTTTCCCCCTCTAAATGAGCTGGAGTATGTTTGGTGATGACACCAAATTATTTAGAGTTGTCAATACAGATCCCAAAGGAAGTCCCCAAACAGTGGAAACCGTTATTGAAGTGACGACTGTGATTCGATATAAGCAAGCAAGAAGTGCTGCATAATGGAGCAAAAAAATATATCATAGGCTAAAGAGTGCCTTTTTCACACAAGCCTACTTTATATTGAGTTAAGATGCTTCTACAAAGGTGTGAATCATGGTCAAAGTTTAGGAAACCTCATTAGACCAGAAAAGGTCCACAAATCCCTGAACATGTTTGAATGCCTTACTATACACATTTTCCCTAAATCCTTTTAGAGTGTGTAGGGATAATTTTGTCACATTTTTTGGTTGTATCTGGGTATAAAACAAACCAGGACTATGGCAAAATTGATCTCCCCACTCTGTGAGGACATTTAATATTTTTTTTAAAAAAATTCCATTCCCTCTCACCCACCACGGCTTTAGGATAATTAAGGATTCACAAAAATGGCCCCAAGGGCCCATGCATATCTCATAGGCCATAATTCCCTCACCCCTTTTCTGCAACAAAAATTTAAATGATCCTGTTAAAAATTGTGATAAATGTAACTGAAATATAAGATTATGTTAAAGAAGTCTTAAATAAGGTTCTAATTGGATTGATTTTTAAAAAAAAATGCTTTAAAAACTTTGAGACCACATATTGTTTTAGCTATAGGTTATCCAGAATTCCAAAATACGCAAAAATTGTCCATATAGGTGGTACCCAAGATAACAACACTTTTGTTTTCTGGTTGTTCAGTGTATGGACAAATTGTTTTTATGTGCACAATTATTAAAAATATTCTTTATAAAATTGCAGCTGGGCTATATATATAAGACGTATATCAGATTTATGCACTGATCTGTTTTCCTTTGGTACCTTTGAGAGCACATAATGGGAAGGGCTCCTGGTACAAAAACCCACCTGATATGAAAATAAGTGGGAGCTGATCTCGGCTCCTCCTCTGCTTTTCAGTAGCATGCAATACTCCTCACATGATGCATTGAGAACTGCTGCATACTCTTTGCTCTTAAGCCCTTTCTGTAAACCAGGCCTCCTCTGCTGACTGAAGAGAAAGTATCACAGGAAGAGTGATATTTTAAGTAACTCTCATGCTTTTAAACCCCTCTCCATTGCTGTCTATGGACCAAAAATAGCTGGGTTTTTGGCTTCGGAGCAAAAATGCCCTTTTGGAAACGCACTTGTTTTCAGGAGGCACCTGAAAACAGATATGGGGAGCTTACAGTATCCAGCAAGGAGAAACAGATTGAGATTCACCTGAAATGTGCAAGCCTAAAGTATATGAAACATAAATGAAGTTCATGTTTAGACTTGAATTCCACCTCCAAGATATATAATTATGTACATATGTGCAAATACAGGTATTCCAAAATCCAAAACAGTCCTGGTCCCAACCATTTTGGGTACTCAACCTGTATTTTGTTTTGATTTACGTTTTATTTTACATTTCTCATTTTTGGAGATAAATAAATAAAGATAAATATAAAACAATAAATAAAAAGTGATAATAATTGAATGACACCACTTCTGTCTTGGATCTCTACAGAATTATTTAAAGTCCAGTTTGCTGCATTCAGTTAGATAAGCAAGGAAATAGAAACATGATAGAAGAAGATAAAAAGCAAATGAGGGATGAGAAGAAGGGGATGTCGATTGTGTCAGGCTGTCTCTTGACAGAGCAAGATGATAGGCGCAAGTGGTTCTGATCTTGTAGCTGGCTGTACAGGAAGCGTGACAATTTGCAAAATGAGATTGAATTTTTAAAGCTCTCCTTTTAGTCTTATTAAAAACATGCATCGAGAGAGAGGCACCAACCAGATGCTTATTCACCACATAATCAGTATCTCATTTGCCACCTGCTGCCTTTTTTTTGGTTGAAAAAAGATTGGAAAAAAGAAGTTACTAACTGTACAACAAGCAAAGTTTTACTTGGAAGGGAAGACATGTTTGCCAGAAACATAAGCAGTTCTACCCCCCACCCCATATATACATAAAAAGTGTTATTTCTGATACCACAGAAAAAGAAACAAACAGCTGATCACAGAGAGCAATGGTTTCCAATCATTTTCCCCCAAATCTGCTCATAGCACAGCAGGTTCTGGAAAGTCTTCAGGTGGTTAGAGGAAGAAAATAATTCGGGTGTTGGAGCAAAGCGAGAGATAGAAGCAGGAAGGCAGGGAGGGAGAGGAAAGCAAAGTTATGGAATAGGGATGATGCTGATTAAAGTAGTAAGGAAAACCAGCACCAGAAATAAAATAAAGAAAACATACAGAGCAGAAAAGTAGAACAATTTTGGATTCTTACAAAACTTGGATGTTCCACTGTGCGTTTGATTGGGCAGTTCACCAGAGAATTGGCCCAACCTTATTTATGTTCTTCCTACACTTTAGTTCTATCCACCCCCCCCCTCAACTCTTGACACTTATGGCTAGAGGTATTTTCCTCTAGATTCAAATACTTGAATTTTTGCACTTTTCCTCAGGCTCTACTTAGGAATTTCACTGCACTTTGAGCCTGGACCCAGTCCTGATTCTTACAAAGCCATGATATGGCTGGAGGTTTAGCACAGCTGTTAAATCATCAGCAGCTAAAAGATCTATCAACCGAAAGGTTGCAAGTTCGAACCCTGGGTTGGCGTGGGCAGCCAACCGTCAGCCCTGCCCACTGTTTCCTAAGCAGTTCGAAAACAGCTTTAGCTGTAATTAGAGAAATTAGGTACCGCTTTAAAAGCGAGGGAGGTGTTTTACAATGCCATAAAGAAAAAGATCAGAAAATGCTGGAATGAGGAAGTCCTGTCAGCTCTTCGTCATAGAGGATGGAGCGACAGCACCCCCTGTGGCATGACACAAAAACCTCCTTCTGTTCTGTCTGTGTACTGTGTACGTTTATACGAATGGCATTGAATGTTTGCTGTGTATGTGTACTTGTGAGTCCCCTTCGGGGTGAGAAGGGCAGAATATAAATAAAGTGTTATTATTGATTTATTATTAATTTTAATAATAAATACAACCCTACATATTCTTCTCCTACAGCGCTTTGGCAACATATCAAAAACAGTATCCTGCAGTCTGCTGAAGAATCCCTAGGATTCACTGTCAAGAAAAACCAAGACTGGTTTGATGAAAACAACCAAGAGATCCAGAAGCTGTTGGCAAAGAAGGTTACTGCACACCAGGCACACCTCACCCAGCCATCTTGCCATGTAAGAAAAGCAGCCTTCTGTCTCGCATGTAGTAAACTCCAACAAAAACTCAGAGACATTCAGAACAAGTGGTGGATCAATTTAGCAGAAAAGACACAATGTGCAAATCTGGGTGATCACAGAAGATTTTACGAAGCTCTCAAAGCAGTGTTTGGACCTACTTATCAGGTCCAAAGCCTCTTATACAGTATAGATGGTCAAACACTAATTACAGATAAAGCCTCCATCTTGAACTGATGGGCTGAACATTTTCAGAGTCTCTTCAATGCCAACCGAGTAGTCCAAGGTTCAGCTATCCAACACATGATAAATAGGAACAAAATCCGATTGCCCAAACTGTTGAGGTATCACACTGCTCTCCATTGTTGGAAAAATCCTCGCAAGGATCCTCCTGAACAGATTAGTTCCCGCTATTGCAGTAGAACTTCTCCCTGAAAGCCAATGCAGCTTCAGAGCTAATAGGAGCACCACGGATATGGTTTTTGCCCTTAGACAACTGCAAGAGAAATATAGAGAGCAGAACAAAGGACTCTGTGTAACATTTGTCGACCTCACCAAAGCCTTTGACACTGGGAGTAGAAAAGGTTTGTGGCAGATCCTGGAATGACTAGGATGTCCCCCCAAATTCCTTAAAATGATTATCCTGCTACAAGAGGGCCAGCACGGTCAAGTCAGATATGGCGATGCTCTCTCAGAGCCCTTTCTAATATTTAACAGAGTGAAACAAGGTTGTGTTCTTGTACCAACCCTATTTACAATCTTTTTCAGCATGATGCTACAAAGGGTTACGGCAGATCTCAAAGAAGAAGATGGCATTTATATATTCTATCATACTGATGGTAGCTTGTTCAACTTATTTATTTATTTATTATTCGAACTTATATTCCGCTCCTCCCTGCAGGCTCGGGGCGAGTTACAACATACAATAAAAAACATGCTGCACACAACTTAAGCCGTCTGAGGCCTCGCACTAAGATTCTAAACTATCCAGCCCGTGAGCTACTTTTTGCTGATGCTGCTGCCCTTGTCGCCCATTCAGAAGCAGACCTGCAGTGCCTAACATCCTGCTTTGCAACAGCTGCAGAGCTGTTAGGGCTGGAAGTCAGCCTGAAGAAAATGGAAATTGTCTATCAGCCCGCACCACAGGAAGAACACCATCATCCTTACGTCAGCATAGGCAAATCTGTGCTTAAGTCCGTTCAGCAGTTCACCTACCTGGGAAGCATAATCTCTTCAGACGCCAAGATTGATAAAGAGATAGATCACAGATAGATAGACCAAGGGAATCAGTAGCTACTGAAATGGACATCCAAGTGCCACCTCTGTGTTGATGGAGGCAGGCAGGATTTTCCCCGGGTACTGGTTGTGGGGGTCACAAAGAGATACAACTAGTGGGCCAGTAACAGAATGCCGGACTAGATGGGCTGAGGCCCGATTCAGCATGGCTCTTCTTATGTTCTTATGTTCTTATGTTCTTACAGATTAGCAAAGGCATTCGGAAGGCTTCACAAAAGAATCTGCAGTAACAAACACCTGAGGCAAAGCACAAAAATCAGTGTGTACAGAGCTATTATACTGTCTATTCCCTTATATGGGTCTGAAGCATGGGTCACCTATCGCCAACACCTACGAGTCCTCAAACGCTTTCATCAGTGATGTCTTCGCAGAATCCTAAATATACACTGGACTGACTATGTGATGAATGTTGCTGTCCTTGAGCAAGCAGAGATCACCAGAATTGAGGCCATGCTATTGAGAACACAGCTGCGCTGGGCAGGACATGTCTCTAGGATGGAGGACAACCGCCTCCCAAAGATACTACTCTATGGTGAACTTGCCACGGGTCAGCATAAGAGAGGGGCCCCAAAAAAGAGCTTTAAGGACTCCCTGAAACAACATCTCAGGCTCAGCCAGATTGATCACCAACAATGGTCCACCCTGACCTCACATCGGAAGGCATGGAGACGCACTATCTACAATACTGCGTCCTCTTTCGAGAAGTCACGCCGAACGAGTCTCGAAGAGAAACGACAACACAGAAAGAATCGCAACTTGGAAACAACATCTCCCCAGGAGTTTTAAATTGCATTATATGACAATGTAGATGGGGCCTTAGTAGTTCCACATGAAGGCAGTTATCCACAACATTAGCAAAGGGATTAAACTATGATGGATCTTAGTATAGGGTGAAAAATAAAATCTATATGGTTTTAGGAGCTGACTGCTCAAGAGAATCCTTAGAAGGTAGGAGTTGAGAGAAGCCTCCCACAAGGATGGGAAAACATCTCGGTTTCCCCCTGGACAACGTCCTTGGAAATGGCCAATTTTCTCACACCAGAAGCAACTTGCAGTTTCTCAAGTCACTCCTGACATACAAAGAAAAAGTTGAGAGAACAAAGAGTAACTAGCAGACTGAAAATTGATGATAACCAAAGAGAGTGATACATTAATGAGATAATGGACCAAAAATTTGAACAGTACAGATATACATGAATCTGACAGAATGAAAGGAAGGAAAAAATAAAATTGTATTTTGCTCTTAAGCTGAAGAGAGACTGTAAAGATACTATAGAATGCAATTATCTAAGCTAAAATAGAATTAGGATCAACACAGTTGTTTTACAGATTAATAGGGCACATGATGACAGCACAGAATTTCAGCAAGGATGTCAGCAGTATGAGTAATTAGTGCATTTTGAATGCTCTGTGCATTTCTTTGTACACCTTACTCTTGTACTGTAAAGCTGAAAGATTCAAAACACACATATCATATTCACCTCTATTTTAATTAATGCCTGGAAGTCCTGTGATGGGAATATTTCTCCTTTATGTAACTTTATGAACTATGATTAGAATTCATGATTATTGTTACAAATATGTATTCTAAAGTTATACATTCATAACTTATTTGTATTCATGATTCCTACATATTTAATAGTGTTTCAATCCTGCCTTACCGGATAGCAGCTAATATGAGTGACAGGAGTTCCCTCCTGCCAGCAATTTCTGGTGTGAGGAGGAATTATGACAGGGATCCTGTTTCTGACTGCTGCATATCAGAAATCGCTTGCAGAAGGCAGTGATGAAAATGTCAATCTGCTATGCCTTGATTGAGAAGAGAACAGACTCTCATTGGTTACAGTGCTTAGTGCCTGGTAAGTCAGGTTTGGGAAGGGATCATGTTAGGAGATGGTGCTCAGATAGATCTAGAATCTTGGTCTACATTTTTATTACTATAATAATACATTCCAATTTTCAACACAAATTTCTTAATTTTTCTTAATAACAACTGGACATAAATTAATAGTGGTGGATCAGGGATCTCAGTGAGCACTGATTAGGTTGAAAACTAGCATAAGTTATTCATCTCAAAATTAGAAACATAATAGATTGTATTATTTATTTCTAACATTTTAAATCAATTGATTGCCACTATAGTAAGTCCCCCAGTTCTCCTTCCCACTCCGTTCCCCGCACCTCCTGTTTATCTTACCTAATATGATAGACTAAGTATGAAAAAGAGGGCTTTTTTGGGTGCTGATGCCTAATTATGAAATGCCTTTGCCTGAGAGGTTCATCAGATATCTCACTCACAGTAGTGATCCTTGGACTAGTGTTAGTCTTTGTGCTATTAGCTGTTGTTCCTAGGAGAATTTTAGAGAACAAAAGAAGCAATTGCAGTCAATGGGCACAAATATGGTGCTTGTCCTTGGTGCATTGGTAAAAAGTGACTACTGGTCTCCCACATCAGATAGCCTAAGAAGTATTATATTAATGCTTCTTCAAATTATATGTTGAATGATCAATTTCTTTATTTTTTAATTGTAAATCACTAATAGTATTATCTATATAAATAAAATGTAATGTTCATTTGTTGGATTAACATAACTCAAAAATCACTGGGTGATTATACACCTATCAGGCCAACGAGTGACCATCACTCATAAAAACACTGAAAAACACAGCGGAAGCAAAAAACAAAAACAAAAAACCAAACAACAACAAACAAAAAACAACCACCACCCCCCCAACCCACATTACAACACATGCACAAAACCACATATATACACATATACATACACACAAAACACATATACACAGACTGGGCTAGTTTAATATAAAATTATACATTTCCATGGACTATAGCTTACAGAATCCTGCTTGCCTGGTCCAAAAAGTAGTCCATATCCTTTTTAGATCTTGAAACCAATTTGTTGATCTGCTCAGTTTTAGTGGGTTTTTTTAATATTACATTTTATTTTGGTTTTAATGTAATTTTGGGTTTGATTTCAGATATGTGTTTTAGTAGACTTGCTGTCTAGAGCATTTGGTTCAACTGGATAATAGACAAGTGGGATAAATAATAAAATATGCATTAATAAAATGTATTGCTGCTTTACTGTTAAACTGTGGTCTGAAAGTGATAGCTTGCCAAACTCAAGAGGCAATGGGTAGATCTTCCCTCTTCTTGTGGCTAGATTATCAGCCCTTCTGCTGTTATAGCCACCCAAGGAAGAGGTAGAATAAATTGAGAGAGAAAGAACTGAGTGGAAGAGATTTTGTGAGCTTTTTGGGTGGAAGAAGTGTGTTACTTTCCCCTAGCATGGACATGCCCTTTGGATTTTAATACAAGTTGGGAGGAATTTGGGGATTTTAATACTTGTGTCTTTTTGTGTAAAACAACACTACCTTCTCTCCAAATGTCACATTGAAGCTTATTTCAAAATAAGAATTACCAAAAGAAAAGGGCATGCAGAAATGTAGATAAAAAAGAAAATGTGCAAAAATATTTTCACCCTTTTTGGTGGATTTTCTTTGCATACATGGTCTTGCATTAACAAACAGATGTGACCGGAAGGCTGGAATGAACTTGCAGTTGAGAAGTGAAAACTCTGGCAAAACAAAAAGTCACAGATTCAACAATTCCTAAATATATCCATACTTTAAAATGTATATGTTCTAACACTAGACCCAACATTTTGGCCAGAAATGGGTAGACTGAGCATAGTTTCTGTTGGAACTGTCTTACAACATTTCCTTCAACTGAAATAAATTGAAAAAATACAATTGCTCCATTAGTTCAAATTCCTTGTTTATTGTGCTGGATTTTTTTAAAGCATGCAACATTAAACATGGTTCTTTCTAGTTAAATTACTAGTCCCTTTGAAATGTATCTCAATTTTCTTTCTGATAAATGGTTCTATTTCATATTTACTTGGTCCCCTAGAGAATGGACAAAACGTTAAGGCAACATGGCTAATTTATGTTACGCACCTGCCAATTATTCAAAGATGACCTGGCTGATTGCATTACAAAATGGTCTGAAATTACTTTTATTGGTCATGTTTGAGGGATATTTTCCAAGAAGTAATCAATAATTAGATCTTCTTGTCTCACCTGTTAATTATCTAATTAGTCACTCCCCAATCCAGTAATAGGAATTATCTTTTTCTGAAAGCTCTTTTGAGTATAGCTATCTTGCACCCTACATTTAAATGAATTAACTATTCCACAAGAAAGTAATCACCAATTCTTCAAATAAACCATCTGGGGTTTTTTTTTCAAACTAAGTAACCTGTAAATGAAACCACACACTAGGGAAACAAATATGTTTTCTTTTTAGAAAGTTAAAATGCTTTACTGAGACATTAGGTTGACACCAATCAACCTGCTCTGCATTATAAATTAGATTATTTCAGAAAGGGGATTGAAATAAAGCAATTAGCATATATTTTAGCAGCTCCATTGCTAAGTATTTTATGCTTCACTTCTTTGGTATTAATCTTCCTTCTTGTACTAATTGACCTTTACATGAGTTACTTGAGACCTATAAGACTTTCAACTAATGGTGCAGCTGGCCTTCAGATTTTCTGAGGCATGTATTTTGTATGATACTTGTGGTTTTTGAGTTGTATAAAAGTACTTATCTTAACTGTTCCACCTTTAATAAATTAGTCCTTCTGGGGTCTCTCATTTCTTGCTTGTATTTGAAAGATATCTAAATTAAAAGCATTTAAAGTAGGAGCAATTGCGAGAGGAATCCTAGTAGACAGAAAAATGGCCCAAAGCATAAAATGTGTAAGTATGATATGACTCTATAAATGGTTGCTCTAATGGATGAACATTATATGTTGCTGCATTGAGGAGCAATAGATTTAGCCAGTAACTATTAGTGGAATGGAGAATTGAGGAGGTGGGACTATCAGAGTCAGTCATTTAAAAAGCATCATTTGAGCAATTGAATGTTGACAAAAATGAATAAATCAAATGCTGAGAGAGCTAAATGTCCTGGTATGCTTATGCAATGTTCCAGCATCTCACCCAAAAATAGGATATCAGAAACAGAATGGTAGTTGTCCAATGCAGAGGGACCCAGAGAGGGAGTTTTCAATGATGATCTTAAAACATCTTCCTTAGGCATGATATAATTGAGTCTTGTTCTATCAAGACACTGACTACTTTCTCTATCCATCATTCAGCCAGCTTGTGTTTTTGCAAGGAAACCAGAAAGGGCAAGGTCTAATACACATTTGGTGGCTCTTACCTTTCCACAAATCCTATCTCCATATTAAGGTCTGTACAGATTGAAAAGTATCCATCATCACTGGATCTTTGTCCACTTTTTGGAGGTGTTTCCTGCCAAAGAGACAGGTGTGAAGTTTATGGCTGCCTTTAGATATGTTATTGTCACTGGAGAGACAATCAGCCATGCACATGGAACATCTTCTGCCAATTTAGTTTGATGTGCTAGGCAAGAGACAAATATGCTATAATTATCCATTGTTTCATAGCTTCCTGTTTGAATGACCATGAAAGCAAGCCTGTGGGTATGTAAAAATATTCATTAATACTGTATTCACACCAGTACACGTGGTATTGGTTTGCTCATTGGACTATGAGTCTGGAGAGCAGGGTATGTACTTCACTCTACCATGAAAGCACATTGGGTGACCTTGCGCAAGTCACACTCTCCCAGCAGCAGTTTGAACAATCTTGACATGAAAGCCCCATTACAGACTCGCCTTAGGGTCGCCATAAATTAGAATTGACTTGAAGGCACACAACAACAACAACACAACAGATTTTATAGTTGTCTGGTTTTTCCCATTTGGGGATTTTGTTCAGGAAAATTCATTGGTACAAAAGTACACATGACTTTTTCAAGAACAAATGTGTTTTCAGGTAGAAAACATGGTTTTTTTTTGCTATTGGTACATATTTTCCGTATAGGACTATATTTTGCACCTATACCTGCATAGAAAAAATATTTTCTGATGAAAAAATAAATTTTGGCATACGGATTGTTTAACCATTTGGGTTGTGAGTTCAATGGAGAAATGTTCCAATACTCATTACAAAATTGGGGAGGGTGTGACTCATTTTTTAGGGTATTTCTTAAATTATAGACCTGAAAAATTTTGCAACTCTAAAAAAGTAATGCATTTTTGTTACTTTTTTAATTAATTCATTGAGCAAGTAGGGAAACTTCAGGGCTCATTTTCTTTCAATTTTAGAGCTATCATGATTAAACTTGCTATAATTGTCCCACACATTTTCCACTGTTAGCCCACCACATTTCAGAACATTACACGTTTCCACTAATTTTGATGATTTTTTTTACAAACAATTTTTTTTAAAAAAACTACAAGAGCTATCTACTTGAATTTTATATATAACTAGCTGTACCCGGCACGCGTTGCTGTGCCCTATTTAGAGATGCGGGAAGTCTGAGTATATAAGGGTTTGAAATGATGCTACTTATGGTCTTGGTGGGTGTGTGCATGTGTATATGTGTGTATGTAGTGTATATATATGTGGGTGTATATGTATATATGGGTATGTGTGTTTTATATATGTATGCGTGTGTATGGTACTGTATATGTGTGTGCATGTGTACATACACATGAGGTGGGAAAGGGGGAAGAAGGGGTCGGACGCTGAGAGAGGAAAAGAAGGGGGCTGAGGGTGAGGGGGAGAAGAGAAGGAGCCTGGGGCTGACGTTTGGGGTGGGGGGGGGGTGGGGCCATAGGCTGAGGGGGAGAAGGAAAGGTCCTGAGGCTGATGGAGGAGAAGAAGGGGCTGAGGAGGGAAAAGAAGGCGGCAGCAGCGACCCCGGTCCTTTCCTCTTCACCCTCTGCCATCCGGAGGGCAATAGCGGCGAGGGCTGCGTCCCCAGGCCTCGTCCTTCTTCAGGGCAGGCTCCGGGGGGCGGCGTCTTCTCGGAGTAACCAGGAGGTCTCCTTGTGGTAGCCGCTGCTCCGTGGCGGCCGCCATCTTTCCTGGCGGCACCTCGGGCCAGGCGGGGCGGAACCTCCGGTATGCGGCATCAGTTTCTGGCCGGACTCTTTTATGACGGATTGACTTCCGTCGGAGTTTTTCGGCCGGACCGAAGTGGTTCGGCCGCCATGTTTTTCTGTAGTTTTTTGTTGTTTTTTGCAGTGTTGCTTCCCCGGAGAGCCGCAGAAGCGACCGATGCGGCAGAGAGCGGCTGCGCGGTGAAGTTGATGGTGTGTGGGGAGAGAGGGGGACGGAATGGGTTGGGGGTTGGGGGGGGAGTCAGAGTGCGCAGTGTGTTTGCTGTCTTTCTGTCCTGCGTTGTGGTGTTGGGGGGTTGTAGTGCGCCTGCGCGATGAGCTAAAACTGTGTTCTGCGCTCGTGGCCAGCGCAGAACGGGAGTCAATGGGCGGTTTTTGGGGCTGATTTTGTGGCGGGGTTGCAAGTTAGTGAGGTGGGTTTTTTAGTGTTATGTCTGTACCTCGTGGTCTGGGGAATGTGTCGTGGGATTTGTGTTTGGGGGGGATATGGTTTGGCCGTGCATATCCATCTTTGCACGACCACGTCTCCTTTATATATATAGAAGAAGATGCAGAAGATAACTAGGGCATTAATCCCTGGGAGTCTCAGAAAGATTCACACATCTACTGATTTTTGAGAACTTTTAAAGTTTAGACAAAAACATTTATCCCCCCTCCCCAAAAAAAGCCCCTTGAATGTCTGTCTAACATTGTGTCTATATGGCATACAATTAACTACAGAACTTCAACTTAGCATAGATTTATACTATTACTTACTTAAGTCCTCTTTGCAGATTCAATAATTTTATTTATTATTATTAGACTGACTCTAAACGGCTATCTACTGCAGCCCTCACTGGGCTTTTTGATACTGAGAACTGTATTTTGGGAAATGTAGTTTAGGGCAGGGCCTTTTGAATTCTCTGGGTGTGAAGCATGCAAAACACACAAAATGTCGTTATAAGGAATATTGATATATATTATGCAACCATACAGACAAAATAATATCATTGAATCATACTGCCCAAAGTCCCAAAGCTGATGAATCCGCGTTGTAGACCAAGGCTGTAGCAAGTTCCGTGTGGAGTAATCCAAATGAGGAGTAAATAATCCGGTATATAGAGCCACTCCAAATGAGCAAAGTTGTAAAGTTCCGTGTGGAATAATGCAAATAAAGAGCAAATAATCCGGTTTAGGAAGTCGCTCCTTTTGAATTCTCTGCCACAGGTTGTCTCGTCTTTCCAAACTACATTTCCCAGAATGCTGTGTTTTCAATCTCCTGCCCAGGCCACTTAGCTGCCCTTCCTTATGGCAATCGGCAACCAGCCTCAGTCTAGCAATTGCTTCTTTGGCTTTACCAAAGTCGCTTAATGCTGCTTATACTGAAAATTAAACTGACTTTGGGAGGCTTTTGAATGTTACAGAATCTCCAAAAATTATTAGTGACTGTTTCAATTCTTAGTTTTTCTCCCCCCCCTTTTTTGTATGTTTCTTAATTACAATTTGTTTGCACAAATCTAGCTAATTACTAACAACTTATGGGACTAATGATAATTTTGCACAGCCGTATTAATCATCTTCTTTATTAATCTTTATTTTCTAAGTGCTTTATTTTTGAGATCTATAGTGCACTCTGTTACATTAATATTTTGGCACTATTGGTTTATTTATTTCAGTTATACAATGTGGATGGTTTTATCCTTTTGATTTTTCACTTGCTTTAATCTCTATCGCTTAAAGTTTTACCATTAACAGTCTAGGGAAAGTTTGTTATTAGGCGATAAAATATATTCTTAATAAAGAATAAATGTAAAATATATTTTTGGCAGAGAAATGAGTTGTCGTTGATAGATAGCAATTTCACAATTCTTTAAAGAGATATGAAGCTGACATACAATTTGTCTTCTGCTCCCTATCTGTGATTGCTTGCTTTATTTTTACCCACAGAAACTGTATGAGATATTGTTCTTTTGTCTTCAGCATTTCTCCCAGTTTGATTGCTCTACCCTCTTGAGTAGATACTTTATTCAACACCACAAGTGATTTTATTTCAGTGGGAAGCAGTTCATGCATACAGAATACAGTATCCCACAAGATTATTTAATACACCTGTGGTTCATAAGGCATTATTGCCAACCCAGACTCTACAGTAGGAGTGTACCCATAATTATGTTTTCAATGCAGTATTCCACCGAGTAGAATTCTGCAAACTGGCTGATTGCATGAATTGAAAAAAAAGGCAATGCTGATGAATTCTTCGGCCATAATCAATACCCTAGGCCTGTCAAAATGTTCTTGACTGTTAAGGTGTTGGATCCAATCTCATTGGACCATGGCTTTTAAGGTACCCGGGGCGCAGTGAAAGATGTTATTCCACCCTGCTGCTTTCGGACTCTAACACTGCAATGACTTACAGTGTTGCTAAGTTCTGTGCTGCTGCCCTTAACATCAGACGGGTGATGATTGACATCGTAAGGCAACAATATCCTGTCTTTTAAAATGTATTTTTATACTGATTTTTAGTCCAATTTTAAATAACTGTTTACTGGGGAGTTGTCCTTCTCCTCTTAGGGTGCTTGTGCCCGCTTTGTGCTGCTCTGTGACCGTAATAAAGTTTTGATTGATTGATTGACTGTTAAGGTGTTGGGTGGGTAGAAGGATATTCTAAAGGTGTAGAGCTATGTTGTTCCTACAGAGTGAAATAGGAATTTCTGAAAATGACCATCCCACAACCTTCCTCCACTGTAACCCAGTCCTTTAATTATGCAGACATTCTGTTTGTGGTCATCTCTCACTTCAAAGTTAATATTACATTTCATTACCATGCAACATAAGCACAAAAATAGAATAGATTACTAAAACACACTCTACTTGGGGCTGCCTTTGAAGAAGGTTCGGAAACTTCAGCTAGTCCAACGGGTGGCAGCCAGATTACTAACTGGGGCAACATACAGGGAGCATACCACCCCCCCCTGCTATGTCAGCACCACTGGCTGCCTGTCCATCTCCGAGCCCAATTCAAAGTGTTGGTTTTGACCTATAAAGCTCTATACGGTTCTGGTCCAGCTTACTTGTCTGAAAGCATCCACCCCTACGTCCCACCTCATAATCTAAAAAATAATCTCACTCCCGTTAACAGCATAAATGCATCTGACGGGGATGAGAGACAGGGTCTTCTCAGCTGTAGCTCCCTACCTAAGGAACACACTCTCAAATGAGGTAAGATCCATTCCCTCCCTCCTGGCTTTTAGAAAAAAAATCATGGTTCTGGGACCAGGCCTTCAGACAGTAGATGTATGTAGCATTTTAGAGGGGCATTGACTGGAATGGCGATTGAACTGTAGCCATATTGTCACACCAGAAATAAACAGAGGAGTTAGTAAATTTGTCTAAATAAATCTGAAAAGTCACAACAATAGGGAAAAAACTTCTAAACCAGTGGTTCTCAACCTGTGGGTCCTCAGGTGTTTTCGCCTACAACTCCCAGAAATCCCAGCCAGTTTACCAGCTGTTAGGATTTCTGGAAGTTGAAGATCAAAACATTTGGTGACCCACAATTTGAGAACCACTGTTCTAAACAGTGAAGTCTGAAAGGAAACCTGCCTGAGCTTACCATTGAGGTTGAACTTAGACATACTGATAGTCACAAAACTATATGCAAAATAAATGGATCTAGCTACAGTAGAACAACCTGAAGAGCATTGCAGACATGTAATTTGTCCCACAAAAACAACATAAATATTTCGTATTGTCAACAATATAAAGAAAACTGGGTTAAATTAATATACAGGTGGAATTTGGCCCCTGAGAGACTTGCTAAAATATATAAAAACGTAAGGCCTAACTGTTGGAACTGTAATGGGGAAAACGGAACATTTTTCCATCTTTGGTGGTTGTGCCCTAAGGCAAGGAAATTTTGGAAAATGATTCAAAAAGAAATTGAGAAAATTATTAATAAATAATTGGTAGGGAAACCAGCAGCGTTTCTATTAGGGATAATGGACCCTGACTTGGATAAGGCAGGAAAGGAAGCCTTCCTAATAACAACTGCAGCAAAAATGCTATATGCAAAATATTGGAAATCGAAAAACAACCCTACAAAAGAGGAATGGATATTAAAGATAGTAGAAACAATACAAATGGAAGAACTGACAGAAAAATTAAAAGACAAAGAGAATAGAAGCTATTTGTATAGATAGATGGAACTTAATTAAAGTATATTGCAAAACAGAATACAATATAGATATGGAATTTAAATGGTAATAAATAAATGGAGGAGATTTGTATATTTAAATACACACATACACATTTATACAAAATAAGATAGATGAACTAATGTTTTTCCCTTATTATAGGAGATAAGAGGACCACCACTTTTTAAGAAGAAAATTATATTGGACACGTTGTTCTACAGTAGTTTTCTACCTTTAATGATAAGAAAGATATAGGATACTCTATTCCTGTATTTTGCTAGAGCACTCTCTATAACTGTTTACTTAACACTCTTTACTCTTTTTCTTCTCTTTACCACTACCCTCCCCCCTGACTCTTTCTCCCGTTTCCCTTTTTTCTGTAACCTCTTATCACTTTTAAAGAGAAGTAAGATGGGAGGTTGAGGGGATTTTTACCCCTCAATGAAAGAAACGCAAAATGCTTTTATTATATACATGTATGTGTGACTTTATTTCTTATGTCTGTATTCTTTTATGGAAATCTAATAAAGATTTTTTAAAATGTAATTTGTCCCACAAAAATGGAATGTAATTAAAGGAGGCAAGAAACCCCTTCCATGTTCTTAGGTCATCTTTAATTCCTTTATGGAGTCTATGGGCCCTTCCACACAACCCAATATCCCAGAATATATATTCTGGGATACAGGGCTGTGTGGAAGGGCCCTATGTGGTTCCCAGAAATCTAAAATTGCATCACAAAGACACTTAAAGAAATCCCAGTTTTTCCTACTAAGCTATAGTTTCAATCTCAGTGCCTGAGAAAACCAAATATATACATATGTCTTCCATTTTTTTTGTGTACAAGCATTACTTCTACCTCTTTTATACTGCCCTGCCTCAGATGTTCCAATAAATAAAAGATTGTTTAGGGCTTGATCTACACTACCATGTAGATCATGGCTTTGGATTATAATACAGCTATTTATAAAACCAGTACTGGGTCTGTATGCCTACTTTTTCTATGAAAGTGCCTGATGTACTCTGTTCTACTGAAAATAGATTTAAAACATTTCTAAGGTTCAAAAACACCTTGGGGTCAGGTGTTTCACCCAAGGGGTTGGCTGAAGCTGGCTGTCTCAAACAAAATACACCTACTTCTTTGAAAATAGGGTGATCCATATCAACCCTTATAACAGGACACTTTAAAATTATTCTGCCACTTGTTCCCTTGTTTCACTGTCTTTATCTTTAGCTGACATTGTGTCTATATCCATGGCAAGCAATAGGCTTAGCAGACTGAACAATTGAGCAGATGTGACTAAAAGCTCATAATAAATTCAGTGTGCAGAAGGCATGGAGAATATCTACACTGATGCACTAGCCAGCTCCAGGCCCAATTAAGAGAAAATCAGCAATCTGGTCAAAATAGAGTGCAAATAAAGCAGTGAGCTGTTGAACGGTAGTTTGCAAAAGAGCAAAACAGTCTGAGGTAAATATGTTCAGAAGGAAACCAGCTGTCATTTGGAGCTTCTTGTTATATGAATGGATGAATGTGACAATTTGGATCTTCACATCTATGTCAGAGAACCAGTGGCCAGTTCAACAAGGATGCTGGCCAGTTTGGCTAGACACTCAACTGAGGCACTCCCACCCAATTTTCCTTCCATTTTGGAGATGGCAATTATCAAGGGCTATTCACCATCAAAGGAAGTTCAAAGGCACACAATTATCCTGTTAATTTAAACCTGCAGAGGCTTGCAAGGGGGAAAGTGGGAAGAGAAGGGCGGATAAAATCAAGTCTAGGTTAGGACAGAGGTTTTGCATTGGATTTGAACCCCCAAGCCTTAATCTCTCATGCAGACAGTTGCTCAGCTTGCAGTACAACACCTCCTAGCTAAACTCCAGTGCTCATTTGCAAACAGAAGTTTTTGATTCTGATCTATATTAGCAGAAAAAGGAGTGTCTGTTTTTTGTTTAATTTCCTAAAATGCTGGATTTCTTTATTATTTTTAATAGATAGTTCTTACTTTTGCTCTGGGGGAGATGCAAAATGGTTTCCAAAGGGAAGCTGAAAATAGATCTTAATGAGGGCTGCAAGTATAAATCAACTGAGCAATTGCTAGCAACTACACAAAATACTTTTAAGGCTTCCTACTAATCAAGAAGTAATTCAAAATACATGCCCAGGAACCACTTACATATTTTTATCTTATCCTCTAGATGCAGGTTAACTCTACTTGTGATTCTGTTTAAGAAGAGCACGAGTACAACAAAGTGGTTGCTTGTTCCATGCCTTAATTGTAAAGGATGATTGGTTATACTGAAGACAGAAGGATCAGTGTAGAACTCTTAATTCTTGCCATCAATCAGACAGAAAGCTGGCAATGTTTTGCTGAAAAAAATCTTGTCTACTAGTCTAGTTTAATGTGGGCTGCATTAGTAATCTAGCCAAATGCCAAATGCTTTCATTTCCTGGCTACCAAATGACTCTGTTTCTTTTTCTTGTTTGGCTTCTTGCCCTTTCCCTCTTAAGTAAACAAGTGCTTAGGAGAAAGTATGCGCATTGCAAAGGAAACTGACATCAATTAGCAGTGATAAAAAAAAACAACTCCAAAGACCTCCTCCTGTCCTTTTATGAAATTATCTCTGCTTAGATTCACTGGTTCTGAAATCAGATATGAAATGTCTATCTGTACCTATTGTAATATTGACTCTGTATTAATAGACTACATCTTTTCTGAACAAAGCATTACTGGGCTGCAATAGACTTTATTTCAACAAAAGTTATTTTGCTTGTTTAAAAAGATTAATGGAATTATAAAAGGGGGAAAGTTAAGGATTTTTAAAAGCAAACATTTGATTTGTATCTCATACAGTCAGAAAAGAGTCTAGGGAATAGGATGCATGCAGCTGAAATCTGGGCCAGTTTCTTCTTAGCGACATAAAATAGTATTAGTAATTGCTTTGTAACAGCATAGCTGATAATATCACGTTAATATTTTAATAATCCAGTTTGCTATCACAGTTATGTCAAAGTGCTATGATCCATAGAAGAGGTGGGTAAATGTGGCTTTAAGTGATTCTTCTAGATTCCCTTGTCACTAATTATAATGTTTAGAGGGAGCTGGGCGTTACAGTGCAACAATATATAGATGCTTACTCTTGCCTTTCTACATTCTAGGCCAATATTAAATTGGTGTTAAATTGCTTTTAGATGAAATTCTGGATTTAAATTATACTGGCAGAAAAAAACCCAAACAGTTTATTTAAACATCACAAAATTGATGCATATTCATATACCTTATTAAAATGGCTTCAGAAAGTTACTCTATTTTTTCTTTAAATCTTCACTATCCATTCTAAGGTATTTAATAACCAGTGGATGCATATTCAAACCTTATTAAAATCTTCATTCATAAAACTTATCTTTTTAGATAAAGGTTTTAAAATAATATTTGGCACCACATTGTTCTGTTCTATATTCCCCTGCAGTGACTCGGTTAATGATACACACATCAGACACGTTGTGGTGAGATGGTCATAACTGGTCACACATTTCCCCTGGTGAACTTACCTTGCTGTTTGGGGTGGCCCATATTTCCAGCCGTTCACATAATTTTTGGCTATATGGATGTGAATGCCGCTCTCTCTCTCTCTCTCTCTCTCTCTCTCTCTCTCTCTCACACACACACACACAACATGCATGTAAATCAACAATTTTCTATTAAGTTGAGGTGTTCTAATACTGATATGCAAGTATCTGCATCTATCATCCTACCCCTTCCCCTAAAATTCAACTTGGAAAGGACCCATTTCTTGGTGAGAATCTTCATCTCTCACCGACCAATCCTACCACTAACTCTTGGATACATCTGTCAATTGCAGCTCATGGAATTTTAAAAGGGATTTATGTAGAAACAAATGCATATACACATGACATTTCTCTGTGCAAGTGTTTGTAGAACCAGTTGGAGGTAGATTTTTGGGCCACGTAGAAATAGGGAGAGGGACAAGAACAAATAGGGGCAGGTTAAACCTTAGGAAGATAGGGCCAGTTTGAAAAAAGAGTAAGTGGTAGATCTTGGGAACTGAGAAAGTAGAGAGTTCAGAGAGATGCTTCATTTTGTTTGAAAGTAAGATGGCACTATGTACTGTGGATGGAACCAACAATCTATTGATCCACTGCCTGGCCATGGCTGGAGTGAGGGGGACAGCCCTAAAATGGCTGACCTCCTTCCTCCACCAGCGGTCTCAGCGTGTGAGGAGGGGCGAGGTGGTCTCCGAGGGCACCTCATTAGTTTGTGGAGTTCCTCAGGGGGCCATTCTCTCCCCTCTGTTATTTAACATCTACATGCAGCCGCTTGCACAGCTGGTGCGGAGTTATGGGCTGGAGTGTCACCAGTACGCTGATGATACCCAGCTCATCCTGAGGATGGAGGGCAGGCCGGGATCCGTCCCCGATAATTTCCAACATTGCCTCGAAGCCGTTACTGGATGGCTGCGAGACAGTAGGTTGAGGGTGAATCCGGCGAAGACGGAGATCTTGTGGCTGGGCCGCCCGGGCGGGGTAGGTGTCCAGCCTCCGACCCTGGATGGTGTGGCGTTATGCTCATCGTCTTCCGTGAAGAGCCTGGGAGTCCACCTGGACTCCCAGCTGACCATGGAGGCCCAGGTCTCTGCGGTCAGCAAGGTTGCCTTTTTCCATCTCTCCCGGAACGACCTGGCCACGGTGATCCAAGCCACAGTCATCTCAAGGCTAGACTACTGCAACGCGCTCTATGTTGGCCTTCCTCTGTCGGTGACCCGGAAGCTCAAGCTGGTGCAGAACACTGCCGCCCCGCTCCTGTCTGGCACCCCAGCAGGATGCCACATAACACCTGTCTTGCAGGATCTGCACTGGCTGCCAATCGAGCACCGGATCGCCTTCAAAGTGTTGGTTCTTACCTTTAAGGCCTTGCACAGTCTGGGGCCAGCGTATCTGAGGGACCGTCTCACTCCATACTGCCCTTTGAGATCACTACGGTCCGAGGATGCCAATTTCTTGGAGATACCCTCGGCGAAGCTGGCACGACTGACTTCTACCCGCTGGAGGGCGTTCTCTGTCATAGCTCCCACGCTGTGGAACGCCCTCCCGGCCGAAACCCGGGCATTGAAGGACCTGCTCCCATTCAGACGGGCTTGTAAAACCTACTTGTTTAAGCAGGCCTTCGGCGGGTAGGCCCGCGTATTTTAATTGTGCCATTGCTTCAATTGTGCTATTGTTTTATTGTGCTGCTGCTGTTTTTAACTGTTTTTACTGTTCTGTATTTTATTGTGCCTTCGGCCCTTGTAAGCCACTGCAAGCCTCCGGGAGTCGGCGGCATAGAAGCCCGAATAATAAATAAATAAATAACGCTTGATATGTATTTTATTTTATTAATTATAATAGATCTTCCCTATTTTGTAATTGTTTCTCCAACTGTTTTCATTTAAGATCTGAAAGTGACAATTGGTTATATTTTTCCACACTAAACCCATTTATTGACATATCTGTTGACCAATATCACCTGCAGGTCTGAATACCAAATCCAGGGAAGGATAATAAGGGAACAAGGCCAAAGTGTATGATAGGAGCCCAATAGTTGGAACTACAAGACCATCCTGGAGAGCATTTTCACCAGAGTAATGAAATAGTTATAGGTTGATTATCATATTTATGTAAGGATGTATTTTCAATCCCTATGGGGAGAAAGGGTAAAAGTAATAATAATAAATGTGTATGTTAAACCATTCAAACTACAAATATCCCTATTCTGAGAAGGGGGAACATTTAAAAAAAAAAAGAATTGCAAAAGTGAGAAGCTATGTAGTTACGTACAATCTAGGATAACTAGATTAAATTTAATATTAGTTTCAAATGAAGAAGGCCCAATAAAATGAATGGGTTATATAAGTCACCATTTATGTAAGCTTCTTTGGGCCTGCACCAATTGGTACTTGCACTTTATTTAGTCAATTGAATTCTGTTTTCCCAAGGAGAAGAAGAAGTACATATTATGTGTTGTATTTTGCAAAAATATTTCTTGCTTTTTCCTATTTTTCAATGCCAAACCATTTGGATTAAATTCATTATGCAGGTGATTAAAAAGCCAATCAATATAGAGGAAATTTTGTTTATCGCTTTTGTTGGAGAATGGCCCAGGTTTATCTTAATCTACAATATCCTCTCCTTCCACTTCTTGCTCTGAAATGAAGTCTCTAGTGCAGTTTTATCAATCTGTGCAAAACCTGTGCAGAACAGGAAAAGCTATTTTTAAATAAGTAAACGCAATACAGGTGGATAGAAAATCTGACAGCTGTGGTCAGTGATCAAGCAGAGCTGTCCCATGTAGGCAGCATGACTGATCGGTAGTTTGCTGTTGACAGCGAAAAAAGTCCTTGTACACCAGCCGATCTTCTCTACTTCAGCGGAAATGTTAGAATCCATGCTATGGGTGATATGTAGACAAATGTACTGTTTGACCCTCATGTACCAAAGTGCAACATTTTAGCCTTGCAGTGTTGTGTTTCTGCTGCAGAATCTACAAAGCATTAGAGTTTAGAGTAGGCAATTGTAGGTGAACTTATAAGACTTAACACCACCACAACTCACTAATTTAGTTCTTGCAGAGGTTGGAATTCCAAAATCTCACCCCTGAAACTCACTTCACAGAGATGACCTTGTCCACTGTTCCCTGGTTGCTCTTTTACACTACTCCAAAAATGAGAGTAGTGTAAAATCATGTAATGGACCATTGCAATAATATCAGTAATCCACAGCCTTCTGGTCAATGTCTTCAACTTTCTTCTACTTGCTATGCACATGATGTATTTTCTGTAAGCCCTTAGTGACTTTTGCCACTAGGGCAATTCTATTCGTTCTCAGCAGTCTAATAAATTGGGACAACAAAAGGAAATATTCATCTTTTTAAAATTTGACAAGCCATGATTCAAGAAAGCCAGACAGACACAATATCACATTTGTGCAGATGGCATACAGATTTTCCAGAGCTTTAAATTAATTGATGCCTGTGCATAGAAGTCTGTGATGCATTGCTTGCTGAACACTTCTTTGTGGCTAACCACAAATGGACTATAGATTAAACAGAGATCTTGGTGGATAAAATAGAGATCTTGGTGTTCAATTTCATTTTCTCTACTGTGTTTACAGGTTTCCATAATGGTGCTTGTTTTGCTGTTGGAGTCCTGTTGGATGACCATTTGTCACTATGTCTATTTATCAGGTGACTGCAAAGTCAGGTAATTTCTGTCTCTTGAATTTCCATAGGATCTATAGAGTCTTGACTGTTGAGAATGCCAATCTGTTTGTCCATGCTTTGGTTATGTGATGCCTGTGTTATTGGCAGCTTTGCCTTCTTCCTCTTGCCTGTCCAAATTGTTTTAAATCTCTTTAAACATTCAAATACCCCCCCCCCCTAGATCTCTCAACTCATCACTTTGGGCCAGGATGTGTTTCAAATGTTTAGTTCTTGTATTTATGGCTCTGGACTCTAATCTCTCCCAGTATCTGGTAGCTCAGATAGCATGCTATGCACCATTTAGGAATTTAAAATTTTCAGGCAAAGGATTAGTGTCTGTTTTGCCAACACACACAACACTGTCAAGGCTTTGATTGTCAGCCTTTCAAGGTCTGGCTCTGCATCTGTGAAACAGTCTTCATTTGGACATCTGGCTGGAAGAGGATCTCATCCATTTCCTTCAGGGGTTGAAGACCTTTCCCTTTGATTTGGCGGATTAAACTGCTGAGTTATGTCTGAGGTTGCTGAGATGAGTGGGAGCTGAAGGGATGTTGGGAATGTTATGTATATTTATAATGTTATGTTTTATTATCTTTGTCTGTATATGCTTGATCTACTGACATTTCATTATAACAAATATTATCATCATCATCATCAAACTAATGTACTCTGGCTGTTTAGTAGAATTCACAGGGCTTGGGGAGTATGCTATGATAGAAGAAATACAGGTTTTTTTTAATTCCATAAGATTTTAGCAAACTTTTATGTTTTGGACACTGAATTTATGTGATTCTCTGCCATATGCTTGAATTCTCATTATTTTAGACAATAATCCACAATACTCATTGAGTTGGTTTTTTAAAGATGCTAGTGCATGAAGGTTAAAGCGTCAAAATATGAGCTCCTGCTGAGGGGGCAAATATCAGAAAGTTAAGGCATTTGTTGCCATAGTTCTCAGCTTTCTTTTAAAAAAGCTATACAGCCAGTGTTTCTGTTGGCTCAGACTATTTTCTTGCAATTTTTAGCACCTGTTTCAATGAATTATTCCTGCTCTTGTGTGGGTGTCTTTTTGTTTTTTAACAATATAAAATATATCGAAATAAAACTATACTTCCTTTGTCTTTTATTATTATTTTTAAGGCTCCATCTATGCTGAACATTCAATGCAACTCCATGCCAATTTGAAATGGCGATGGTCACAAAATTCGCACTGCTGACAAAATTAATCTGTAGTGCAGATTAATGGGTATAGATACCCATCCATGCTGAAATGCTTTCTAATATTAGGAATAAAGAGGTTGCTGAAAAATGAATGGCTGGCTAGCAGGGGGCTCATTGACTCTCTGGGAAGGTAATTGATTACCTCTACTCTTGTCACTTTCTACTTTTCCTACCTCCTATGCCTCCTGAGCACTGGTGAGCATCTCTCCTGAAAATGAAATATGACCAGGAGACTAAGGTCAATATCTTGGCTGTTATGCTCCTTATGCCAAAACCTTCCTGGTCTCAAAATAGTTCCAAACCTCTCAATCTCATCACCTGCACATTGAAATCAGTTCCTCCCAAACTGGTTCCAATCTGCAGTATAGTGTCAGTGTAGATATGCCCTTAGTTACAGTGTTCTTGTACACCTGTGAATGGAACTTTTGCACTATAACACTAGACGGCTTAGAATCTAAAAGAAAATCTTTTATTTATACTTTTTAGAAAATGGTGGCATGACTCGTTGGGGAATTTCTCTGTTCCTGACTTGCTACGAATTATTGTCTCCCAGAGAAACCTTCCAGGCTCAGGAAGATCAGCCCAGCTCCATTACTAGCCAGGGCAGATGTGCAGACTCCCTAATTAGTGGAAGCTGTCCAGGAGAAGCTGCTAGGGTCACAGATTTCCCCTATGGGGAGTGTGCTAGGTTATAGCCTCTCCAAATGACAGTGTCATTAGACAGGAGATGAACAGCACAGATTTTTGTTTTAGGAGCTGTTTTTATCAGCTACAAATTCCGGCCAATTTACCTTTTTTATTTTTTATTTTTGTTTTGATTTTTTCCTCCCATACCCTTGGAGTTAAATGCAAACAAAGAACCAGAAAAACAGAGAAAGACAAGGATACTTACACTGAAAATGTGGAACGAGGAGGGTAAAATTATAAAAGGATTTAATAGAAACAATCTGACAAGAATTATCGAGATGAATTTTTACAGAAAAAGGAGGAAAAGAAGAGAGAAGAACAAGAGAAAACACAAAAGATACAAGAAGATACAACTATCAGATTTTAAACTAACTGATAATATCACTCCTCTCTTTCTTACAGATGATATATATGAACTTTTAAATACTTTAAGTAATGAAGATAAGTGTAATGGAAATGAAGAATTAGATGTAATAACCATAACTATGAACATTGCCTTTTCTCCTATTCCTCCCCCGTGTGAAATATTAGGTATTGGTCAAGACATAATTTACAAACAATAACTTCATTATCCCTACCTTCTGGCCAATCACTGGCCAATCACTGTTTTGCTCCTTATAATGAAATCACTCTTTCAATCACTCAGAATCTAGAATCTTGGTCAGAAAATATTAGTTTATGATCTCCCTAAAAATCTTCATCTTTGCTAGATTGTTCATTTGCTGTTTGCTGTTTTCAGCCAGGAATGCCAATATGCCCGAGGTTCTTCTCATGAAGGTCCAAGGGCACCAAGGAGAGGTAAATTGCCTAACACCTATCTTTCAATGAGTAATTTCCCAGTATATTGCAGCTCCCAAAAATTTTCTCTCTCTGGGGTGTGTGTATTGGGAAAATCATTATACTGCCAGTGCTTTTGAACCTTTTTCTTTTTAAACTCTCGCAGCCTTGCAAATTTGCTTTTTCTGAGTTAGTATTTCCACATCCTAAAGCAACTGTACTGTATTAGGTACTTATTTGTATTTTGCATGTATTGTCTGTCATTTGTGAAGCTCTTTGATAATATTTGCTATTCCTCAGTGCAGTCAGTGTGTGTATCTCATGTGTTCAATAACACCCCCTTTCAGATAGATCTGTGTGAATTTGGTTTATTGATTCAGTTCACCTAAAATGGAATACTGCCAAAGTCACAAGATCTCTTGCAAGTATGAATGCTCAGAATAAGTATGAGTTCATATACATATGCTCTGAAGACATACCTGGAAATATAAGGCAGTGTGAATTCAAATACAAGCACAGAATTAACAGAATTTAAATAAAGTTCCTTTTTCAACATTAAGGCAATAACCTACATTTTAAAAATGTCTTGGGTCTGCATAACACACTGGTATTTTTTCACTATACATTGTGTAATATGTGCAAAACAGACAGCTCACAGCAGAAAGACTGTAGCTCAGTAGCGGATTGCCTGTACACTGAAGATGTAAGTCTCAAGTTCAATACTTGACATGTCTAATTCGGAGAGGGAAAAGCATCATGTCTGAAATGGAATTACAGAACTGAGAAAAATTGGACAATTTCCATTTTGAAGCTAGTTACAAGCAGGACACGCACTGCATCACACATTTTTCTTTTCTTTGTGGGAATTCATATGGATTTTAGTGCAATCTTCCAAAAATATAAATTTGCAAGTTTGCAATTCATGCATTTTTTCCATTGACTGAAATTAATATTTTTGGGGCATGTCTCAGATTATGAGTTAGCTGTATGAGACTCTTATCAAAAAATAGCACTTTGATCCACATTAAAGTCTAGGAGTTATAAATTGGATAACTTCTGGTCAAACCAAGAATGGAATAAATTACTTCTTCATCCATAATGTAAAACCACTGCCATTCAATGTAGGTAATATTGAGTTAGACTGTACAGTGGTCTGACTTGGTATAAAGCATTTTTTTGTGTTTCATATATTTTATTTGCCACTGACATAAAATATCATATAATCTAAAAAGCAAGAAAGAATTACTAGTGCTTTGTAAGTTTTCTGTTACTTTTTAAAAACTTCTTTTTATACTTATGAATATTCTGGATATACCTTAACCTATTTACTGGAAGTGCCAATCCTATTTAAGCATGAATTATTGACTGAAAGAATAAATGAAGTCTGTTCATGTTCTTATGTTCATGCAAAGTATAAGTTTCCCAATAGAAAGTTATCCAATTTTCCAAAGAATGTCAGTTGTATAGTCTAATTCAAAACCATAACATTATTCCGTGTCCTAGATATTTTCAGTCTTTCTTTCTTTTGTTCCTTTTCATTTCCAATATTTTCAGAAATAATGCCCACAAAGTACTTTACAAGAGCATTTCAGAAGTTACAGGAATTTGAAACTTAAATTTGCAAACTAATGTCTAGGCTATTTAGGATAGGAATAAGAAAGTATGCACAATTGTCCCCTTTTACTACCATCATTTTCAAAGAATAGGAATATCTATATACATGCACACATTGTAATGCTATTGCCCTGGGGGTAGGTGTGCAGGGCAAATCATAGAACTGTTCAAATAGTAAATCTTGTTTTGCATTCTAGTGAGCATAAAAAAGGAGACTGAAGCAAGGAAACAGACATCAGCTTAGATTAGCTCAACGTAAATGAATGAAAGAAAGAAAGCTGAAAATTGGTTGCCGAGTTGATTTCACTCCATGTTTATGTTAATGGGGTATTTGACTTTTGAATGCTTCATAAACCTTGTTATGTTCAGTGCTATTTGAGGTAGTAAAACAGCTGGAACACTGCCAGGAGCTTTAATTGGAATCAGCTTAGCTGAGGCTGACAAGGTTTCCTAGTGTTTAGTCTCAAACTTATTATAAAAATGCAAAATTATGTGCTATTTGTTTCCCAAGCCTCTTTTGTGGGTGCCTATAAAGGTGAGGCATAATAGTGTGTCACAAAACAGAATAACCTCCCACCCCCATAAGCCTTGGGCCAGTGATTTGACAATGAGGACATGGGCATTGGCGGCCATAATGAGACTTCCCTCCTCTTTTGGTCCTCTATTAGATGTTATAAAAGATGGACAGAGTGCTCAGGTAAAGACAGCCGTATTGGCTTGGATCTATATGCAAGGTGATATTGTAGCATGTTTGAAGCCAACCAAAAAAAGAGAGAAGTGTTGCTTTCTTTCAGGAAGTGCTATGAGATCCCTTTGCTTAGGAAGCTCATGTATTTTACATGTTTACATCATGGTGGTTAGTTATTTAATGATTTCCCATGCCAATGTTCATTTTAGGCAGCAAAACATGTCAACATTGAAACTTCTAATAGCCAACTTTTGGTGCTGCTTCTGAAAGATGAATAAAGACTATTTATTTATTCATGACAGTGCTCCTGAGATGATGCACAGTGGTTAAAACAATTATATCAATACAAAAATATAGTTTAAAACACATAAACAAAAGTTAAACATAAAAGAATTACCACACAGCAGTAGCGAGGAAAGCAGAGTTATAAGATTGTGTAGAGGTATGATTATGAGACCACAAATCAGTGAATTTGTGCAATTGTGTTAATGAAGGTGCAAAATCAAGAGTGCTCTGGCTTATATACCAACTGTGCCTCTTCCTAGAATCTGAGGGCCTGAGGATGATAGTAACCACAAGGTTGAACTTCTTCAATGTGCTTTTCATTGGGCTACCTCTGTACCATGTTCGGAAAGTCATATTAGTTCAAAACACAGCAGCCAGATTGGTCACAGGAACATCCAGGAGTGAGCATATTACACCTATACTCAAGTCACTCCACTGGTTGCCAATTAGTTTCTGGGCAAAGTACAAAGAATTGGTTTTGACCTTTAAAGCCCTACATGGTTTGGGTCCAGGCTACGTACAGGATTGTCTTCATACAACCTGTTTCACACACTTAGATCTTCTAGGGCAGTGGTTCTCAACCTGTGGGTCCCAAGATGTTTTGGCCTTAAACTCCCAGAAATCCTAACAGCTGGTAAACTGGCTGAGATTTCTGGGAGTTGTAGGCCGAAACACCTGGGGACCCATAGGTTGAGAACCACTGCTCTAAGGGAAGTTGACTCCAGCCTGTCAGAACCTAGATGGCAACCCATTCACAGTGGACCTTTTCATCATAGGCCCCAAGACTGTGGAATGACCTGCCGGAAGACCTTTGACAGCTAGATCAGCAGTTGGAATTTAAGACACAATTGAAAACCCAGGCCCAGTCAATTTTAAGTTGTGAATTTTAATCTGCATTTAATCAGTTTTTGTAATTTGTAATTCAACTCTGTGTATCTAGTATGTGTTTTAATAGTGCTTTACCTCTTGTTTTAATGATGTTGTATCCCGCCTTGAGCTACAGAGAGAGGTAGGTAATACATTTATTATTATTATTATTATTGACACAATAACACAGTCTGATACAGCAAATGAGATATATATGCTGGATTTTGTTTTCTGTGTCAGACTGTGTTTTTACTGTGTTTAATAATAATAATAATTTACATAGTGGAATAATGGGTTCATATGATAAAGTTTTCAGTGTTCTGAAACAGATATATAAAGGGTGCTTAACCCTACAAGTATTTCTGGAAGAGATAACTGAAAAAAGTAACTGTTTTACTGATCTTTCATAAGTCATTACATTATATCAAGGATGCCTTTATAGTTTATTTATGAAAAATCAAAATAAGCACATGATAACCTCTAGTTTGATTTTTGAGGGATTTTTGCTTCTGAATCCTCCACACACCCAATTCCCCCCCCCCCCATTTATTTATACCCTGTTTTTCTCTCTCTACAAAAGAGACTAAAAGCAACCCACATTGGCCCAAATCCAAGTGGTAATTTAATATCAGATAGGCTAGATCCATTTTTCTAGAATATTTCAGAGGAACGGTTAATTTAAATCCCAGATGGAACATCAGTTGTTCTCAGCAAGTGAACTGCATTTTTCTAGTAGTGTTTCCTCAAAAAGAAATATGAATTGGGGACTGGCAATAAAGGCTATTGGTTAACAGTAATGAAAATGGCTACTGTTTGACATATAAACATTGGATAGTGTATAGGGACAGAAACGGAAAAATATTTTGGAAGATTATAAATATCTTTAATATTGAAAGGCTACATGTACACTTACTTGTTTATAATTGTTCAAAGCAGGTAAAATATTAACCAGTCTGACCGGGTTGGAGACAAACTTTCACGTACAGCACCAAGCCTGAAAAATACATTTCAAAAGGGGACAAGGGACAAATTTCATAAAATCATAGGAGAGAGACCACATGGGCCATCTAGTCCAATCCCCTGCCATGCAGGAAAAGCACAATCAAAGTATCCCTGACAGATGGCAATTCAGCCTCTGCTTAAAAGCTTCCAAGGAAGGAGCTTTCACCACACTCCAAGGCAGAGAGTTCCACTGCTGAACAGCTCTTACACCAACACATTGGCAGCATGTGTTGATTTTAGCTCAGGTTACCCACAGAGCTAGCCAGCTCTTATCAGAAAGGTGGAGCCAGCACATGCCACCACCAGGGCAACACAGGAGGACTCCTATGTTGCTGTAGAATCCATAGGGGGAAGCCATATGCACCATGGGTACTCATGTTTTTCCCCAACTGATTGCTCTCATCTGGATCTGGGCAACGCGGGGAGTGGGGCACTGGATTCCCCATGCCCCTCTATAAGGCAGAACAATGCCGGTAACCATCTGACAAGGTCAGATGTTCTTTCTAATGTTCAGGTGGACACTCATTTCTTGTAATTTGAACCCTTTGCTCCGAGTCCTAGTTTCCAGATCAGCAGAAAACAAGCTTGCTCCCTCTTCCTTATGACATCTTTTCACATATTTATACATGGCTATCATGTCTCCTCTCAACCTCACTTTGAAATTGTTCTTTCTGGCTTGAGTTTGCTAAAATATATATGAGTCTTCTTCTAGTCCAAAACCCTTACTTGTGGATCTCCAGGAATTGCAAAAGGCATTTTGGGCTGTTTTTTTCTTTAAAAAATGTGCATTGAATTGAAACAAATTATTTGTCTGCCATCTCTTGATTATTAGGATATTTCAATTTTCACCTGCAAATATTGCATTGTCTGCTATGGTTGGTCATTGGAAGATGATAAAATTTCAAGCTCTGCCATGGTCACCAGTGTGGAAATGGGGGCCATCAAGAAGTAGAAGTCCCCGCCGAGCCTGCAGACAAAGCTGGAGCAGCTCTAGAGCAATTGAGTCAGTGTTGCTAAATTTCATGGGAATGTCAGACCAGTCTCAGAAGAAAGTTTTGGGGAATACAGGGAAAACTGAGAGGCAATGCAACTCTGCAGAGGAGGGAGCAGGAGAGAACAATAATTGTAGATATGGTCAGAAAGATCCATAACTATCTGCTGCAGTCTACATACAATGTTTCTCTTCTTGTCCCCTTGCAAGCTGCTCTGAGCCCCCCTGTGGGGGTGAGAAGAGATGGGGGGGGGGGGCGAAATGATGTAAATAAATAAATAGCCAGAAAACATCCCAAACTATATACCTGTAGTACATGCAAACTGCAGCTCTATTGGAAGAAACAATACACCAATATCTTGTCTCTCTTCCCTGCATCAGAGATCAGGAGGACTTCCTGGAAAGGACACTGGGAGAATTGATCATACATACACAACAGGAAGAAATTGCCAAGGAAAATGAAGAGGCTTGTAACAGTGTGGAAAATTGTGCAGAAAAGATTCAAAGCTTCCTCAATTAAGCAGTCACCTCCTGTATCTTCAGGAGGATAGTAGCAGTGAAGATGCTCCAAAAGGAACTAAATAACAAGGGATATCACACCAAGGAAAGAGTCAAGGTAGCTAACAGCCATAACAAAATGGAAAAACAGATGCTGGTAGCTGGGGGCCCATTGTTCAGGAGAATGTGTTAGCTGAAGTACCAGCCTGAAACACCTTTCCCCTTATTAACATGGATACCAACAACACATCCTAGAACACCCAATTACACCAATGCTCAGAGTTTGGAAACAAGCAAGATGAACTTGATATTGTGTTATAATCATTACATGACTGGAATATTTCAAATGAAGAGTATATGTGGCAGAATAGAAGGGGGAGTAATATTATATGCCAAAGAGAAATCCAGTTCTCCAGAAATCCACGAGAGTGGAGCAGTTGAAAGCATTTGGATAAAAAGAATTTACTACAGGCCTCCAAGCCAAGAAGAGGTGATGATGTTTTTCAGAAACTAACCTCAGAAATCTCAAAGATGCAATAATTAGTAGTTATGGGAAACTTCAGCTACCCTGATATCTGCCATGATACTAATTCTGCTAAGCATAGGCTTTCCAATAAAGTACTGGTGTGCCTTGTAGATAATTTCTTATTTCTAAAGGCAGAGGAAGAAATAAGGTGACTGGCAATCCTGCACTTGATCTGAAAAAATATATAGAGAGAAAATAGTCACTGGAATCAGAGTGGTCAATACTTTTTGGGGAAGGGACCATGCAATCTTAGAATTTGGAATTGTGGGACAGAACAAAAAAACAATCAAACATGGATCTTGGATTTTAAGAATGCTAATTTTAACATTTTAAAGGTAAAAAGATACCTACCCCAAGGGCTGTCACAGAGAGAAGGGAGCAGTCCTGTTTTCTGTTGCACCAGAGATTAGACCAGTTCTAATGTTTATAAGTTACAGGTCTGATGCTTAAGTTCCTACTAAGTTCCATTACAGGGAACTTGATTGTAAAAGCTGTTCAGCAATGGAATCAATTGCTTGGACAGATGGTAGAGTCTTCTATCACAAAGGCTAGATGACTACTTTCTGAAGATACTTAAGCTAGAGATCATTCACTGAGCAGGGAATTGGACTAGATAGTCCATTAGCACCTTCAAACTCTATGATTCAATGACTTGAAAATTAAAATGGTCTTAATTTTTAAGTCTGATTGCTGAATCATGTTGTATCTCTGAGAAAATCCTACTGTGGGAAGAACAGGTTTATCATAGAGAATAGTATTCTCTTAAGGATCTAGGTTGAACCAAAGAACAAAACCACATGTTTCTAGATATAATCTTCATAGAACTAGAACCTGGTCCTTCCAGCCAGATTTCTATTTCTTGCTTGACACTCAGTTTCACCTTTGGTACTGGTAGGAATTGTGTCATACTTCCATGTGATTACAATCTTGTTTTGTTTCTGCATTCACCTGCATGAAGTTTTCCCCCGCCCCCCCAAAAATCCTATTTGAGGGTAGAAATCAATAATATGAAAATGTGGATGTCTCTCTGACACAGAGACAGGAATGTTCAGATATATTTGCTGAAAACTGAAACAACTACTGTGTGAAATCCACCACTTATCACAGTGGACCTGGGCAAATCAGGTTTTTATGTAGGAATTACAAAGATCAAATGCATCAAACATCACTAGGATTTGGAAACAAATGTTTTCTGATCTGGTCAGCTGAAGTTCTGGCATTTAACTGGAGGTGGTCCATGGCCAGCAAGCCAGGATTTCACAGCCTTAAGGTGTTGGACACATTTTGGCTTAACTGTCTGCTATGAATCAAACTGTAAATCTACTACAGTTTGAAGCATAAATGTGCTGTGCTTTACACTGAGACTTGAGAAAAATACTGAGAAAAAACTGTGAGAAATATAATAAAATATGATTAACAGTAAACAGTTCTTGGTCAGGAAAATGAGAAAGGCACTGCCTGCTTTCCACCCTCATCAGACGGGATTATTTTTAGTGGCATATGCCGGTTCAGCTTTAGTTTAGCCATGGAGCCCACTGGCTTCAATCCAACGATGTATGGCTACTTCTGGTGGGGCTCTCAGGCTAATCTAAAGTGGAACTGGCATATGCTGGCACTGTGGCAACATCAGAAGCTTCCTTTGTTGCATTGGCAGCAATGGAATGAAGCCAGGCAGTGGGCACTTCTCTTGTGGGGTGGGAAGAGGTTCCTGGTAAGTTGGGATATGTGGGCCATGAGGCGATGGGTTCTCAGTGCCACCTGACAGGCACAGCTGGATTCGTAAGTCTGTGGCAATTGCAATGGCCAATATAATAAGTTCTTTATCTTTTCTGACTGTTAAAGAGATACTTAGATATATAGTTGATGTATTCAGCTGCAAGATTCCTTCAGAACTCAATATTGCTGATAGAAAGAGCTTTCAAGGACCACTAGGCTTGATGTCATAAAATGTACAAGGAAAAGGAAAGAAGTCTGAGAAGATAAGAACATAAGAACATAAGAAGAGCCATGCTGAATCGGACCTCAGCCCATCTAGTCCAGCATTCTGTATCACACAGTGGCCCACCAGTTGTACACGGGGATCTCGAGCAGAAGGGAGGGCAAAACCCTGACCTGCTCCCGACCCCCCACAACCAGTACCCAGGGAAATCCTGCCTACCTCAACCAACTCCGAGGTGGCACTTGAATGTCCTTTTCAGTAACTACCGATACACTTGGTATCCATGAATCTGTCTAATCCTACCTTGAAGTTGTTCAGGCTGACAGCTGTCACAACCTCTTCTGGAAGTAAATTCCATAACCCAATGACCATCTGGGTGAAGAAATATTTCCCTTTATTAGTCCTAATTTTCCTACCTTGGAGCTTCAGGAGAGCCCTCTAGTCCTAGTGTTTTGTGACAAAGAAAATAATTTTTCTTTATTCACCTTTTCTATCCCATGCATGATTTTATACACTTCGATCAAGTCACCTCTTAAACGCCGTCTTTCAAGGCTGAAAAGACCAAGGCGTTGCAACCTGATTTCATAAGGGAGCCGCTCCATCCCTTGGATCATTCTTGTTGCCCTTTTCTGTACCTTTTCCAGTTCCATTATATCCTTCTTAAGGTGCGGAGACCAGAATTGTACACAGTACTTCAAATGTGGCCTTACCATAGATTTGTAGAGAGGTAATACAACATTTGCTGACCTATTATCGATTCCCTTTCTGATCATGCCTAGCACAGAATTTGCTTTTTTCACTGCTGCTGCGCACTGGGTTGACATCTTCATTGAGCTGTCCACCAAAACCCCAAGATCCCTTTTCTGGTTTGTCTCGGAAAGCTTTGACCCCATCAATTGGTAGGTGTAGTTGGGGTTCTTTGCCCCAATGTGCATGTAGTGTCCATACAGTATGGATGTAGTGTCCATACTGCCTGCAGACTCAGATGGACATTTGCAGACACAAAGAATTACACTGTAGAATTAATGCAATTTGACATCAGTGTGATTGCCATGGCTCAGTGCTATGAAATCCTGAAGCTTGTAGTTTGGTGACACACCAGTGCTCATTTGCCCATAGTAGCGATTTCTTAAGTATTAAGAAGAAAAGTTGGCATATTGTGAGATCTGCAATGGAAATATTCCCTGTACTTAGTTTTCTTTTGAGCTGACTTTGAGACAGAAAGGCAATTTCTGGAGCTGACAGTAAAGGAGAAAGTTAATGATGGGATGTAGAAACGCACAGTAGAAAAAATGGAACAGCAATATCTGCTTCCCCATATACTCCTATTACATTGCTTCAGAGTATATGGGGAAGCAGATAGGATACATAATCCATGGATAGTGGAAAGGTCATCACAGAAAGCATCAGCATAGGCTGAAGTCAAAAACTGGGCTTGTTCACAATACATTTATTATTGCTCTTCAACATAAGATTTATTGCCCCATTGGTTTATCTACTAAAGTCCACAGCTATGTATGTTTTACATTTTTCCTGAATCCTTCAGGTTTTTCTTTCACAGACTTTCTTCATAGCAGTTTTATTTTCTTTTATATACACACAATATGTATCAATGTCCGCATCTTGGTACCTTCCAGAAAATTTGGATTATGTCCCACATCTTCCCAAAGATAGCCTTGAAGAGAGATGGAGACAAATACATCTGTAAGGCACAAGGAGCGGCTATTTTATTGGAATAATTCCAAAACAAGTTCTACTGACATAAATGGCTACTATACAAGAACATAACAGTTTCGTGTCATCTATGAACTTATGGCGACCTCTCTGAGGAAGCCCTGCTCTCTGTCCCGCCTGTGTCACAAGTACAGTTGCTGGGGATGAAAGACAGGGCCTTCTCAATGGTGGCTTCTTGGCTCTGAAACTCTCTCCCCGGTGAGATTAGATCAGCACCCTCCTTCCTGGCCTTCAGAAAGGAAAAAAGACATACAGTAGTTGTGGGACCAGGCTTTTAGTCAGTAATGCAATGCAAAGAATAATCAGGAAATGCGTGCTATGACAATCAGAATGGCCACGGTGTATTATTTTTTGGTCATAGGATTTAATATTTATATTAGGATGTTTTAAATGCTTTGTCTTCATTTTTACATGTTGTATATGCCTATGTTTAATGGTTTTAATGTATAGTTATATGCCAGTGCTCAGTTTTTGTGATTTTATTTTATTATATTTACACTGTTGGCATTGAATTCTTGATATCAATATGTTGTAAACCGCCTTGAGTATCCCATGAATGATAAAGGCAGTATATAAATATACTAAATAAATAAATAAATAAATAGCCTTTTAAAAGGCAATGAATATTCAGGTTGTGTGTGTCTGCAAGTTCCTTCTTCTGAAATATAGCCTACAGCACCTGCTCTTTGTTCTCTTATCCAAGTACTAGACAGAGCTAACCCTGCTTAGCTTCCAAGATCAGAAGGGGTTTAGGCAATAGATAACCGGGTGTTTATTTAGTGGAGTTGGAGAGCAGTAAGATATATTTTCCTTGTCTCCCTTGTTGTCCATATCTTGGTTCTGTTTTCTGTGAAATCTCTTTGTAGAAAACGCCGTTATCTTAAGGTGTTGGGCTTTAATTGTACATATTTTACTTCCATTTTTTATAAAACAGTTTTGACTGTACTGATAAACAAATACTAAATTCAGCATTTAAAGTCTTGTTTGATTTATCTTTCTGTTGTGTTGCTTGCAACAAAGTGCTGCATTTATTAGGTCTCCCTTTGAAGGGAACAACTATAACATAAACCTAGGAGTTTCAGGTTTTATTTTATTATACCTTTACAATTTAGGGCCTGTACTGTATAAGACACTCTGATTTTCCACTTACTTGATAAAAGGAATGCATTTGCTTTAAGATGTATTCCTGCATTTTACATTCAATGGATCATAAGCTACCCGGAACTCCTAAAGAGGAAAACATAAATTGAAGTGCTGAACAAGGTCACATTGCTGGCAGACTTACCAAATCCAAAGCACAGGCGTAACTTACATTTCTATGAAAATAACAGCCATTTTAAGAGGAAAACAAGGCAGTATTTTGTTAGCTATTTTCCCAGTTCCATTTCATTTGCCTTTTACTTTTTATATGTTCAACATTAACAAGAGCTATAATTTCAGTAATAACAAGTGCCACAGTGCTACAACCAGTGGGAGGCCGTGGCTTCCATATAAGTGGTGTGGTGAATTTGTGTTGGATTTTAGTCTTAACCATCCAAGTTGTGGTCCTTTCACCATAATTTTGCTCAATAAAAGCAATCTCTCACGTCTTTTCTAAATTGATTTAAAGCAGTGTTTCTCAAACTGGAGGCTCCTTCTTTGGAGACTTTTAAGCAGAGGCTGGATGGCCATCTGTCAGGAGTGCTTTGAACGATTTTCCTGCTTTTTGGTAGGGGGTTGGATTGGATGGCTCACAAGGTCTCTTCTATGATTCTGTGATTCCATGATTCTATGAACTCTGCTATGTTTTGGATTTCAGCTCCCAGAATTCCTAACAGCTGGTAAACAGGCTGGGATTTCTTGGAGCTGGTCCAAAACACCTGGAGGAGTAGAGTTTGAGAAACACTGATTTAAAGACATGAAAATTATTACTATTAAATTTTATGGGTTTTGCCAAAGTGTTCCTGCAAAGTTTTTAGATGCAAGAGCTAGACACAATAATAATAATAATAATAATAATAATAATAATTCTTTACCCCTCTTTAACTCCCCAAAGGGGACTCAAAGTGGCTTGACATAAAAGTATTGTTATCCAATTTAAAATATACAAACATACAAACATTAAAACAGAATTATACGCAAACAGCATTAAACACTTCAATTAAAAACCATCAAAACATATTAAAAACCATAACATCCCCTGACTAGATCTCAAACACCCTCATATTTAAATGCCTGTTTGATTAAAAAGGTTTTAGACTGCTGCCAGAAGGACAGCATGGGAAGAGGGGGCATTCTGACTTCCCTGGGCAGGGAGTTCCAGAGTTGAGGGGCAACCACTGAGAGAAAAGGTTTGCTCTCTCGTTCTTGCCAACCATGCTTGAGATGACGGTGGGACTGAGAGGAGGGCCTCTCCTGAAGATCTCAGCACCCGGGGAGGTTCATACAAGAGCATGCAGTCAGCCAAATTGCCGGACCTGATCCATCTGGGTTCAGTGCTAGCTTAAGGACCAAACATAGATGACTTATAGTGATTATTTACTTTAATAAAGTAATTTAAAGTAAAGAATTCAAGATGTAGGAAAGAATTCAACATGATCTTTATAGTCACACAGCTTGGCTTCAGACAACTGTATGTGTCTGTATGTTTACATATCTTGAAAAATGTTGCATACCTTCAAGTCATTTCCAATTTATGACAACCCTAAGGTGAACCTATCACAGGGTTTTCTTAGAATCATGGAATCATAGAGTTGGAAAAGACCTCGTGGATCATCCAGTCCAACCTCCTGCCAAAAAGCAGGACAATCGCTTCTTGTTAAAATGGGGTATTAGTAGTAGTAGTAGTAGTAGTAGTAGTAATAACTCTTGGTAAGATTTGTTCAGGGAGGGTTTGCCTTTACCTTCCTCAGAGGCGGAGAGGGTGTGATTTATCCAATGACACACAGAGTTTCCATGACTGAGTGAAGATTGAAATTGTGGTCTCCGAAGTTGGAACTACTAAATCACACCAGCTGTCAGCCAATAAAAGACCGCATTTGTATCATTATGAGATGTGCCTTTTTATTTCTATATCAGAGTAATAAGTGACCAATATGAGTCAACAGAAAACTAGGAGAAAATGGGATTGAGTCAAAGTCAGTTTGGAGAGGAAGTTTTGAGGCCTCAGTGGTTAAAGCAGCAGGCAGAAAGATTTGTCTGGAGTTCAACCTTGAATTCAACTTCCAAGAGCAGCCATACCAATTTCAGAAGCAGCCATTCAGAGAAAAATCCAGTGGGAAGGTCGAGAAGCCAATGTCTTTTATAAATCATAGAACCACAGAACTTAAGAATCAAAAAGTTGGAATGTACTTCAAGGACCATCTAGCTCAAACCCTGCATGCAGGTATACACCAAGAAAGCATTCTTTTTTTTCAAATATATTTATTGGGTTTTCTTCCATAACAACAAAAGAGGTGGAACAAAATTGGGTATAGGACAGTAGGAAGGAAAGAGGAGAACTCGGGAAGAGGGGCGAGAGGGAGAAGTGGGCCTGGAGGAGAGGGGTAGGGGGAGAGGAGGGGGTTGGGGCGGGGATGGAAGAGGGGTGGGGAGAGGGGGTAGACAACTGAGGGGGGAGGGGAGGGGACCTTCGGGCTTCCGGTGTCTTTGTGTTGTCCATATTGTTCAATTGGAGAGGGGGGGAGGAAAGAAGAAGGAGGGGCATGTGCCCGTTTGTCCTTTCGTGTTGAGGAGGAAGAGACGGGGGGAAGAAGGAGGAGATCCTCTGCCTCCTGCCCTGACTTTGAGTGCCTTGCGTCTATGTCAAGAGTCTTAACTGTGCTGGTCCAAATCCCGGATCTTTAGATAGTCCCTGAAGGGGGACCAATCTGTTCTGCGCAGTCCCGTCCCCTCTAATTCACTCATGTAATAGGAGTCATAATGTCTTGAACTTTGTCCACCCATTCTCCAAGGCCTGGCGTATCTTTGGTCTTCCAGTGCTTCGCATACACCATCCTTGCCGCCGTGGAGAGAAACCAGAACAGTCGTTCCTCATTTTCGTCAGCAAGGACCCCTTCGTCCACTATTCCTAGAAGGCAAGCCTCTGGCGTCTTCTCCAGTGTACTCTGTAGAATCTTTTGGATGTGAATAAAGATTGTTTTCCAGTAGTTTGTAGCTTCTGGACAGGACCACCACATGTGGTAAAAGGTACCTGTCGGGGAACCACATTTCCAGCATGCTGTTTGGGCAGACCTGTACATTAGACCCAGTTTATGGGGGGTCATGTACCATCTGAAGAACATCTTGTACCAATTTTCCTTCAGATCGATGGCATAGATGATTTTGATGTTCTTCCGCCATATCTTTTCCCATTCATGCATTCGGATTGTGCGGCCAACATTTTGCGCCCACTTTATCATGCAGGTTTTTACCTGCTCAGTCTCCGTTGACCACTCCAGGAGTTGTCTGTAGACCTTGGAGATGAGTTTTTTCTCTTTGGTTAGAAAGGAGTTCCAGAAGCGCTCCCCTTCCTCGAAGCCTGCTTGCTCATCTCTCTGAAAGCTCGTTCTAACCTGTAGGAGTTGAAGCCACGTGAGGGATTTGCACTGTTGTTGTAGCGTTGGCCTTGGCTTGAGGCATCTCCTCGTCCCCACCTTGACTGTCATGTCTTTATAAGTCGGCCAGGTAGACCAGCCCAACAGGCTCCTTTGTTGTGCGTCTAAGGGTGACACCCACAGGGGTTTTTTTTGATAGAACCTCCCCTTGTAGGTCTCCCAAGTTCTCATCAGGGCCGCTCGTATCGGATGTTTCTTGAAGTGCTCGTTTGGCCTTGGCTTGCCGTACCACAGATGCCCGTGCCACCCAGTGTGCAGGTCAAATCCTTCCAGGGCCAACAACTCCGCGTTCCTCAGACTTATCCACTCCCTTATGTGGACCAGACCACAGGCCTCGTAGTAGAGCTTTAGGTCCGGCAGGTCCAGCCCTCCCCTCGTCCTTCTGTCCGTGAGCACTTTGAATTTAATTCTCGCTCTTTTTCCATTCCACAAGAACCGGAGGATGTCCCTCTTCCATGTGTCAAAGATGGCCGCGGATTTGATAATGGGCAGGGTTTGGAAGAGGTACAGCAGTCTGGGCAGGACGTTCATTTTAATCACTGCTATTCTTCCCATGAGCGAAAGACCTGCGGTTTTCCAGCTATCAAGATCCTTCTGGAGCTTTTTCCACACTGCCTCGTAGTTATTCTTCAGCAGTTGGCTGTTCTGTGCCGTTATGTGGATCCCCAGGTACTTGATGGTTTGGGCGAGTTGCACACCCGAGACCCTCTCCAACTGTTCCTGCCGGTTCGCTGGTATATTCTTGGTCAAGATCTTTGTTTTGTCCTTGTTGATCCTTAGCCCCGCTAGTGCGCCGAACCGTTCTATTTCCTTTAGCCAAAAGTGGATCGTGGACACCGGCCTCTCGACAAAGCAGATTACATCATCCGCGAAGGCTTTTACTTTAATAGTATGGCCTCCAATCGAAGGACCCTTCAGACGCTCATTGGACCTGATGGATCTGAGCATCACTTCTATGGCCATGATGAATATCAATGGGGAAAGGGGGCACCCTTGCCTCGTCCCCTTTTGTATTGGGAATTTCCCCGTTGGTCGACCATTGACCCAGACCCTGGCAGATTGTTCTCTGTAGATTGCTCCGATGGCATTTTGAAAGGGCCGGCCTATCTCCATTTTTGACATGAGCAAGCTAAAGAAGTCCCAGTTTAAGTTGTCAAAAGCCTTCTCCGCATCCAGGGCCAAGAAGGCGACTTCCTTTTGCGGGTGTAGCTCATAGTAGTGGATCAGGTCCACTACCATTCTGGTGTTATCTTTAGCTTGCCGGCCGGGGAGGAAGCCGTTCTGATCCGGCGCTATCCAAACGCTCAGCCAGAGTTTCAGCCTCTCGGCCAAAATGCTTGCCAGAATCTTGTAGTCTATGTTCAATAGTGATATGGGCCGGTAGTTGGCCACATTTGTGCCATCTGTCCCTTCTTTTTGGATTACCATTATGTTAGCTTCCCTCCAAGAGTCTGGGATTACCCCCTCCTGTAGTACTCTGTTGTATATCTTTCTCAGGAAGGGGAGAATTTCGCCTTGCATCGTTTTGTAGAACCTGGCCGTTAATCCATCCGGCCCCGGCGCCTTGCTTGGGTCCAACTTTCTGATTGCTTTCTCTATTTCAAGTTCTGTGATTTCTTTATTTAGTGCCTCTCTGTAGGGCGATGGTACCCTGCCCAGCTCTGTGCTTTCTAAATACTGTTCTATGTCCTCCTTTTTATTGCGTCTTTAGAGTACAACTTTGAGTAGAAGGCCTGGAACGCCTCCCGGATGTCATCTTCCCCCAGGATCGTTGCGTCCCCAGCTCGGAGTTTGGTTATGAACCCCAGCTGTTTCTTCCTTTTTATCTTCCTGGCTAGCCATCTGCCCGGCTTATTGGCGTTTTGGAAGTGTCTTTGTTTCAGAAACTTGAGATCTTTGGAGAGTTGTTCTGCCTCCAGGTGGTGTTTCTGCCTCTTCAGCAAGGACAATTTGGCAACCGATGCTTGGTTCATTGGGTGTTCCTTCAGCGTTGCTTCCTCCAGTGTTATTCGGGTTTGCAGATCCTGCGTTGCTTTTCGCTTTGCTCTGTTTCTGCCGGCATTGTGTTGTATAAAATGTCCCCGAAGTACTGCCTTGCAAGCATCCCAAATCACCTCTGGGCGCGTTTCCGGCACGTCATTTATCTTAAAGTAATCCGCCGCCAGTGCTCGGTACCTCTGTATGTCCTCTTCCTTCTTTAGCAAGTTGTTATTGAGCCTCCAACGCCTCGATGGAGGCCTATGGTTCAGTTCGAGTGTAATCGGGCAGTGGTCTGATTGGTCTCTCGGGAGTATTTCAATTTCGGATACACGTGACACCAGCGATCTGGACATCCAGACCATGTCTATTCGCGACCAGCTTTGATGCCGATGCGAATAGAACGTGTAATCCCTTACTGTTTGATTGTGGAGTCGCCAGGCATCCTCCAGAGCAAGGTCTCCTAGCATGCGTGTGAGGGTCCTCGGCAGAGCCCCCGGGGGGTCCTGTCCTGCCTTCTTGGGTTGCACAGTGCTCTGCGTCCTATCCAGTCGGGGGTTCAGTACTCCGTTATAGTCGCCCATTATGATCAGATCGTCATACTCCTGGTCGTCTATGAGCTCCGCAAGCAGCTTGGTGAATTCAGATTTTGGGCCGTTGGGCGCGTAGATATTGCACACCAGAAGGCGTGTCAGACCCACCTCTAGGGTCACCCCTACTATTCTCCCTTCTGCGTCCATGAATGCCAGTTTGGCTGGCACCTTGTCGCTGATATATGTAGCCACCCCTCTCTTTTTTTCTCCTGCGAGAGAGCAAAATAAATTTCCTACCCCTTTGGATATCAAATGTTGCTCGTGGGCTTTTTTGATGTGAACTTCTTGCAAAGCCACAATGTCCCATTTGCCTTTCCTCAACGAGTTGAATGTTCTTTTCCTTTTCATCGGCGAGTTCATTCCGTTGATGTTGTTGGAAAAACACCGTAGTTGTATTGAGGGATCATACATTTTGCATTTCCACTGTGTGTCCCGTGTCATCATTGCTATTGTCCATTATCCGTGCCGTCGTAACCTTCTCTGACTCCCGATATTTCCCGTCGGGTCGGGTCACCTCCTCAGTCGGGGAGTAGAATCGTCGCCTTTTGATTGTTTCGTTCTGCTTAGATTGAGACGTGGTTCTCAAGCCCGACTCCTTCAGAAGGTTTGCATGGAACTCCTGTGCTTTGGCCACCGAGGTCAACCAGTACCTTCTTTCCCTGTATGTAACCATGATCCCTTCCGACTTTTCCCATCTGAACCTGATTTTCCTGACCTTCAGCTCCTCTGTAAGGAAGAGGTAGTTCCTTCGTTTGCTGATCGAGGCTGCCGTGAATTCCCTTAATATGATGACCTTTTGGCCTTTGTAAGTTGTTGGCGCCTCCCGTTGTTTCGTCAGTATTTCATCTCTGCTTTTTCTTCTGGAGAATTGGACCACCACGTCCGCGGCACATTGTTCTTTCTCGCGTACGTAGACGAGACTCTGTATGCTTTGTCTATATCCCGATGTATCTCCTCCTCTTCCTTGCCTGTAATGGTGGACGAGAGTGTACTGATGATTCTCTGTACATCTTCCTGCGGGTCCTCCTTTAGGTTTCTAAAGCGTAGCTTCGTCTCCAGAGAGTTCTGCTCCATCCTCTCCTGGAGTTGTTCTAGCTTTGCGTTCTTCGCCTCCAGGGACTCCACCCTTTTTTGCAGCTTCCCCTGTGCGGTTCTGGTCTTGTCCCCCTCTAGCTTTATTGAGAGGATTTCGTCTCGCACAGTTGATAGTTCCTTTTTCAAATCCGTTCTGAGTTCTTGCAACTGGGCATCGTGTCTCGCCGCCGCTTCGTCTACTTTCCTTTGTGTTGCGTCCTGTTTCTCAGAGAGCCTCTGAAGCTCCTTCAAAATGTCCTTCATTGTGGCTTCTTCGTTGTTCGCCAGCCTCTTCTGAACCCCCTTGGCATCTTTGAAGATCTTTGGGGTCGTCATGTTTCCCGTGCTGCTTCCCCCAGTCAGGGCGCCTGATTGTGTAGTCTCGACGCGTGGCTTCCACGGCTGTCGTAGCTTACTGACCTTGTGAGGTTGTGTTGTTGCCTGCCTCGAGGCCGCACAAAGTGGCATGCAGAGGGGGGGGGGCTTGATCTTCTCCTCTTGCTGTCTCTTGGTGTGTTGGCGTCCCACTATGGGCCACTGTGGTTCCCTCTGCCCAGTAATTGTGCGGCTCCGAGGACCCCCGGGGGGGGGGGAAGAGGGGAGGAGGCGGCCCGCTCACCTTGGCCTCCTTTTCTGTCTTGTGGTGATGAGGGAGATAAGGGAGGGACGGTGAGCTCTTTTGCCCCCACTCCTGTTTCCCTCTCCGCTTCTACCTTTGTCTTGCCCCTCTTTCTCCCTCCAGTTCTTGTTCCCCTCTCCCAGCCGTTCTCTGTTATCGTGGGAGAGCGGCAGCAGCGCTCCCTATCTTCCCCCAAGCAACTTCCCTTGCCTGAGTCTCTTGTTGGATGAGGGGAGGGCCTCCGATGCGTTCGAGGGGGGGGCGAGAGAGGGGAGGAACGGCGGTCCCCTTCTCCCCCTCTGCTTCCCTTGCTCCTTTTCCTGTCCTCAGATTTCTTCTCCTCCTCTGCCCCCTGTCCCCACCCCCCCCCCCGACCACCTCTGTCCGTCGCCGCCCTCTGCAGTTCTAGCGGAGTCCTCACCACCTCCAGGCTCCGTTGCCTTGGCAATGGGACGCCGGACGACCCTTCCGGTCCCCCCGGCCGTCCCTCCCCTTTCCCCCGGCGCACTTCCGGTGAGTGCATAGCTTGCCTCCCGGGTCGGGTGATGTTCCGGTTCCTCTTCCTCCTGGTGTTCGCGCCCTTTTCCTTCCAGGAGCGGGGGAGAACCCTCTCCAAGATGGCCGCCTGCTGTCGTGAGTTGTCCTTTCTACTCCTACACCCCTCTCGGCGCCATCTTGGACTTCGAGCCTCCCCCGCGTCTTCCTCCCAGGGTGGTTGGGGTCGCCTTAGGGATCTCCCGGTGGGTGCTTTTCCTCCCGTTTTTCTTCGGGTCGCCTGTTAATCGACCCCCGGTCCTCCTCCTCCCCTCCCAGCCCCCCCGGGGCCGTGCAGCTCGCATTTTCTTGGGCCCCTGCCCACCGATCGGTGCTCTCTCCTTCCTTCCTGCCTTTGTCGTCTTCTCCCTTGTGGTGTTGGGGCCGCTTGTTGTCCCCTCCTCGTGGTTGGTACGGGCTGGGCTGGCTGTGAGTGCAGGCTTATGCCCGCTGCCCGCTTCCCGGCCTGCTCGCCGATCGGGGATCCCCACCGGGCCCTCGCAGTCCCCCCTCTTGAGGAGAGGGGTACTTCTGGGGCCAGCGATGGAATCCCCGGTTTCAAGACGTCCGACCAGCCGCCATCTTTGCCCGACTGGAAGCCCCCCAAGAAAGCATTCTTGACATGTCTATCTAATCTCTACTTAAAAACCTCTAGAGAAATAGAACCTACAATCCTTCGAAGCAGTCTGTCCCACTCTCAAATAGGTAATAACTTCTTTAGGTGGATTTTTTTCCTTACAATCTGAATCTATTATTTTGTACTTCCTTGTAAATTGAATCAGAAACAAGAAACCAATTATCTTATACCTGCATTCATTGTGGATGATACAGGTTAAACCAAACCCAAACCCTGGCACTCCTTTGCAACTGGGTTTTTCTCTCTAGATATCCTTTATGAGTGTTGGGGCATCTGTAGAATTAATGCAGATTGACACAAATTCATTTGCCATGGGGCTATGCTATTACATGAACAATGTATAGCCAGTGTAAGCCCTATTCCTATGGAGGAGAGGAAACCATGTTGAAAGGCCCTGCTAATGCCTCTATGCACTCTTCATTTTTTAAAATGAAGAGTGCATAGAGTTCATACTATTCATTCATGCTTCACACTGATTTCCAGAATGTCCCATATCTCTTTATGCAGATCTTGGAAAATAATTTGGGTGGGGTTATAGCAGTGTTTCTCAACCAGTGTGCCGTGGCACACTAGTGTGCCGTGAGCGATCATCAGGTGTGCCGCGAGAAAAACTCTCTGCCCCCCTTCCTGCCCCCCTCCTCCTGCCGAGCTCCTGCTGTTTGGGAGAGAGGAGGAAGGGATGGGCGGCCGCAAAGAAAAAGAAGAAGGGACTGAGGCACCACCTCCTTCGGCTGTTTCCCCAACCAGCCTCCAATCTGCCACGACTCCCGCCATGACTCTCACCCCTTGCTTGTTGAAGCCGTGCGGAGGAGGAGCCCCGCCTACTGAAGCCCGTCCACCGCTCATGCTCCTCCTCTGTGAGAGAGCTGAAGCCAGGGGGAGGGGGGCATGACGCAGCCTGGCTCTGCCCCCTCCCCCAGCTTCAGCACTCCCACAGCTTCGCCAGCCTTGAGGGGCAGTGCCAAGCCAGCGGTGGCAGAGCCAGCACAGTGCTGGCTTGGCACTGCCCCCTCAAGGCTGGCGAAGCTGTGGGAGAACTGAAGCCAGGGGGAGGGGGCAGGGCATGGTGTGGCCTGGCTCCTCCCCTCCCCCGGCCTCAGCTCTCCCAGCATCTGCTCCCAGCAGCTCACCATCCCCAAGTGTTCTTTACTGTGTTAGAGTGTCATTTTGTGTAATTTTGGTTGGTGGTGTGCCCCCGGATTTTTTTAATGTTAAAAGTGTGCCGCGGCTCAAAAAAGGTTGGGAAACACTGGGTTATAGGACTATCACATTTCTAACTATAACCCCACCCAAATTATTTTCATGCTGCCTGGGACATTGTGGGAGCTGTGGTCCAAGAAAATTATGTTCATATAAATTATTGAACCTTTCTCTGTTTTCTGCATTAGAACAACAGAAACTTAGGACTCAAGGTGATGTTGGGACAAGAAACCTTCTTCTGGTCCATCCTCTATTTATTTTTATAGGTTATATGCTTTCAACCAAAGCAATACAGCCACCTAACATCTAGTCCTTTTCTTCCTCCCCTCCTTTTTTCCCTAAAACAATACTATGAAGTATTCTAGTCCAGGAGTTAATGAATTGTCCGAAATTATCCAGTGAACATTTGGGGGATTTGAACATGTACCATACACTGACCCCAAATACAACAGAGGCTCAGGGCTGTTAGTGATTCCAAGGAAGGACGAGGAGAGAAGATAGAAAAGGTAAATATTATGTGGAGAAAAATGTCTTGAGGTTCCAGGCCAGGGACTGAGAAAACAATTAAAAATGGAGGAAGCAGAGTCTATGATTAGGGGGGAAAAGATGCTATTAATGAATGATATGTCTTTAAAAAACCCTGATCTTTAATCAACAAAGAAGCATCCAAAGCACCCAGTCAGAACTAATCTCATGTTAACCAACATAATCTCAGAGTAAGCAAGTGGAGTCACAGAGATGAGAAACAGTGATCCTGTTTTCATGCAAATGTATTCAGCACTAAAGAACAAGACAAGGGAAATAGCCCACAAATATGATATATATTAGAAGAATAGTTCCTAAGCTGCAGCACATTTTTCAAAGTTTTCTTGTGCTGCCAAAAGCTTTTTACATTTGCTTAAAAGACACGCAGCCAAATGAAATCCTTTTCACATTTGATTATTTTTCTATTTTTCAACTTCCTTCTTATGGTCCTTCCTGGGGTATTATCTTGTGGCACACACAAGATAATATACCAGATCAAGACAGAAGCAACACACAAAAAAATCAAACATTTTACTTCATCATACTAAAAGACTTTGATGCTTCTCTAGCCAAGACGAATAGAGGAGAAGGTGAAAGGGGGAGGAAGCAAGAGAATACATAAAAATAAACTCCAAAGGAGAAAGAAGGTATCCACTTAACTGCTTTAAATTATTGTGAGTGAAAGCTGTGATATCCTAAAATGCAGACCATATGGCAATCTGGTAATACAGGTGGAAATTTCAACTTCACTGAACATACCCTCCCACTGCTTACTAGGAAAAACTCAGTCCCTGCTGTTTGCCTATTAGTCTCGGAAGGAAGACTACATAGGTCACCAACAGCCTGTATTTATGATTTGAATTATGTACAATGATGTAAGGCCAGACATCAAGGGTGCTGCATACTGAGAATGCTAGTTATAGACAAGATGGATGCTCCTACAGAAATTTTCTTTTGAAGAAATTATAAGAATACAAATTAGTCCAAGTTAACTTTTGTGGATATAACTGGAAAACTTTAAAAGTGTGCAACTCTGCCAAGATTTTGTCATAGCTTTTTGTGTATTAATCTATGTTGCCTAACATTGGAATTGTCTGTAATAATTTGACTTAAGTAATTCTTTTTATTCACTGTAACACACACAGTAGGCTCTCAGTTTTGCGTTTGGCTTGGTTCCAAAATTTCCCATGGATATCAAGATATGTGAAATGAAATAGCACTCTTATATAAAATGGCAAACAATTAAAATAAGTGTCTATTTTCCCTCAAAAGTTTTTAGCTGCAGTGGTTGAATCTGTGAATACAGAACCCATGGATAGAGTGGAATGGCTGTACTTGTGTCTGTGAGTACACTAATAGCTTGTATAAAATAGATTTTGGGATAATTATTTTATCAGTTTTCATTTCTGCACCCCTCTCCATTTTAAACACCGATTCCATGATTTTTACATGATGCATACAGCTACCTTGCTATCATTTCAGGGCACACCTGCTTAACACATTTGTCCCCTGCTGTTGGGGGATGCTCCAGAGCCTCCCCAAAGCTTTAGAGCAGCCTCATATTGGGAGGTTTATGTGAACAGTAGGCATGAGAAAAAAGTTATGAAAATGATTCGTTTCGTAAGAAATTCGTAAGAAATGCTACTTTCGGCGTTTCCGCACCTGGAACGCCAACCAGGAAGTGGACTTTCTTTTTAGAACCTCGGGGCCAGGATTTTCTTAAGTGTCGTTATTAGGTCATAAGGGGGCATAAGGGGGCACCCTCCTTCTCTCTCACCACCCTCCGCCTCCCTTGCCAATATTATGGCAAGGCAAGCCCTAAACTCGCTCCTTCCCTCGGCTGGAAGGAAGCCCAGAAAAATGTAAACAGAGGATTACTCAGAAGTAAATCTGCAAAGGAGGGCACTTTGGATGAAGGGCCCTCCTTTGCAGATTTACTTCTGAGTAATCCTCTCTGTTTACATTTTTTCCAGGCTTCCCTGCCTCTCCTGCCTGCCTGCCAGGATCTAAGGCATCAAAGAGTATTGGGGTGAGAAACCAACCTAATGTATAATAGAATGAATGCTACTGTAAGTGCCACTGCCTAATATTATAAGTAATCCAACTGGTCATACCTAATTCCATGCACATGCAATAATACAGCAGTAATAACAATAACAAGAGGTAAAATTCAAACCGAAGTATTCTGAGTGGTCCCTGCCTCATGCAAATGGGCTCATGCGGTGCAAATGGGCTCATGCGGTGCAAACGGTGCAAACGGAAATTAGCCTGGGGGAAAAGCCAGCTTGGGAGCACACACATACATATTCTTGGGGGGGGGGGATTTGTTGCAGAATCCCGGCCTCATAGAGAAGATTCTGCAGCAACCCCCAAAGAATATGTATGTGCGTGCACCCAAGCAGAAAATGCTGTCTTTTCCGGGCTAATTTCCCGGCTCACAAAGAAGAGCCCGTTTGCACCGCATGAGGCAGGGACCACTCAGAACACTTCGGTTTGAATTTTACCTCTTCTTATTCCCATTGTTATTACTGCTGTATTATTGCATGTGCATAGAATGTAGGTATATGACCAGCCTGGGCAAACTTGGGCCCTCGCTCCTCGGGATCGGGGTGAGAGAGAGGCAGCGAGGAGCGAGGGGGCTCCTCCTCCTTTTCTTTGCTGCTTCCAAGAATAGAATACCCCTCCCTCCCTCCCTCCTTCCTATTTGGAGAGTCCCATCTAGAATTCAGTGTGATTGATTCAAGTTTTGGCCTACAACTCCCAGAAATCCCAGCCAATTTACCAGCTGTTAGGATTTCTGGGAGTTGTAGGCCAAAACCATCTGAATGCACATGCTCTGGCATACGAATTACTAACGGATTTCGTTAGTACTTAAGTTACATTTCGAAATTTTTTGGGAAATTTTTGTAAGTCTTTCTTTTACTAATCAACCCCCCCCCCCATTTGATTTACGATTCACCATTTTAGGATTCTAAACCATGCCTAGTGAACAGCAGTGACATATCTAATCTGGAACTGGCCTTGATGTTTACATGAACCAATGCCACCATTCCATTTCTCATGATTTACATTATTGGGAAAATAGGGTAGCACTTACAGTACCTGAATGTTTATTTGCCAAAATGTCTACCAAGATCCCTCTATCTTCCCTGACTCCCCATCTGGAGAGGGTTTGTGTAGATTTAAAAGCAGTCAAGGAGTCTCTCTGTAATAATGTTTTCTCTTACAACAACTCTCGCTTCTTTGCAGTAGTTTGTTTACCCTCATAGTTTGGATATTTCACCTTTGTAATGAAATGCTAGGATTATAGCTGCAATCTTTGGGCATGTGGAACTACAAGAAAGAACAATCTAATGGAGCTGGATTATACACAAATTAACACAAGTAAAATGAATAGGACCATAGAAAAATGAAACACTAGTAAATAAAAATAGAGTTCTCATCCAGATAAATTACCACTTTTTAGCACGCAAGTTCAGTTGCCAGAAACATGCCTCAGGGTTGTAGCATGTAGAAGGTAAGATGAAAGCATTGATCCTCCTAAATAAAATTTTTCCCCATTCAAATAGGTTTTTCCTTTAGTCTCCAAATACCTATCATTGCAATATGTTAAAATGTCAGATTAGCATTTAGAATACAGTGTAATGAGATAACAGCCAGGGTAGGCAAAGTAATGAAGGGAATGAGATAACAGGAGGTTCTAGGTATCAACAATTTCTGGAGTCTTAAGGTCCTTCTACATAGGCCCTAAAATGTGGAAGGAACTGGGATAAAAAGGGACGGGTGCGTGGCTAAATTACATTTGTAGAAAATCTGTGCTGGATTGTATTGATGGTCAAAAAACATGTGTTAAAAAGGTGCATTTAAATCCTGTCTGCACCAGGTGTATGCTATCAGGTGGTAAAATCAAAAAAACAGCTTCCATGAAATAACCCATAATTCATGTAGTATCATATAGAGAATATAGTTCTTCAAATGGTCTAGACCAAGGGATATAGGTAATAAACTTGTGCACCTTTGTGAAAGAGAGAGCCATATGTTTCCCATAATCAATATTTTAGGGAAAAAAATTGAAGAGGTAATATTGATCCCACATTTAAAAATATATAAAATGTAACTTTCTCAAAACTGTTGTTATTTTAAGAGGATACTTCCAGACAGCACCTAAACCCACACCAAAATGGATTAAAGTAACCCGCTTCGGCATGAGTTCTAGTCACATCCCCTCCTACAACCCTGACATTTCCCTCCCGGGGTGGCTACGTACTATCCTGATTGAAATAGGGATAGCATGAAGCCACCCCAAAGGTCCCAAGTTACCCTCTAAAACTTACTGTAAAGGGTCCCTAGCCACTATGCAGCCTTTCCCCACATCCTTTTGGCATGAGAAAATAATGCCCGAGTAGATTAGGGGTGAGGAGAGGCTGCATGGTGGCTAGAAACCATTTTCAGTAAGTTTTAGAGGGTAAACCAGGCTCTGGGGGGAGGGGTAGGTGCCCTCTTGCACCTTTGGGCCCCCCCGGGGGGGCACGTGAAACATCCCAGGAGTCAATCCCCACAGACCCGGCATCTCATTATACCTGGATCTTTAATAAAGATCCAGCTCCAACGAGATGTTTAATTAATACAGAACAAATTGGGGAAACCTTGGTTTATTTCACATTAATTTGCTTTTACTGGAGGTATCCAGAGGTATTCTAAGATAAATCCCGTGTTGCCTAGGGTTTGATACTTGTACAGTGTTAAGTGAGCTAATAAATGGTAATATCCTGATATGGGTTTTCTGTCCTTTTGCACTTCCTCCCATTATCTGACACAGTTTCATTTCATGATATAATTTGCTATAAAAGCATGCCAATGATACCAAATTGTTCAGAGTGGAGAAATCCCAACTTGATTGTGAAGACCTCTGAAATGTCTCTCTAAATTGGGTGAAAGGGCAACACAAGTAAGTGCGATGCCATGCCCATTTGGGACACTTTCTTTTTCAATTCTCAGATTTCACATATATGGTGATGGACTTTAAAACCACTCAGAGAAGAGTTTTCAGGTCATTGCAGGAAAGGGCGTGAGAAATGTCAACCTAGAAAGTTACAGCAATAAAAGGCAAATTGTCTGATAGGATTTATTAGGAAAGAGATTAAAAATAAAACAGTAAGTATCAGCAGGACAGTATATAAATCTACCATGCGCTCATTGCTTTAATTGTGGGAGTTCTATTACCTGCAACTCAAAAAGGACACAGTACAGGTGGTGAAGGTATCAACTGTACTGTTTCTGAATTTTTTAGGTGGACATTAATCAGAAGTGTGTGGAATAGTTTTCCTCTCCAAATAAGCAGGACTTTAAGATTACAAAAGAGTGGACAAAGGTGAACAACAACAACAACAACTTTATTTGTATACTTCCCTATCTCCCCAAGAGGACTCAGGGCAGTTTCCAACATAAGGCATAACATTCAATTGCTGGAAAGGAAACTGGACAAAGAAATTAAAATAGACATCATAAAACATAAACATAAAATCCTGCTAAAACAAACACAGAAATTTAAAAACCAGTTTCATTATAACTCAATCAGATAGGTTTATTTATTTATTTATTTATTGGTTCGACTTAATATACCGCTCTCTCTGGAGCCCAGAGCGGTTTACAGAGTTAATAGATAAAACACAGGTTCAATTACCAATGGGCAGAATTACAAAATGGATGTGGCCAACTATGAAAGGGCTGGGCAAGGACTAGTGCAACAGAGTATCATCGTGTCGGGGAAGTGGATAAAGTACAGAGGACAGTGTGGAAGCTTGCCTAATCTCTTTGGGGAGGGTGCAATCTGCATACAGATCACACCAAACTCCAAAACTCTGGATGACCTCACACAGTGGTAGATCTTAAAAAGCATGGGGGAATAGAATGGAACCTCGCAGGACCCCACAGGTCAATGGCCAGGGGTCTGAGCAGGTGTCCCCCTAGGTGTCCCCAACTAGGTGTTATTCTCTAGGAATGAGCAGAGCCGCTGCAAAGCAATGTCCCCAAGACCCATTCCAGAGAGCCTCCCCAGAAGGATACCATGGTTGATGGTATCAAAAGCCACTGAGATGCCCAGAAGAATACTCCCCCATCTAGCTCTTTACGGAGGTCATCCACCTAGGCAACCAAAGCCATCTCTGTACCATGGCCAGGCCTAAAACCAGACAATGTGATAAGAGTCATAATAACAGAGCCAGGACTTTACTACCTAAAAATGGGTTCTGAGTTTTGCAAACCTATCTTGCCAAGAGGCACTTTTCTTATCATACCAGACTTTTCTGTAAGCAATTATTTTCAGAAAGCTGAAAGCACTTTTAGCTTATTGCAGTAGCTTAGATGTAACTCCTCCCAGCCATCTTCATCCATGATCCCTTTTTCATTATTACTTTTTCTGGAAAAATTATGGAACTTTCAGTGTTCACAATCTTTATGTGAGTTGTCAGTTGTGCAGTTAATTATTATTTCATTTTCAAAGTACACAAGCACTGTCCACATGAACACTGAAAATATCAATTCCTGTCTTTTTCCTATTTGTGTATTTTGCAAGTGGGAAGTTACTTAGGGCTGGCAAATCTTATTTGGGGATACAGGGGCATGCATGAGCTGGAACTTTTGCAAAATGAAGATAGGAAGTCTTGCAAACAGGAAATAAATGCTTAATAAAAAAATCTGTATCAGTGCCCCCCAGTATTGCCTGCAAAACTAAACATATACTTACCATATTTTTTAAATGAAGCAAGTAGAACAAGAGTGGGAATTTATGAGTTTGTAGCCATAGGTCATCTTGGGCTACTTGACAGAAGTGAAATTGCCAGAAGCAGCCTATGTTCTCTGGGCAGTGTCCCAGGATGCTTGCAGGACATTGGATGCATGGAACCCTGCCGGAAGTAGCTCTATGTCATCTGATGGGCTCCAGCAGGCCCTGTCCTCTCAGCGCCCTACAAGTGTCCTAGGATGCTAAAATTCTCTAATGCAATGAGTTTCATTATCAAAATACCAGTTAAAGAAGCATTCCCATCACAATTCAGAAGAAACCAATGATAGTCCCCTTGGGGAGATGGTTGCAGAGTATAAGTGATGTTAATAAATGAATGAATGAATGAATGAATAGGATCAGTACTTGAATTAAAAATAAGTATGAAAAAATGGTGACGGTCAAAACTAAAACCACTTGTTTATTCATTCATTCACTTCCAACTCTCATAAACTAGCCCAAGCCAGAGCTTCCTGTTGACCATCACCACCCCCAGTTCTTTCAAGGTTGAGTCAGTCACTTCAAGTATAACAGTCATCCATCTTTCCCTTGGTTGGGCCCTCTTCCTTTTTTCCTTCCATTTTCCCCAGCATCATTATCTTCTTCAAGGTATCCTTTCTTCTCATTATGTGGCCAAAGTACTTCATCTTTGCCTATAATATCCTTCCCTCCAGTATGTACTGGTTTGATTTTCTCGCAGTCCAAGGCCCTCTCAGAATTTTCCTCCATTGCCACATTTCAAAGGCGTCTATCTTCCTTCACTCAGCCTTCCTTATGGTCCAGCTCTCACATCCATAGGTTACTATGGGGAATACTACTTACATAGATAAATACACACCCACCCACCAAACAGTGTTTACAGTTACAAAGTAAACTAGAACAAATGACATGTAGAGTCATAGAGCTGTATCAAAAATAATTGATTCTGTTTACTACTACAATGAAGGTTTAAGCCACTGACTCAGGACACAGCATGTCAAAATCCAACATTTTTGCAAGTTTAAGGTAATTTGATTAATGGAGTCTGAAAAAAAGAAGCAGAGTAGAAATTATTAGATTTGCCTGGAAACTGGAGTAATATCTAAAGAATTGTTGCACCTGTGGTATACAAATGTAATAGCACATGTTCTCCTTTTTCAGCCATGCCTGATTGACAAGGACAGACATGGTGAAGAATACACAAGCATTCCTCTAAAATAACGGATACCATAGCATTAAAATACGTCAAGGTAAAAAAGCCCTCTGGTATTTAAAGACTATAGAACATAAAAATAGTAAGCCAGGACAAAGGTTTTGCTGTAATTCCCAGTTGTTGGGTATTTCAAATCCATGTTTTATCTCTCTGAAGAACTCACAAGTATTGCTTCATTATTCTTTGGCTTTCAAGAATCCCAGATATAGCAAGATCAAATAATGGAACTTACATCACTATAGTTTCTCCTCCGGAGTTCTTATCCAAATGCAGGAAAATACCCAATAAAATCAGTGAATGTGATCTGAGAAAGTTAAGGTTTAATTTAAGCCAATAAAATTATGTAGAAGTGAGATCATATTTCTAGAGAAAATATTCTAGCTTCCAATCTAAGGAAAGCATTAAGAATGTACTGTGGAAAACCCAAGATACTTACAAATTTAGATTGTATTTCTGCCATTGGATGAAGGTCTTAGTGTATGTATAACTATGAACCATGTAATATTTGAGCTAATATCTTACCATGGAAATCTTTTTTCATTGTGGATGGGACATGTGAACTTCCTTTAAAAATGGAAGAATAAGAGTAATAGTTCTTTTAGCATTCCTAGAAACATATGCAATCTACTAGTATGAAATGCTATGTTTGGAGACCAAGAGACCACCAGCATTGACGCAGTGATCCTTTGCTATCAACTTACACTGGACTGGCCACATTGTCCAAATATCCGATCACTGTCTCCCAAAGCAATTACTTTATTTTTTGCTCAAGAATGGAAAATGGAATTTTGGTGGACAGCAAAAGAGATTTGAAGTCATGCTTAAAGCTAATCTAAAAAAAATATGTGGAATAAACACCGATAATTGGGAAGCCTTGGCTCTCAAGTGTTCCAGTTGAAGGTCAGCTGCTATGGATTTTGAAGAAGCATAAATAGAAAGAAAAAGGGAAAAACATGCCAAAAGGAAGGCATATCAAGCAAATGTCACAACTGTCATCAGGAAAACTATGTCCTCATTGCGAAAGAGCATGAGGATCCAGAATAGGTCTCTACAGTCACTTACAGACTCACCACCAAGACTCTACCCTTAGAAGACAATCATATTCAGTTGTGAGTGATTGCTTAGTATAGTAATAGTAGTTTGAGGCCATACCCAAAGTTATATTTAGAATAAACAACTGCAAATAAGTTGCACAACTTTTGTGCCAGGAACTGCTTCTTATGAAACTTTTGGATTATCTTTTTGAAAGCGAGAGTACTGGGATAAATGGACATTTGATCTGATCCAGAAAATCAGTTACATATTGCATCTTCATTAAGAAAGTCTACAATTGTTTTTGTTAGAAGAACATTAACTGAGGAATGTAGAGAAACCCTCTAAGTAGCCTCTTTTAGTAGCACGTTTGATCTCAGCAAGCAACTTCGATTGCGAGGGACATAGTATTTTTTAAACTTTTAATCACAGCCTATTGTGTTTAAAGTTTTCACTTTCACCTTTTAAGCTTCACACAAGTGTGTAAAAATGTCAAAATGGGATGTTTTGTTTTTAAAGCAAATGTTCTATGTACATTTCGGAAAAGAAATGTTATTTCATCATTTTCAACACAATCATGAGCCCCTGGTGTTGTAATGGGTTAAACCCTTGTGCCAGCAGAACTGCTGACTGATAGGTCAGCGGTTAAAATCCAGGGAGAGTGGGTTGAGCTTTCTCTCTCAGCTCTAGCTCCCCATGCAGGGACATGAAAAAAGTCTCACACAAGCAGGGTTGCTGCATGAATAAGGGACAGGTACCTAAAAATAGGGAAATTTTTCACAAAAATAAGGTACACTTCATAAAAACTTGAAAATCATCAACTGATTTTCAAGTTTTTATGAAGTGTCCCTTATTTTTGTGGAAAAGTCCCTATTTTTAGGTACCTGTCCCTTATTCTTATATCAAAAAGTGGCAACCCTACAAGGAGATCAAAACATCAAACATCTGGGAGTCCCCTAAGCAACGTCCTTGCAGATGGTCAATTCTCTCACACCAGAAGCAACTTGCAGTTTCTCAAGTCACTCCTGACACACATAAAAACCCACAAACATTATAAAGGCACTATATTGTGTTGCAAAGAAGACCAAGATTTTCAGAAGCAACAGTCAATGAGTACGTTCTTTTTTATTATGACATGGATTCCCTGAAGGCCTATGCCTTAAGATGACTTCAAATGTCATTTTATAACTTCCAATATAGCTGCTGTTGAACATTCAGGAAAGCACTGACTATTTATCTCTGAATTCATGACAGTGTTATAGTTTTATTCTCATGAGACCAAACAAGAACTTTAAAAACTAAATATCCTTTTGAGATTAATATTACTTACAAAGTGTTATGCAGAAATGTGCACTAGGGAGATTATTCTACAAAATGATGGAGGAAGTTCTAGCAGCCGCAATCCTCTGGAGAGAGTTCTTTAAAAGACAAAGGCAATTAAATTTTGAAGGTATTTATTTTTTTAAAGGATAAAAGAATGAAGGTATAAAAGGTAACCAGGAGAATTAGAAAGAGAAAAGTGTAAACAAAAGTCAGTATCCATAAAAAGAATAAAACCCATTCTGAAATAATACTAAAAGTTCTGCAAATGGAGCCGGACTTTTGATTTATAAATTTAAGAAGTACAATTTTCCACATGAATTGCACCATCTATTCCATGTGTTACTCACTTTAATAGTATCTATGGGCTTTTCCAGAAAGACTCTATATCCCAGGATCTGATCCCAGCAGGGCCATAGCCAGGATTTTGATTCGGGGAGGGATGAGTTTGATTCGGGAGGGGCTGAGTCTAAGTAAGAGAGGGTCTACCCTACCAAACCTTTTGTATTTTTATCCCAATAACCCCATGAATGTGGGATATAATGAGCATGATGATCAGATCATGATATGAATAAACATAACAGTTTAAATAATGTACCAGTAAGGCCTTCTCGCGAGCCACCCTGAAAATTTGAAGCCCCCCCCCCCCCCCCGGCTACATGCCTGGACCCCAGGTTTTGTGTTTATCCCAGATTATCTGGCAGTGCATACTCATATAATCCCAGATCCTGGGATATAGGGCCTGTCTGGAAGGGCCCTATTATTTATTTATTTATTTCGAGCATTTATATCCCATCCTTCTCAACCTCCGAAGAGGGACTCAGGACAGCTTACAACAGGCAACCATTAGATGCTGACACAATACAATTAAAATAACAAATACAATTAAACAGTTAAAACAATTATAAACAATCAATTAAAACAGTTTGCTGAATCAAAATCATAATCATGCTTTGCAAATGTTCAGTTTGACTCATCACTCTCTCTGCGATTGACATGTTCAGTTTTCTCAGTACCATTCCTAGAATCTATGGATTACATCCTTCAATAAGGTATTATGTGGCCAAGCAACATCAGGGTATGGTCAAGATGGGAAAACGTTTTATTGTGGAATAATACAAAACTTAGGAGAGTCTGCAGCAATTTGTTTTAGCCAGTGAGTGCATCTATACTCTAAAACAGGCCTACACAACTTGAGGCCTTCCAGGTATTTTGGACTTCGGCTCCCATAATTCTTGAGTATTAGAACAGCTGGTTATGGGTTCTGGGAGTTGGAGGCCCCAAAACCTTGACTGCTGCAGATTGTTCAGGCCTGCTCTGGTAGTAACACTATTTGACATTGCTGAAAATGTTAAGACAGAAGGTTGATTGGGACCGTACCAACCAAACCGACAGAGGTGCAGGATATGATGTGCTAGGTATAGATGCCTGCATAAGGAAGGCTTGCACATGGAAGTGATGGCTTTCATGATTTCATGTTTACAAAATGTGCTGCAAGCACCACAAATGTGAAAATGTCTGGTAAAAGGTTCTCTGTCATGCAAGAAGTTTTGGGAAATAAGAAATGGATAATTTCAGCAACAATTCCAAACAGTTCTTTTTCAGAAACAAGCCACTTATAATTCAGTTCTAACATTGGCAACTTGGCACAATCCTCAGAAAAATGGATAGAGCTCACTTTAAAGTGGTCTTGGGAGGTTCACAGATCATTGGTTGTCTTTGGACTAAAACTCTCCATTTCAAATGTGTGGAACCAATGCAGAAAAACACAAGTTTTGCACTTATGAATGAATACTTTCATAGACAATGCTGTCTCTTAAAAAAACATTATTTTCATTTCCTTTTCAATTTTGCTTCCTTAGACCTTCAGCTCATTTGCATGAGACTCAGACTGCCTATATATTCAAGGTTCATCTGTCTCTCATGATCTCTCACATGAGGAGCCTCAATCTTCTCTACAGCAAATTATAAAATTTGAAACAGAAGATTAAAACTTTAATGCAAAAATACAAAACTGCAAGCAAATGAATTCTAATGTCAAAGAAACCTGGTTGGAAGCCACTGACTTTAAATAATTGAGGATGATAAGGAAATATGAATGCTGTTCCATGTTTTAAAACTGTATAAAAGTTCTATTATAGTGCTGCTCAATATAACCCATGAAATGAGAGATTACAAGAGACAAGAAGCACAATCCCATACATATGTATAGTGAGGCTTACTTCCTTGTAAGTCTATTAAGATTCTGCCCTAACCTTTGTTATACAAGTTTATTTGCCAAAATACAGGCAGAAGGAAAATGGAGAAGAATTGGTATTTTGCTGTCTGAAGTATGCCAGCAAATAGTGCTCCACACCAACAGAAGTAAAACTTCAAATTACATAAAAGCAGTCAAGCTATTGTCACATGAGATAGAAAATTCTACAGGCAGAAAATAGCAAAGACTTGGATAAAGTCTTGGGAGTTGGCAAAAAATATACAATTTTTGGTCCCGTTTTTGCCCCTCCCCCCTTTCTATGTTCTGGGAAATTCCCGATATTGGGAGCGGATGGTAGGGCAACATTTTCATTCTGGTTGGATTCAGTCCATTGGTGCCAATGGGGAAACTTTAGAGGCTTGTTTCTCTGTCATTTGCCTCTCAGGATGAAACTTGCCTCACTTGTAGGCTATATATATGACTGTAAGCCTGCCAAATTCTTAATGTATATTTAGAATTATTTAAATTTTGTTGATGTATTTATTATATGTTTTATGTTTGGCATCGAATTATTGCCTGTTTGGAAGCTATTCTGAGTCTCTCAGTGGAGGTCAAGAAGATCAGGGTATAAATGTTTTAAATAAAATAAAATAAAAAAATACGTTTCAGTATGTTTCACTAATCCACTGATTGTTAGGAAATTTTAAGGTTTTTACCATTTAAAAAAAGAAGGGATTCTGTGAATTGAAGTACCAACCAGTGCATGCCACAAGACAAGTCAACTGGGCCTTTGATTGACTGACAAAGAAACATGAGAAATACACAGAGAAAAAACCTCCACTCCCATCATGCCCAGGAAGGAGAAAGGGGGCTCCATACAAGGTGCTGCTGGGAAAATGAGTTCCCGGCAGGGCCCTCTTTGGAGGAGAGGCTTTCCTCTCTTTTTCTGGCCTTATTTGCTTCAAGAAGGTGCTCCACTGGGGGGGGGGGGGGAGCTTTGGGAAGGGATGGAAGAGGCTGATCAGGAAGAAAGAAGAGGAGAAGCCATTGTTGCCAGGCTCACACTCTTGCCTGATTTGAGAGGCCACCCACACCACAGACTCCACCTCAGGTAGCATTCTGCTCAGACCCACTGACACACACACATTTTAAAAAACCCAAACTTCTGTCTGATGTTCCCCGTTTGCCCTCCATCTTTATCAGCTTCAAAAAAAAGGTGTGAGGACAGTGGCAGAGCATTTCCTGAGACTGATAGCTCTGTGTGTGGAACTTGCTGTCAGGTCCTGGGATTGTTTGCCCTTTGAAAACCTGCATTTTGACGCTGTCTGGAAGTGCCTCGAGACTGTTGCACCTTAGACAAACCATGAGAAGATCTGATACACTACAAAATACAATGCTTTTGATGTTAGTTGTGAATACACTAAGCTTGTCACTAAATTGACTGAAATGTTATTTTAGTATCTCACAACCAGACTGTGTAGACGATAGTAGTGCTTCCCCTATGTAAAGAGCCTTGGTATAAAATGGCTGAAGGTTTCTCTTCTTCAACTTTTATTTAAGTAGCTATAGGTTTAAGAAGCAGCTGGAATTCAGTGGTATTGATTATGTTTCAGAACACAACACTGTGACAGTCTGTATCAAAGTGGCAAAGGTAATCAGACTTCATTTTAGATTTCATTTGTCAGCACAGTGGATTCCCAAACAGTGTCTTTGACAAAGTGTTTTTGAAGCCTCATTTACCACGATTGTGCAAGATTTCAGTCAATAACTGAATATTACTACAGAGAAAGGGTGGGGGGACTTTTAAAAAGTAGAACTACAGTTCTGCACTTTTGCAAGTAATGTTTAGTTGATAGCAAGCAGAGATGCCTGGGTTCAAATACTGGATTAAAAAAATGGTAAGTCTGTATAAGAAATAATGGCCAGAATCCTACATGCCATGATAGATTACAAAGCATTATATATACCTAGTTATGTAGAAGAGGTTCTAAGAAAACCTTTTTCTGAATTGGGAGGATGTTTAATGGGACATCAGCAAGAGTGCCATCAGGACTGATGTGTATATTAGTCCCATTCTGCTTAAGGCAGATAGGAGAATTGGGCACTTTGCTGACTCTGCTCAGTGGTATCACAAAAGCAAATACTGGACATGTATATTATGCAAATCTAATTCCTTACATTGGGCAAATCTAATTCCTTACATTGATTTACATGGAATGTGATGATTGGAGTCAGCGGTTACTATATTACATTTATTAAAGCAATTTACACAAGCAGGGAACAGAAAAAGACAAGGTCTGCTACTTAATGAGGAAAGAGAGAGCTGTATGAGAGGAAATGAAATCAAACTTGAGAATATCAATCTATAAATGACAATTGGGTTATGGGCCCTCCACCACCATCTTCTACTCGTAGTCTTTTCTGCTGGTGTTAAAGAGTCTTCGGAGTGGAGAAAGTGTGAGTTGGAATCTGCAGCTGGGTTGAAGCTTCTGCCAGGTGATGCTGTCTTCGGAAGGAGAAGTGTTCCTGGAGAGGTGGTGAGCTGTGGGTCACCGGAGCGTGCTGAGCCCTTGTGTGAGACAGACGTGAGAGAGCAATTAAGCCATAAATCTATGCTGTGCCTTGATGTTGTGAAGATCGCCAGATGCCTGCTGTGAGTACATGGTGTTGGAAATCCAGAGGTTGGGCTGTGAATCCAGGAAAGGAGATCTTCTGAGTGAAAGTGGAAATGGCTGAAAGCAATCCATTCACTGAGAGAGAAAAAGAGTGGTCCGAGAGCATACAAGCCAGAGATGAGCTGCTAATTAATGACTTTGTCCAGTATGTGAGATGCCTGCTGACAAAGGGGAAACTGCACAAAGCCGTTGCAATATGCAGGAGCATTTTGGAAGTAATGGAAGGTATGTCTGTGCAGAAAGAATTGGACAATGGTTGCCAGCCTGAGGAGCATACAGAAAGTTGCCAGAATCTGTTCTGATAGTTCTGATAGAAGAGATATTGTCTAAATAGAAATGACAAAGGTTTCAAAGAAAATGTATAAGTAAGCAGTTGAAAGTAATGTGTCCAGATATGCTCAGATAAATGATAGACAGTGATAGATAAGAGTTTACATGTCAGAGGGGGATTGTGAAGAATTAGTATTCTGAGTGAAATGTAAACTCATATATCACTGCTTGTAATTTACTGTATTGTATGTATAGTCCTGTATTCCTGGTGATGAAGGAGTTAAGTGTACAACATCTGCCAGGACTCATGATGCAAGACACTGGTGACCTTGCCTCTGTGGGAGAAACTGATAAGTCAGCGTTTTTTGCTCTCTTCTCTGCTCTGTCTGCTGTGTGCTGTTTTTGGTGTAAGAAGCATGATTGCTCTGTCTGCACAATAAATCTATTTTAACTAACTCTGGAGTTTGAAGCTGCAACTTTTTCCTGACAAGAGGAACACAGAAGGAACCCTAACTACCTGTCTATACTGTCATTTTTATTTGTTGTTTAACCCAGTGGCACATCAGGTTAAACCGCTGAGCTGCTGAACTCGCTTACTGAAAGGTCAGTGGTTTGAATCCATGTGGGGTGAGCTCCCACTGTTAGCCCTAGATTCTGCAGTTTAAAAACATGAAACTGTGAGTAGATCAATAGGTGGGAAGGAAATGGCACTCCATGAAGTCATGCAGGCCACATGACCTTGGAGGCATCTACAGATAACGCTAGCTCTTCAGCTTAGAAATGGAGATGTACACTTCCCCACCCCCAGAGATGGACATGACATGTCAAGGGGAAACCTTTACCTTTAATTCTTTTTAGTGTTCATGTTGAAAGACAGTTTTCAATGTTGCAGCTCTCTTCATTATTTAGTTTCAGTTCCATATTTCTCCATTCCTATAATGTAGCATTAATCTGCTGTAGATGACCAATGTAGACCCACAGAATGCAGTTTAACATTATTTAATTGCATTATTTGGCTCTACACCAACCATATGGTAGTTTCTATCCAGCCCTGTTTACAGATTTGGAATTGGCCTCTAACTCAAATATTCAAATAGGCAACTTTGCCATTTGCACATTCAAATCCTTTGTAGAAGAGATGTGGCTCTCAGTAGTTCACAAAATACAAACATTAAAGGACTGTGCAGATTCATTAAAACAAAGTGGTTTCCTGAAGAAAGTTTACTTCCACTCTCCAGTTTATTTCAAATGCCAAATAGGAAGCTGATGACTTATAACTCCTGGAAAGGTAAATGTCAAGGCTGCAGTAAGCCTATATTTAGTTTTTCACAAAATGTTTTAACAGCCATGTTGGTTTATCTTCTCTTTCTTTACTCTGGGTTTAGGCTACAATTTCTTGTGTTTTATTTCTAAATGCATTATAAAAGAGCTCCATCCTTTTAAATGCTTTGTATTCTGCTCCTTCTTACCTTGAGTATTCTGATCATTTCTCTCTGTTTTTATCTTGAGTTTTATACAAATTATTTGATGAATCTTTTTCCAATGCTGTTCACTAAAGAAAAAAATCACATCAAACATTTGAATGTCAGAATTTAAGAGAATTAAGGAGAGCCAAGTTGAGCCAAGAGGAGGTGATAAATCTCTTCTCACCAAATGCTGCCTTGGGATATCAACTAGAGTTGTGCATCTGCATTAGGGTGTTGGATTTAGTTTTCAGCATAATGAGCTTCACTTGTAAAGGTGAGACAGGGGATTATGAAGAAAGTTCTGAGTCTTTATTGTTCAAAATGAAGAAGAGGACAGAAAGAGAACATTTGTATAATTGTGGGATGGGAAAAGAAATAAGGTGAAATGGGAAACAATAAAATATTCAATCATATAGACCAGTGCTCATAGACATCTGCAGAACGTAAGAACAAAGAGAATGTAGCCGATGATGGTAAATAGAAAAGCCTGGCTGCAAGTTAAATAATATTTTTAAGAATGATAGACTTTGTACAGAAATGTTTAAAATTATAATGCCTTGCCACAAGTGAATAAAGTGAATTAAAAACAAGGTGAATTTGAGATGAAAGAACAGAAAAATGAAGGTCAATAAACCTATACACTAATAATAATAATAATAATAATAATAAATTTTATTTATAAGCCGCTTCCCTTTCCCCAAAGGGGACTCGGAGCGGCTTACATGGGGCCATGCCCAAACTAAAAATCACAAAATATCAGACATCAAAAAATAATAAACACAATAAAACAGTAAACACAGTAAAATGAAAACATCTAATGAAAACACAATAAAAATGCGTCTAAAACAAAAGGAAAAAGGAAGACGAGAGGGCGGGCCACATGTACATATAAGATGTTTAAAAACTGGGGGAGATAAATGGAGTAGGGCCAAAACGTGAAGAGTTGCAAAGGGGAAGGAAATCCAAAAAACGGGCATTGAAGGATCTAGTCTCCAAAGGCTAGGTGGAAAAACCAGGTTTTCAGTTGTCCCTTAAAGGCTTCCAGTGATGAGGCATTCCTGATCTCTCCCGGGAGGGAATTCCAAATTCAGGGGGCCACAGAGGAGAAAGAAATCCTTTATCCAAAAAGCAATGGTTCAGAAGTGTAGAATCATAGAGTTGGAAGAAACCACAAGAATAATCTAGTCCAGGGCTGTCCAACTGGCGGCCCTGGGGCCGGATCCGGCCCCCCAGCCTGTTGGGCACGGCCCCAGCTATGCCCCCAGCCGCCATTTTTAAATTTTAAAAAAAATTCTAAATTTTTTTTTTTTAAAGGCGGCCGGGGGGGGGGGGGAGGCGGGGCAGGGAGGAGGAAGAGAGCTAGCTCCTCCCTGCACCGCCCCCTCCGTCCCTCTCTCCGCGCCGAAAAGGAGGAGTAGGCGGCGCCAAGGGCAGCGTGTCACGCCAGGCCTGTGACGCGCTGCCCTTGGCGCCGCCTTCTGCCCTTTTTCGGCGGCTCCCGCCCCTAGGAAAGGCGGGGGCGCCAAAAAGGAGTAGGCGGCGCCAAGGGCAGCGTCACGCCAGGCCTGTGACGCGCTGCCCTTGGCGCCGCCTTCTTCTCTCCCTCCTTCTCCTCTTTCCCGGGGCCGTGCCTTTCCCGGGCGCCGTGGCGCTCGGGACAGCCACGGTGCCCGGAAAGAGGAGGAGGAGGAGGAGAATGACAGCTTTAGGAGAGGGCGGGGGCCTGGGCTGGGGCGGGGCCTGGGGCGGGGGCCTGGGGCGGGCCGAGCGGCCCCGAGGTCATCAGTGACCTCTATTCCGGCCCTGGACCCGGTAGAAGTTGGACAGCCCTGATCTAGTCCAATCCCATACCATATAAGAATACACAATCAAATAAGTACTTGCAAATGGCCATCTAGTCTCTGTTTTGAAAAGTTTCTGGTAAAAGTGAATTAATGTGGTGTAAACTGGGGTTTCCAATTTACTCCGCATTAATTAAATACCTCATCAGACCCAGACCGTAATAAAAGATCCAAGTCTGATGAGGTATTGGTCCTGTGGGGACTGACTTCCTGTATCACATTCTGCAATACTGGGGGTCAGTCTTCACAGGCATTTGCACTTTTGGGCTTCTGGAGCCCAAAGGTGCGAGATGACACCCCCCCCAGCCCCCAGGCAGTGGGGAGGGAAGGAGGGATTTTCCCTTGTTCCCACTCCTTTTGCCTGAGCCACCATTTCCTCCAGCCAGGAAGATGCTACAGACAGACTCAGTGGCTGCCAGCTCTATTTGGGTAAGTTTTAGGTGCGAAATCGGGGGCTTTGGAGTGGCTTCATGTCATCCCAATTGTACTCATGGTGTCATGTAGCCACCCCCCAGGGAAAGCTCAGGGTTTGAGTTGGGAGTAGGGACTAGAATCTGCGCCATTTCTGTGTGGGTTTTAGCTCTGTCTGGAAGTGCCCATACTGTTGACTCTTGTTCAGTGTGTGCTCTTCAAAGACTCCTAGACATTTTGCTTGACCAACAGTAGATATGAAAGGGGCCATATCTACTGTTGAGCCATTGAGCAGTAGATATCTACTGTTCATATCTACTGTTGCTCAAGCCAAGTGTCACCCCTTCTAGGTGTCACTTGAATGTGTGAAACATAAGACAATATTCAACCCTGTTAGATTTAAGCAAGGCATGAAGTTTTATATATACTGTGGTATCCTCTATTATGACACTTTCTTATTCTTTTGTTTGGAGTTGTAGCTTTATAGTCTACAAAGTCAGTCACCCCAATCCTAAAACTCCTCCAGAGTTGACAGCATTCATTCGTAGTTACCCAATCCACATAACTCAAATAATCTGAAATGTTTTGCCTCTGCTAATCCTTAAAATGTCTATACATTGTCTGCTTACTTTATTGTTTCATTCAAATTTTTGTCAATAAAACTAGTTTCAGCGTCATCTTCCATACACACAATCATTTTCTACTTATCTTGTGCTCTTCCGTGTTTCCCACAAAGGCCTTTCTTAACCGTACTGTCCTTCCATCACCCCATAAGCACCTTCAGTGGCTCACAAAAACTCCCAAATACCCCATCATATTTGGGTACTAGGCATGCTAAAATTGAAACGGAAATCTAATTGATTCGTTAGAAATCCGTAATTAATGGGACTTTTGTTGTTTTACGGATCGCTGCCCCGAACCAGGAAGTAGTCTTCCTTTTACGGTCCGTGAGGCCAACAATTTGCGTTAGGATCGTTAGAAATTCTTAATTATTAATTAATTAATTATTGTACTACTCACTTCTCCCGCTCATTTCCTTCCCGCCTTCATTCAGCTTCTTCTTTTTCCCGCATTTCTATGGGGAACTGGAAGTGACGCTGCTGCTAGGTAGAGGCAATGCATTCTGGAAAGTGATTCACACACACACACACGCGCACGCTTCTCCTCTCTCTCCAGGCTTCCCCCCCTCCTTCTCTTCCCCGTTGCTCTGCTGCCATGCATGCCCCATTGCAGGGGCCTGCTTCACACACACACACACACGCGCGCACGCTTCTCCTCTCTCTCCCGGCGCTCTCTCAGATGCTTCTCTTCCCCGTTGCTCTGCTGCCTTGCCCCATCGCAGGGACCAGCTTCAGCCCTCCAGGTACGTGTTTTGGACTTCAACTCCCACCATTCCTCACAGCCTCAGGCCTCTTCCTTTTCCTCTCAGCCTGGGCAAACTTGGGCCCTCGCTCCCTCAGGATCGGGGTGAGAGAGAGGCAGCGAGGAGCGAGGGGGGCTCCCCCTCCTTTTTTTTGCTGCTTCCAAGAATAGAAAACCCCCTCCCTCCCTCCCTTCCTCCTTCCCTCCCTCCTTCCTATTTGGAGAGTCCCATCTAGATTTCAGTGTGGTTTATTCAAGTTTTGGCCTACAACTCCCAGAAATCCCAGCCAATTTACCAGCTGTTAGGATTTCTGGGAGTTGTAGGCCAAAACCATCTGGAATGCGCATGCTCTGGCATACGAATTTCTAACGAATTTCGTTAGTACTTAAGTTACATTTCCGAAAATTTTGGGAATTTTTTTGTAAGTCTTTGATATACTAATCAAAAAAAAAATCCCCCCCCCCATGTGATTTTAGAATCGCCATTTTTCGATTTGGTATCATGCCTATTGGGTACTGTCTTTCAAGAGATGCTAGGAGAGGTCAACTACTGGCAATAAAGTTTATGAAGCTTATTTATAGGATGACTTTAGTTGAGGCAATATTGTGCAAGCTTCTTTCTCTCCAGAAGGTACATACTCTTTACCTTTTCTCAGAGAGCTGACATTTTGTTATTTATGTTCATTATATGGTTATGTTTCATTACCCAACCTAATAATATGAGTCAACTTTACAGCAAGGTCTCTTGTGTTTGAGGTGGCACGTATCCCCAGCAGTATGTTGGACAGGGTCAATTACAAACACATTGCAAGCATATAAAGCTAATTCAGCAATATGTGAGTAGTTCATCTTAATAGGCAGAATGCTGTGCCCAAAGGACATGAGCAATAGGACAATGATTTATTTATTTATTTTTAGCAATGAGGTTTAAAGCACCAAGCAGAAGGGTATATAGATTTACTTTAAATGCAAGGGAAGACTTTGTGGTTAGAATTAATGACACAGGAAAGGGACTAAAGCTTTTAAATATGTTTTTCCTATCTTCTGCAGGCATTGAAGCAAAGTGCATATGAAGTGATTCTTTCAGGTTAATTGGGAGTCAAAGGTGGAACACTCTGCTGAAGCAGGAAGATGAATAAGTAAAGATTAGCGAGTGAAATTAGCAAATGATACTCAAACAGCTTCCAATTTACATTTTATTCATTTTCGTTCTTGTATTGTAGCAGTAGACCAGGTGTCTCACAGAATCCAAATATTTTTTTACACCCATTAATCCAAAGCCACAGGTTATTCCTTATTTTCCCAAAATAAAATGGGGTAGATTGTCTATGACATAAGTTGAGAACCCTGACAAATAGTCCAAGACTCCAAATGAAGTAACTGATGTATCTATAGGGCATTTCACAGTGCAGTACAGTACTGCTTTAACTGGCATGGCTTCATCCTATGGAACTTGAGAATAGCAGTTTTGTTTTTGTTATGTACTTCAAACAGATTTGAACTTATGACAAATAGATTATAAGGGCTTTTAAAGCTATATTTATTCAAATGAGGTTTGGTATTGCTTTCCTCTAAGGGAAACAAAGTATTACTTTCTCAAGATTATCCAAAAATTTGAACCCTAGTCTCTGAAAGTCCTGGTCCAACTGTGTTTTATCAGGGTCTCAGGGTGCTTCTACACAGCCCTAAAACTTATATTGAAGCAGGTTAAAATAACCCACTTCAATGTGGATTCTAGTCCCCAAAAACAAACCCACCCAAACAAACCCTGGGCTTTCCTTGGAGGAGGTGATACATGCCATCCCGATTTCATGAAGCCACCCCAAAGCCCTCCACCTACCCTCTAAAACCTACGAAGAAAGGTCCCTTGCTGCCATAAATCCTCTCCTTGTATCCTTCTGGTGCAAGAAAATAATGCCCGAGGAGGGGTGGCAGGGCAGAGGGAAATCCCTCCTCAAATCTCCCATCTCCTCACACATCATTTTCTTGCATCAGGAGGAGGCAAGGAGAGAATTTATGGCAGTGGGGGAACTTTTTTTGTAAGCATTGGGGGAAATCGGAGTGCCTGGATCTAATGAGGCTTTTAAAAGTAATTCTGAACAAATCAAAGAAATCTTGAGTTTTTCTGAATTCATATTTTCTGGAGGCGTTGTTTGGACACCTCTGGTAACCCCCCCCCCCCTGCATTTTGGGACTCTCTGGATGGGTTCTCAAATGCACTTTGAGGAGGCAGTATTTAAAATGCTCTAGTAACCCACCTGGGATTCCATAGAATGCAGCCCTGGCAGTTAAAGTGGAATCAAGGTGCTGTAACTGTAATTGTGATAGGGCCCTAAGAAAGCTTTACCAGAATGTATGCAAGTTACATTTTAAATACAACCCTTGGAGTACCCCAGTCAACATGGCCAGCTGACAAAAGATTTACAGATGTGATAATTGTGAAATGAGGGTTATGTATCTCCAGAATTAAGTTGGGGATCAAAGCTTAGTTCTTCCTTGACATGCTTACTTCCTAATTATTCTGAGAGATCAATAGATTTAGATGTCGCTATTCTGAGAGCATGCATTTAAATTTATATTTATCTTCTCACAGCATTGTCTCTGACATTATAATAAGAAAATGTTATAAATTGTATTGTTAGTTTAGTATAATATTACAAATAATATAATTTATTATCACAGTCTGAGAATGAGATCACACATATGAAAATATTGACCACAAGTTAGCTGATTTGCCCATTCCTGAATATAAATGTAAATGGCCTCCATGCATGTTTATTGTTGTAATTTATGAAATGATCAGTTATAAGCCACTTGTAGCACTGGAAACAAATGGTGTGTCACTGCCTTCAACTCCCAAAAATCTTAACAGCTGGTAAACCGGCTGGGATTTCTGGGAGTTGTAGATCAAAACACCTGGGACTTACAGGTTGAGAACCACTGTGCTATACGGTCTGAAAGTGAAAGAAGATTAATCTTTAAGGTATTCTGAAAAAGAGGTAATTTGTGTACTTTATTTTCACTACAGATAAGGCATCAATATGTTATCAAAACCCAGAGAACCCAAAACATACCCCAATACCTGTGACCCCAGGAGTGCCAAGACATGGAGGCTGTGAGTGACCTTTACTTCAGAAATTCAGTTTCAGGCAACCTTCAGCCTGAATCCATTAAGTTGCATAAAACTCATACACACATATTAAGGCAAATCTCATCATTTCCTCCAGGCATGAAATAGAATGCCATTAAAATAGCTCTGTGAATTTAACCATGGATTCAGACCGAAGGTTCATGGAAGTTACCCAACACCCAGCCAGACCCTCTTCCTAGGAACCCATTCAAACTATGCCAACATCCTTGCCACCAATTGTTTAACCAGTCAAGACATAGTGTCTTACTCCAGGCAAACTATAAACAGTTACAAAACTTCAAACTGAAGTTACAAAACTTCAAACTGAGCAATGACAATTTATTAAAGTTCCCACCTGACCCGGAAGCCAATCAACGACAGAGGCAGATGCCATGCATCAGCCAGTCAGGCAGCATGCGGATCCTAGCCAGCCCCAGCCTGAGCAAGTCAGTGCTCGGAGTGCAAAAGTCTTTTGTTTTTAACTGCTGTCAAAATCCTATAAATATTTTTGAAAGTTTTCATTGTGGTATGTAAGTTTTGAGAGTGCATACTCCACTTTGGCTGAAACGAATAAAGCCTGTGTTCCTTTGCCTTCAATCTGTCCATGTCTCATTTCATCTTTGGCTCTTATAATAGCTGAAATCACACAACTCAAATGGAAAAAAACATCTGACCCAATGTCTCTATGGCTACATTTTCTTCATGATACACATGTGCAGGGAACAAAGCACTGCTCTCTTGTTTCCAAGATAACTAGAAATTGTAAGTTACTTTCACCTGTATGCCCACCTGACTTCATTCCCCAATTTCATCATCTATATCTTTAGGTTTCTTAAATACCAAACTAGTAAGCTAAGGAATTGAATTTCATAAAGATTGGGCTATAGATCATTATTTATCCACAGAATTAGCATTTGACACACTTTATTGAATACAAAAAAATGATTACAGGATTTAAGAGAAATCAGAATATAGTAGTAGAACATATGAAGCAACATAGCAGGATGCAATGAACATGGATTTACAACTAATTTAGCAGAGTTTTCTTCCCACATCTGAAATTAGTGGGGAAGGCTTTCAAGTTAGAGTAATCTAACCAGGTTCCAGTTGCAGCATTGGGCTCTTTCTTCAAGGGAGATCCACCACACTGAACTTGCCTTTTATAAACTGTTGCCTGATTTCATAAGAAGCAGGTCAACTTATCATGAAAATCTCTTGCTAATAATTTGTCTCTGATTCTCATAACAGGCCTGTCCATAAAGCAAGAATTCAGATTATTGTAAGAGTGTGATCCAACACATGCTACTCAGGAATCAGTCCCACTGGATTGTATGAGTCTTGTTCACGAATTGATTATATACAGGTTCATCCTAATTCAGTACAGATTGTCCCATTTTGGGAAGAGACCATAATGAAACACTGCAAGGTAAGATGTTTTGTGTATAAATTTACAAGAAGAATTAACCAGCAAATCTCCCAATCCTTAAACCTCCACTTTTGCTACTTTATTTTAGTATTGGCAGCAGATCACCTCTCCATTGGTGCCCCCTTGTCATGGGAGAGAGGCTTGCGTACCCTAATGAAGTTGTGAGTTATGCTGGTGGTGGCATAATAGCCACTGGTAGGGCCTCCCATGCCAGACAGGTCACAACCGAAGGGTTTGACAAAGAGCATCAATGGGCAGGATGGGCTCCTTAGCCTTTTGGCAACCATCCTAAGAGAAGGAAAACTCCAATTTAAAACCCAGGCAGATGGTGCTCGTCTAACCCTGTAAGGTCAACCATCTAAGAGAAGTAAACTCAAACCAAAGCTATGACCTGAGGACCTCGCTGCCACTGTCCAAGCTTGCTAGGCCCCAGCAGACGAACCTTTGGTTTAAAGGGTGAGGCCAATTCTGTGCACGCTGTGCTCCCCCAGAAAAATCAATTGCAGAGGCTTGAAGGACACATTTTCTTAATCATCAATGCACTTGTAGAAAGCGTGGGATGAGTCCTTCCTGAATCTTCATTCGTGAAGAAAAGCCAAGAAGAAGAAAAGGCAGGAGATCAACTCCAAAGTAGTTCTCAGCATGATCTACTCTCTCTCATTCTCTTTAACATTGCATTGTGCAAACTATTACTTATGTCTGAGCATAAGGTACTAATTGCGTTAGAGGGCATCTAAAGGATGCCATTGGTAGTAACTCTTTTTCTTACTTTTTAGGGGAGGGGGCTCTGAAAATCAACTCCACTCCAGACCTTTTAGCACCCAACAAAATAGACACATTTCATACATCAGAACTGAATTTGGTTCAAGAGTCTAAGAAAAAGCATGACTAGCAACTCATGTTTTTGTCTTCACAGTGGTTAGAAAAACATGTTTTGGTTGAAACAGCATTGTGTAGAGAACTTGCTAACGGAGAAAATGAATATGACTTGAGTAATTGATGCATCAGCCACAATCAAGAGAAGATAGAACTTAGAAAGCTCATATTAAAGTGTGGAACTCTGAAGATAGTAGTCACAACCACTTTCACCTTTAGTTCAAGCATTTCGTAGAAGGAGGCAAAGCCAAAGTGAGGAAAAGTTTCAATTTGCTTTTTTAAAAACCTAGAACTGAGAGATAGGCTATGTTAAAAAGTAGGTTTTTAAAAAAAATGAAATGCATAATACAGCAGTGTATTGTGTCGGATGAAAATACATTTGGATGTTTGCGTGGAAATAGGTGACAAAAAAGATATGGACATTTTCATAAAGAAATATACATAAGCCTGGGGAAGAGTATGACAGCAAGCAGTCAGGGAAATGTTTATATGCGTAGGAGAGACTTGGAAAAGACAGATCATTAATCATGAAAACTTCAATTACCATGGCACTGACTTATGAAATGAATAGCAAAGGTTATTTGGGGAAGTAAAATAAAGTTATTTCCTTCCAAATTTGCTGAGCAGTCAAGAAGACCAGAGATGGTTTTGGACCTGTTCCCAAGGAAATTTACTACAAATGATAAATGAGATAAAAGTGGGTGAATATTTGATACTTGTAATCATGAAATAACAATTTCAGGTTTTAAGCATCCCCAAAGAATATTCATAAAAATTGGTGGCACAAGATTATGACTATTAAAAATGGCAGGCAGTGAAAGGAATACAGAATAGAAGTGATCATAATATTTTAAACTTGCGAGATGAACATTTGGACAGGGGAAAAAGCACCCAAACCGCTTGTACTTATGTGCTTCAGTCTTACTCTTCCGTTATGTTCATGCTCCTGTCCCCATTGAGGATCACTGAAATAGTGTGTTGGGACAATGGATGGAAGTTGGTGTCCACTGTCCAATACACTTTTGCCCCCCCCAAGTTTGGCTCTAAGTCATTGTATGTTAATCTCTTTGGTTACTAAACCTTGCCAACGATCACCGTATTCTGAAACACTGTACCTTTAGAAAGCATGTGGCTTTTCTTCAGAATTTAGTGTCTGACTGGTAGAAAAGCAAACCCCACTATAGGGGGGATTTCTCTCCTCTACTCTATTGAACTAATGCTTAATCTATACTGCCCTATTTCCCAGGACTTGATCCCAGATTATCTGTTTTGGACTGGATTGTATGAGTCTACACTGCCAGATAATCTGGGATAAACAGATAATCTGGGGTCAGATTCTAGCATATCAGGTAATGTTGATCCATCAACATCCTGTACAAGGAATTCCTGCCAAAGCTGTCAGTCCAGGGTCATCCACATTAATCAATTCAGTAATGGCAAGGCACAAGAATAGTCAGAATTCAGTCCAGGGTTCAGGGCAAGAAGTATCAACAAATCCAGATTGTCTTCTAAAGCATAGTGAATCCAGCAAGAATCCAGGTCCAACACAAGCATAGTCAATCCAACAAGGTTCAAAGTAAGAGTTCACCATCAGGAATTCCAGCTGTACAGTTCAACAAAAATTGTTCCCAGCAAAGAGCCAGAGAGAGCAAAGATGGCGTGGGCAGGGTTTGACATGATTTAATGGGCTCTGGTATTTTTTATTTTCTTACTCCCTTTCCTTGAAATGGGAAACAGAAAACTGCAATATGACTAGCCCTGAGTCAGCAATACACCATAAGGCTTCTAAACAAGTGAAAATTGATGAACTCTTTACAGAGGGAACTGTGAGTATACCTGACTTAAAAACCCTATTTGAAATTACTACTGACAAGAATGCTACTCCTTTAACTCTTCATGATAAAGCTAATGAGTGTCTGTCTGTAGCTTTTGACAACAACTTAGCTGTATATCATGAAGGAGTGTCCTTGGAGTCAAATGAAAAAGATTTGTCAGAAGATAATTCCCTCATTACCGAGATAAAACAACATACAGGGCAAAAAACTACCCAGGACTTTGTGACAAACCAATGTCTTCTTACAGCCCACACTGTGGTTTCTAGTTTTGAACTACTAGAAAAAATTGAGAAACAGTTGGCGCTCCTTAAACTTGCTGTTGACCGTTCCACTCAGAGAAATATACCTTTAAAAGCAAGTTCAGCCAAAGATAACAGCAGGTGGGCCAGAAAGGAGGAGAATATGGTTCATGAAAACACCTCTAGGGGCTCCTCAATAAGGAGCTACAAAAACGTAACGGCAATAGGACTTTACAAGCAAATCAAATAATGCTGCAAATTGCCCACATTGGAATAAATAAGGACAAATGGAACACACTTAGAGCTATCAGAACTTCTTTGAGCCCGCTATTACACATAGCATCGATATGCTTGCAGTGGGGTGGCTTCCCAGAGTGTTGGCTCACGTCAAGATTCTCGTATAATTTGAGCAGATGACAATTCCCAGCATGTTGATTAAGACTAAGCTTCTTCTGTACAGTTTTCAAATAACACCAACAAGGGTGTTCCGAGATTTAAGCATCACCCCTTTGATAATTCCTTTGCACAGCAGTAATCACTTGATACATCCCAAACAAACTCTTCAAAGAACACACTGCAGCCCAGCCAAAACCCTAACAGAGAAGCAGCCTTTGGACCTAAGTAGGCCAATCTGCAATGAACAACAAGACACTGCTTGTAGATTGGACCACCTTAAGAACACAATGTTTACTATCAGGGACCAGGCTGAACCATTAATGGACTTATTTCCTTCTGCTGAGCCAAAACATGCTATGAGGGATTTGGCTGGGGGATCTGTTGACACGCTACTTGTGATGAATGAGGAAGACATAACAACTATTAGTCCAATACACCCCCCTGAAGTCTAGGAATGTTCCAATGCATGATTTGCCACCCAATCTAAAAGACTCTGCTCAGACTGAACTTCTGAATATCGGTAATGATTCAGCAAAGAGCCAGTTCAGCCTTTGGCTCTTTAAGCCACTTTCCCATGTGCTCTCTCCTGTTGGCTCTCTGCTGAGCCAACTGATGAGATATTCTCAGCTGAATGTCCTTGGTCCTCAACTACAGCTGAGCTGGGATGCTTAACTCTGGCTCTTCCACTGGAAGTTCCTGCTCCTGCCATGGCTCCTCCTCCTTATTCTCTTGACACTTCTGAATGCCAGTGATGGGCAACCTTTTGAGTTTGGTGTGTCAAAATTCACCAAAAAAATGGAGCATAACTCAGGTGGGGTGTTGCTTCGAGAAAAAAATAAACATAATTTTGCAATATTTATAGTTTAACTAACAAAAATGTATAATTGTAATATACAACTGTATTTAATAAACCAAAAAACTAATAATTTAACTTACCTGCTTAGTGATTTCTTTGTTCATCCATCAGTCAGTTTCTTTTGTTGGTCTTGATATTATTTAACATGTGTGGAGTGCGGTGAACTAAGATAAATGAAGGGGAAATCTTTAACTAACCTGTATATTAATGACTTTTTGTTGCTAAATTTCATTGGCTAAATCTTCAATTGAAGGTTGGTTTTTTGTAAACTTCAAGCCCAAGCAAGTGCTACTAACGTCATCTGCTGCTATTTCTAATGGTGGGAAATGGCACCCATAGCACAGGCCCTTGCCCCTCCCAGTCTCCCTCTCAGTAATGATGGTCAATTAGAAATCCACAACACCCCAGAACAGAAGATTGGATGATGGCTGCTGTGGTTATGTGGTTGCTTGTAATGGCGATCACAGGGTCACCAGAGATGCGTCCCCCGCAGCATTCTGCTGCTCCCTGCTTCACCGGCCAGTTATGAGGTCAAAGATCCCCTAGCGGCCTAACTGGAAGTCCCAGAACAAGATGCTCCATGCCAAAGTTCTGTTGTTTTGGCCTACAGACCTCTGGCACAAAGTGTCTACACTACACTACAGCAAATCTTTAATCCTTAGCTCCTGCACCTGGCCGTGCAGGAGCTGAGGATGAAATGTCCTTCTCAGCATGCAACCACATACTTCTCTGTATGCAGCTGTATGCAGCTATGTGTCATTGAAAATGGCTATGTGTGTCAGGGCTGACACGCGTGTCATAGGTTTGCCATCATGGACCTATGCAGAGCTAGTATTTCCAGGATCAGGTTGCTGCTCCAACTCTACTGCAGACTCAGATGCTGAGCAGGGAGGCATTTCATTGTCATCTTCAGTACCAATCCTGACACAATTCAGCCTGAGAAGCAAAAACAACCCTCCCCAAAAACTCCAAAACCAAAAAACCAAAAAAGACAAATTTCCTCTGAACAAATCTGGTCAAAAAACCTCAAACGGAAACATGGTAGTCTCCAGATTGTCATAAATTGGATTTTATTTTCAAAAGCAAAACAAGAAACATTACAAATCTGAGAAAATATGGATAAATAAAAAAATTATAAGATCCTAATGTGTGAAGGAAAAGGTGTTTATAAGCTATTCACTTACAGTTCTACTCAAAGTGATGGTCCATGGACCAGTGCCATACCGCGGGCCATCAAATGTCAATCAGGGGCAAATTTCCAGGAAATCGTGCAAATATTCACTGTTTTCCCATTTTCATGGGACTCCTGTGTCCGCAGCAAATATGGATGACAAACTTTATAGTGAGGAGATGTAAGCTGAAAGTAACTGGCCGAGAGATTTGGCGGTTGTGGCTATTAATTCTATGAAATGTTATGTCAATCTGTGGGCATGTTTAAAGGTAATTTACCTTTTTTTAAAAAGGCAAACTACAAGTTAGTAATAACTTTATAAAGGATCAATCCAAAGTTTAAAAAATCAAGAAAGACTATATAAAAATATAACATGCTGCAGAAGTACAAGTTTGGGAACTGTGAGGGCCTCTTACTGCTCTAGCAAGGAGCAGCAAAAGGTGATCTTCCCTTTGGTCTCTAAAACATGCTCCACAAATTATTACTAGAAACAAAAGGAAAAGTATAAACAGGCCAAAAGAATAAGGGAAAAAGACATGCCTATATTTGGGTTTCTTGTTAATATAAAGCCTTTATACTATTCAGACTTTTCTGCAGCCTTTCTGACTCTTTCTTACTGTTGATGTTAGATATTTGTCCCAGTTAAAATTGCTTCTGTTCTAGATATCACTATGAGTACAGAACAAAAAATGAGTTTTTAACTTTTGAGAGAGGGGCAGACTAAGGCTTATAGAGAACACATCAATGTACAATACTATCCCCTTCTACCATCTTATGCATGACAAGGTCACCTGGAGGATTGTGTTGGAGGGTGGATGACTGTTCTTCATTGTAGATTTTAAAGAAAGATTGGATAGTTACCTTTCAAAGATTCATTTCCTGTGAATTCCCGAATTGGCACAGATATTGATTACATGACTCTTGGGATGTCTACCCATTCTATGGGCTTGTCTATACCAGCCCTTTATCCTGAAGTGGATGGGAAAAAAATCAAACCTGGAAAGTCCAAATGACATCTAGTGATTTCCAGCCTTAACACATGATAAACTGAGTGAAAGGGGTTAAGCAAATTTGGGGTATTTCTCTGAAATTCCAGAGCAGCCCCACACATTGGGCAGAGTTTGGGCAGCATGAACAGCTCCAATCCAAACCAGTCCACTGTCCATGTGGCTTGGTCGTGCAGGGAAGAAGAAATTGATTGAATCTGTATCATTCCTCCCACCTCCCGTCACCATGGCAGAAAGCCATGGAGCTTTTGGTGGGATTTTAGAACAGATGGCTCTGGAGAAGGGGAGCATGGGGATGAGAGAGAATTAAGGAGGGGGAATGTATAGTCATAAGATTGGTGAACATGTGTTATATATATATATATATATATATATATATATATATATATATATATAATTGTAATTTTTTAACTTAAATTAATTAAATAGTAAAAAAAAACCCTAAGAAACATAGATGCTTTCTATGCACCCTGAGAGCATCATAAACTACCCCCTGATGAGATATGGAATAAAAGGGTAGGTAAAATTATTTATCATATGTGTTTGTTTTATTTGTTCTTTTTATCAATTTTTTTATTGTGATTATGTGAAAATAACATGCAATATACAAAATCTAATAATCAAAATAAAAATATTATTCCCCCAATCCCACATCCCCTATTCCTACCAATGACTTCTGAAATCACACCATATGGAACTACAAGTTCTAATAAAAATCCGTCCTTATCATTACAATAATAAATTCCCAATATAGTTATTTAAAAATCTTTTGTCTTCTTTTTAAATATTCAAGACAAGTCTCCGTTTTCTAGCAAATTCTTTGTTTCTTCCCCTTATATTGTTGAAGATTTTGGCCATTTGAATATATTAAACTAATTTTCTTCTCCAGTCCTTAATAAGTAGTTCTTTTTCCCCATTCCAATATTTTGCTATTATAATTCTCCGTGCTGCCATGTGTTAGCGTTCAATCATCCTTAAGAATGAACAATTGTACAAGTGTAAAGTGTACATTTAGAATACACCTCTGTTTGTTCAGTGTCGTGCACTCCAGAGTAAGTGTGCAGAGGTTATATTGCATAGCCTATTTTTGGAGGAAGGATTATTTCATGTTTTGGCAAGGGAGGAGCTGATTATTTAATATACTTCTGGATGATACCTCTTGAATGGAATTTCAAGCACAAGTGTCTTGGTGACCCAATGTCACCTGAAGTTTTTGGGAGCTAGATAGCCCATATGTTAGGGCCCTTATTTCAATTCTGTGATTTTTATCCAGTAGTTATTTGCCATGGATTAAATAATTATTTATTGCAAACTGACTTAGCTTTGTTAAGGTAAACAGAATTATTGTAATTCGTACAAGATTTTTTTAAAAACCCCAATCTCTCTTTTTGAATGTGAAAGCACTCTGATTTAGGGTGAACAATTGCATGGGGAGCCAATTCCACAGATTTCCTCAAATTTCATATGTAGTCATAGTCACTCTCAAAAATGTGTTTGTAACTGATGTTGTGGAGAGCCCTTCCAGACAGGCTGTATATCCCAGGATCTGATCCCAGGTTTTCTGTGTTGAACTGTATTATATGAGTCCACACTGCTAGATAATCTGTGATAAACAGAAAGCCTGGAATCAGATCCTGGGATATAAGGCCTGCCTGGAAGGACCCTGATAATAAGTCATTTGAAGGCAGCAAGAAAATAATGCAAAATTAATGTAGATGTGGATCTGAATAAGACAAGCTATTGTTTAGAATTATGCAGTTTAAAGAAATATAGTAGTCATTGGTTGCATCTTCTCAGAAAGTGAAATGAAATGGCAAATCTTTAATTTATTTTTGTGCTGTGGGTGAAACAGCTCTCATAATTCTGTTCCATTATGATCCATTGGCGGAGTTTTCGCTTCACAGCTAGAAAAATATTCTGTCTATTGCTACTAAAGGCAAAGCTCTTCAACTCACTGTAAATAGTAAACATCCATTGCCTAATGATCCATTTTTGAATGATTGGCCGAGCCAAAGTTCAAGACAGAAGAATCAAATGCACCAAACAGTCTTCATATTCACATTTCTTGCAAATACATAAAGTTATTGTTGCGAGGATGCTATCAACATGAAACTGTAGGAAAATGTTGCATTATGTAACAACAGTTGGTGCTTTGCTTTCACTCATAAAACTTGAATATTAGATCGGGAAGATATACTGAATAGATCTTTTGTAGGCTTATAGATTCTGCTGCCATTATGCATGCTTAGTTAGGAGTCATTAATGACTATCAGGCTGCATGCTGACTTTTTAAAGCAATAAATCCATATATGCTATTCAGGATTGCTATTAGTTTTTGTCCGTTATATGTTTTTGCCAGCTCAAATAACAACGACAAGCGGGTTGAAATGAACAAAGTCTATCTCACTGTTCACAAATAAAACATGAACAGTAGGAGGTCTCTGAGCTATTTAAAGAATTTCACGGACTTTGAAAACCATTCACTGTGAATCATGCTGCGTTTCCCTCAAACACTTTGGAATTATTTTTTAAAGGTTAACAGGTTCAAACATTCTATCACCAAGCCCCAGTTTTAATGTTTCCATGATTTTGTGTAGAGGAAACTAATGAAAGATTTGTACCTAAGACCATGCCATGTGAACTATTTTAATGCACAGTCATAAAGAAAGCAGCCATGTTTCCTTAGTCTAGTAGGGTTTTTACAGCCCTAGAGAACTTGGGTGGAAATACAAACAATCACTAACCTTCCTGTGCTTCCTGTGAAAGTTGTAATTGACTTTGAACTAGTGCCATTCTAGGTAAACAAAGAAGTTTCAGGTTTTGAAGTCTGAATGAAATTGTTTCAAAGAGACAATATTGCAGAAAGATAATGGAAGTTTCATTGATCCATCGCTTAGCTTATGGATATAGGACAGCACTGTTATTATGGATTCTGATCTCTGAGAAAAAAAACATAGCATGACTTAATTGTTGGACTAGTAGCACATGTCAATGGAAACCAGGTTCCTCTTGATCAACAATCAGGTCTGAGTAATCTCTTCTAGCAATGGGAGAAATTTTAATTTGGGTGATTTTTTATATGAAGGGAAGGACTTGAGATCTAAAAAAACTTCAGTCTCACATAGCTCATCACAATGTGGAACTGTCAAAGCAAATCAGGAGATAAATGTACTAATAGATGGTCACTTATTATTTGTTTTAAAAAGTCTAATGTGTTTTGGTCACTAAAATTGGCTTCCCTCAGATGCTACAGTAAAGAATAAAAATATAATTAACAAGGGGTTTTCAAAAAGGAGAGAATTCCTGTTTTTAGGCAGCTGAAAGCACTTTGAACTGGTGTTCAAAGGGATTTCAGCTGCCTAAAAACTGGTGTTCAAAGTGTTTCAGGTGTACAGCAAACCCAAAAACACTTTGGAAGTGAGTTTGGGGACTGTGATGTGTCATTGTGAGCATGTAGGGGGCATCACTTTGAATTGCTTCACTTTACCATGCCCATTGCACTAGTCATTTTGTTTAAACTGATCTGAATGAGAAGATCTCTGGCTATAAAACCAAATGTTTTCTTTTTCCTCATTCACTTCCTTTTTAAAAACAAAAAATGCGTAACTGCAGCCTCAGAGCTAATTCCAGATACCTATAGGAAATTTCCTTCTTAATTGAGCATTTCCATATGGTTTGCTTTTTTCTTCTTCCAAGAATGAAATCAATGTGTTGGAACAGAACTGCTGCAAACTGCAGCCTGTACCAGTTTGGCAATAAGAAGTAGCCCTCTCCTTTGCTGAATATGCAAAACAGAGAAAGCTTGCAAATGCAAAATGTATATTTCTTTTTTTTATTAAAATTGAAGTCCATCACTAAAAAGGACTAGTAATATATAAATAACTTTTTAAATTATCATTTTGGATAACAATTCTTTGAGATGAAGATAGGAAGAACATAGTTTTTGTTCTACTCTAGTAATTTTTTCCTTTTAAAATTGTATTTCTTTTCCTCTCTTAGAAATTCAGCTTTATTTCTCATTTTTCTTTACTCATATAATGTTCCCCCTCTTTTATTGTATCACTACAAATTATTTATGAATAAAAATGAATGTAAAAAGTGTTTAAAGGGACAGTACGTGTGCATTTGTGAAGCCCTAAATGTTGTGAGATTTGATATTTAATTGTGAAATCTCAGTTTCATAAGATTTTGAACTAGCAAAGTTATGAAATTCCTATTGGGGGGGAAATGTAAAAAGTGAGGCCCTTGATAAACAGGCAATACATGACTTGAAAGAGACAAGTCCTAGCTTTTATGGATTGGTGAGATAAGAAGATCGGCTATCCTAGCATGCTCCAATTTTAATTAAAGGCCCTTCTATACTTACATAAAACCCAGAAGTAATTGGGTTAAAAAGGTGTGTGTGTGTGGCTAAATGACATTTAGTCAAAGTGCGTGAGGGATTGGGTTAAGAGGTAAAAAAAATGTGCTAAAAAGCTGTGCTTATAACCTGGCTTTAAAAATGCACACCTTTTCCTGACTGTACATCCGTGTAGTCATGCAAAACACATGATCCCCCCCCCCCCGTATACTGTTCCAGTGAATGTGCATTTTTTAAAAGCCCATTATGCGTTGACCCTCATATGTACACATGTGAATCTGATTATGTTTACATTAAGATATTCACATGTGTGCATAAATAAAAATAATAATAAACTGTGTTTGTACCCCACCCCCATCTCCCCAATAGGGACTCGGGGCGGCTCACGTGAGGCCAATCCCAGACAACAATTACAATAAAATATATGGTTCAGTGCATAACAGAATGATTTTGTTTTTTTAAAAAAACTTCAGCTGGATGTCCCCCTTCTGCCCTCCATCTTGATCCACTTCAAAAGAAAACTGTGAGGATGGTGCGGGATCATATCCCAGGACTGACAGGTCTGGGTGTGGACCTGCAGACAGGTCCCAAGATTTTTAAGCCCACTTTTAAAACACTGATTTTGGTGCTGTCTGGAATCACCCTAAGACAGTTTGCAATGCCACTCCCATTTTAGAGTCTTGTGTATTAATGTCCTTAGATGCTTTGAAACTTTGTAAAAGTTAGGTTTTATCACCTGAGATCTTTTCCCTCCTCCCTCTCCCCCCCTCTTCAGGTGCTATTTATTTATTGTGTCAGAAGTGAGTTGAGGGTATAGTTAAAATGCCTTTAAAAACACAAAGTTAAAAAAAACCTTGGCATTACGCTAAATGTTCTTTGACTTAAAGTTGGCCACTTGGAGTGCCTCTGGTGTCACTGTGAGAAGGACCTCCATTGTGCATGTGGCAGAGCTCAGGTTGCATAGTAGCAGGTGGTCTGTGGTTTGCTCTTCTTCACACTCACATGTCATGGACTCCACTTTGTAGCCCCATTTCTTAAGGTTAGCTTTGCATCTTGTGGTGCCAGAGCACAGTCCGTTCAGCATCTTCCAGGTTGCCCAATCTTCTGTGTGCCCAGGAGGGAGTTTCTCATCTGGTCTCAGTCACTGATTAAGGTGCTGAATTTTAACCTGCCAGTTTTGGTTTCTCGCTTGCTGAGGTGTTTCTGCGAATCTCTCGATCTTCGGAAGCTGTTCCTTGATTTAAGCCATTGACATGCTGGCTGATATCCAAACAGAGGATGGGCCAGAGATGTCAATGCCTTGGTCCTTTTATTACTGACTGCTACTTCCCAATGGATGTCAGGTGGTGCAATACAAGCTAAACAGCATAATTTCTCCAATGGTGTGGGGCATAGACACCCTGTGATAATACAGCATGTCTCACTAAGAGTACTAATTGAATAACGTTGACACTAAGTCAAACATTATTTTTGCTGTTTTTCCAAAGAGGAAATATTTAGATTAAAATCATCAACACATTATATTCTTATTAAAAGAACATAATAATGTTGTGACTATCAATAATTAACATTTTAAACTAGCATATTATTTATCTGGAAGTTAGGGTTGAATTTGTCATGAAAATGCCAAATGCATATCTGTTGAGTTTATGCATGCCGTACACTGGTGTAACTCAGAACTTTATTAGCAGAGGAGAACTTCAAGCCAAGTGGATGCTTGACAATATTCTATTTATGATTCTATTTAATAATTACTCTAGATGCACAGCTACCATCTGATGTGATATGAATGGAGGCTGGCTAATAGGGCTGCTTTGTTATAAAACATATAGAGAGAAAGTTGGAGTTTTCAGAAATCAATGTACTGTAATGTTTTGTATGTCTCTTTTGTAAAGGCCCATTTATTATTACAAGTATCTTCCTTTTGTGTTGTTTTTCAAGCTTCAGAAGAGTAATATTAACCAAGCATGCCAAACATTTCTCATTCTCCCTACTTTGTTGTACTGGTATGTACACCATGAAAACAAAGTTATATCTTTGTTGACACATTAAACAGCACCATGAGTGTGAGAATATCTGAATTATTTATCCTTTGCCAACAAAAGTGACACGTATTCTATCTAACAATGAGCATTATCAAAGAAAGCATTTTTCATATTGGTTCAAGATTATTTACATGAATGGGGAAGAAATAATGATGAACTCTTTACATTATGTTTATCATTTTCAAATATATTAACTGAATTCTTGAGAAAGAGCTTTCTCGGTCTGCCAGTGATAGACTGAGGATGTTTTCCAAATTTAGGGATCTTGTAATTAGTTTGAGACAATTGTTTCCTTTCTTAGATCTCCACTGTTCAAAGCTTAACATCAGCAAAGAATTCTATTACATTTTAAGTCGATGGAAGTCATACATTAAATGCAATTCAAAATTCATCTAAAATTAAATTCCAAATTCCACAAGGAAATTGTCAGAATTTTAAAAAGAGATTTGTTTTTGTTCTTTTTCTCCTTATCAGCATGTTATTGAAACAATCCCAATCCCTGTGTTGCTGTGAATAGCCATGTTCCAGTAGCATTCTCTCCTGACGTTTCACCTGCATCTGTGACTGGCATCTTCAGATGCAGGCAAAACATCAGGGGAGAATGCTGTTGAAACATGGCCATAGAACCTGAAAAACTCACATCAACCCAGTGATTCTGGCCATATTTTTTCCATGTCAGGAGTGACTTGAGAAACTGCAAGTCACTTCTGGAGTGAGAGAATTGGCCATCTGGAAGGACATTGCCCAGAGTACACTGAGATGTTTAATTTTTTTACCATCCTGTGGGAGGCTTCTGTTATGTCCCCACATACGAAACTAGAGCTGAGCAGGAGCTCACCCTGCTTCCCGGATTCAAACTGCCAACGTATCTGTCAGCACTTCTGCCGGCTCAAGGATTTAACCCATTGAGCCACTCGGGGCTCCTTTCTGGCCATGAAAGTCTTTGACAACACAATGCTAATTCCTATTTTAATCATGGAATCTTTATTTCAGCAGCTTTGGGAGTGGGTAATATATGAGGCAGGGAGATACTGTGATCATGCTATGGCTATTTCAGGCAATTTGAGTTTAAAAGAAAGGTGGGTTTAAGAAAAATAGATATCTTTTACGCTCAGTTCTCAATGAGGGTGGCCCTGAGTTTTTTCCCCCAGGGGTAAACCAAGAATGGGTAACTTGGAAGTCCCTGAACAGACTCAGAAGTGGAGTTGGAGACCAAAAGACAACCTGGCAAAATGGCACTACCTAGAAGAATCTTCTACTTTGTGTGATTGTGGAGCAGAACAAACAACTCTGAATCTATATGCTTGCCCAGAATGCCCTGCCTCATGCACAGAGGAAGAACTACTTAAAGCTAAAGACAATGCGGATGCTATTGCCCGTTTTGGTCCAAAAACATTTCGCTGCTTGTGTTCCCTTTATTTTATTAGTTTTATACTTATTTATTAATGAAATGATTTTGATGGGAAATAAATAAATGGCAATATAGAGTGAAATTGTCATTTCCATTGTTATTTTTGTTCTCTTAACTTACATCAATGACTTTAAAAAACCTAAAGGCTCCAGATCCTGTGTGATCTTAAGCTAAGCAGATTGTTCTGGTTAGTACCTGAGTGGGAGACTGCCAATGAAAACCAGATAAGTAAAATTTTAGCGCTGTTTCTGGATATATTTGGTTATCTGATTCCAAAAGTGGTAGCAGTTTCCAACCATTAGCTCTAGTTTTTTTTAGATACAGTACATATGCCATCAATCAGTTGCCATCTGCTCACCCATAGAATACCATGATGACCATACCTACAAAACTAGAGTTGATGCAGTCCATCCAATACAATTTTCTGAATCAATGCCCCAAATAATCCCAAGAACAGAAAAAAGATTTTTGTTGGTTGAGCATTATAGTAGAATAGTAAAAAGCAGAGAGAAAAATAAATGAAAAGAAATATGAGGGTTGAATAAAAAGTAATGCATCCACCTTCGTAACTCCTCAACAAATGGCAGTACTGGTATGTGGCAGGTACTGGCTTGTTCAGTAGACTATCCTCTACAGTTCCATTTTGGCAGGAAGCCTTAGCATTGAATGGTTGTGTTGTTAAAGTGTGAAGTATGGAACCCTGCGCAGACAGTCGGTCAATGCGACTTAAGCAACGTGCAGTCATTGAATTCTTGACAGCAGAAGGTGTCACCCCAAAGGAGATTCATCAGAGAAAGCATACTGTTTATGATTATTGTGTTGATGTGAGTACTGTGCATTGTTGGGCGAGTAAGTTTAAAGATGTTGAAGTGGGAACATCTGACTTGCATGACAAACAAAGAGTTGGATGTCCTGTGACAGCAACCATCGAGTTTCACAAGCAAAAGGTTGGCAGATTTATTCAGGACGATCGTTGTATCACTCGGAGAGAAATTTCAAGCATAATCGGCATTTCACAATAACATGTGGGTCACATTATTGCTTCGCTTGGCTATAGCAAGATCTGTGCATCATGGGTACCCAGGATGCTGATGCCTGAAATGAAAGTGCACAGACTTCTTCTGTGATGGCTTCCGAAAACGTGTTCATCGTTGACAGAAATGTATCCAATTGTCTGGTGATTCTGTGAAAAACTGAGTAGTGGTAATTAAAGAGAACATTCTAAGGATTATTTCTGAATTTGATTTATTAAAATATTCCCATCCAAACCCAAGTAACGAAGGTGGAGGCATTACTTTTCATTCATCCTAGTATTATAAAACACAAAGTAGCCCCTCCTTTTTTCTCTCAAGCTCCTTTGCTTCTTCTTCTTGACTTTTCTTGGCTTTTCTTTGTGAACGAAGATTCAGAAAGGACTCATCCCATGCTTTCTACAAGCGTGTTGATAACTAAAAAGGCCAATCCGAGATAGGCAAGTCCGGTTGCAGAAAGCACAGCAGAAAGTCTCCTTGGGTGAAGTTGTTTCCAAGTTGTGGTTTTTCCTGCATTGTCGTTTCTCTTCGAGACTCGTTCGGCGTCTCCATGCCTCCTGATGTGAGGCCAGGGTGGACCATTGTTGGTGATCAATCTGGCCGAGTCTGAGATGTTGTTTCAGGGAGTCCTTATATCTCTTTTTTGGGGTGCCTCTATTGCGCTGACCCGTGACGAGTTCACCATAGAGTAGTATCTTTGGGAGGTGGTGTTCCTCCATCCTAGAGACATGCCCTGCCCAGCGCAGCTGTGTCCTCAATAGCATGGCCTCAATGCTGGTGCTCCCTGCTTGCTCAAGGACAGCAACATTAGTCACATAGTCAGTCCAGTGTATATTTAGGATTGTGCGAAGACAGTGCTGATGAAGATCTGTGCATGATGGGTAATCAGGATGCTGATGCCTGAAATAAAAGCGCACAGACTTCTTCCATGATGGCTTCAGAAAACGTGTTCATAGTTGGCAGAAATGTATCCAATTGTCTGGTGATTATGTGGAAAAGTGAGTAGTGGTAGTTAAAGAGCACATTGTAAGGATTATTTCTGCATTTGATTTCTTAAAATATTCCCATCCAAACCCAAGTAACGAAGGTGGAGGCATTACTTTTCATTCATCCTTGTATTATAAAGCACAAAGTAGCCCCTCCTTTTTCCTCCCAAGCTCCTTTGCTAGTCATATGACAAAAGAAGAGAGGCTGCCAAAATGAGGCAATTAGCTTTTTCCTCTTAGCTGGCAGCAATGGGACTGAATACAAAGGGACAGACATTCCATGTCCCTAGGCCATGTGCACACAGAGAGCATGGGATAGCAGTTGAGATGCCCACCATCAATTTTGTATATGAATCGGTGGTTGGTGTCTGCAAATCCCAAACACAGGAAAGCCAAGCACTGCTGCAGGATTCTGGCTTTTCCTTGTGTATTTTTTAACCCGAGGTGTAGCTTAATTAAACAGCTTTTCCTAGGTCAGATCCCCCCCCCCCGGCTGTTTGATTTAACCCTATACTGACCTAAGTGGTCAGTGCAGATGCTCCCTGGTTTCTTACTGATATCATTAGACAGCTCACCACAGAATTTCTTGACTTATCCAGCCCCTGTACTTTAACATGGTCCCTTTCTGGCACTTCTAACACCTTAATAATCTAAGGACAATAGCCTCCTAGCCCAGCCTTCTGGTTGTTGCACTTTCCCCAGGCATTATATAGGAATCGCTGCACTTAGCAATTTGAGTCGTACCCACCATTTTGTTGTTCAGCCATGATATTGTTTTTAATTGTTTTTAAAATGTTTGATTTTATCTTTATTGATATCAACTGTTTTTTCCTGATGGTTTTAACCTGTATCTGTTTGGGGTATAAAAATAAAGTTGTTGTTGTTGTTGTTGTTATTATTATTAAGTGTTCCTCAAGGAGACAACCAACATCTGGGCTTCCCTATGTAGAAACTGATCCCATTGTTGGATACTCTGCTTTTGACACTTTTCCCCCTCTTGTATCTTGGGATAATATATCTATTTTCTCTCACACATCAGAAGGACTGGCATTCACTCCCATGGTTTTTTTGTGTACAAATATCGAGAAACTAGACTCACCTGTTTTACCATTTTGTGCTTATTTACTATTACATTTACTCAGTTTCCTCATGCAGGATATGAGGCAGGGGACAAAATTTTCCTGATGTTTTGGAACATTTACTTTTAGTGCCTAGTGCTAGCTATCCTGAAGAATCACTAATTCTGAGATTTCTTTATTGTGCATATCATTCCACTTAACATTGGTCACCATAGCCAAGATATAGTTATTAATGTGCAGACTCATTGGCAGTCTTTAGAAAGTTAAATTTTACATCCTTGATAATATGCATGATAAATATTCCTGGTGCCAGGCAGTATACTTATTTATGATTGATATGAATCTCTTTCCTGCTTGGAAGCAAGAAGATTATTTCATAAATGATGGATGGAGATTGCTGATATCCTAAATAGAAATACTATTCTTAATGTTTTGAGATGTACCCATTAAATTTCAGGGGACACAGTTCTTCAAAGAGGAATTTTTGCAGAAAAGTTAAAAGTCATTCATTAAAAATCCCTATGGCCTGACAATATACAAACGTCATCATCATATGATCATGACATAGTTAAATAAAGTAGGACAAAAATATATTGTGGGTTCAATTGAATTCATGCATGGCACTGTGTCCCATTGATTTAACTTTTCTTTCCTGAAATTGCTTTGATGAGCTTAAAAACTGTCAATAATTATGTTCATAGCAGATATATATGAATTAATGTGTGGGCAGGCCCGGATTACCCATAAGGCCACCTGAGGCCATGGCCTTGGGCGGCAGAATTAGGGGGGGCGGCCGATTTGGACCCCCCAAAATAAAATAATTTTTTTTAAAAGTTCGATCTTTGGCGCTTCTGCGCCTGCGCGCAGGGCGCCATAGACTCTCAGAGGCAGTTCCGCTGCCTCTGCGAATCTATGGCACCCCCCTGCACACAGTACAGCAATTCTGTTCAATGACTATTATTTGATCAATATAACAGTATTATAGAACACTGGCAAAATGTGCTCATTTGGGCAATAGTGTGTTGTAAGGTGTTGTGTTAGATATTGGTTTAGTTAATGTTTTGCACTTTCTAAAATCTGTTGCTGACACAAAATTTACATCATATTAGATGCCTCAGGATCAGTTTATAAAATAATATAATGAAATATTACTTCACAACAGCTAATACATCTACATTTACCTTGTTTATTTACACAGGCCTGTGATTTAAAAAAAACTTTTCAATATTATACCCGTGTTTAAATGTATTTTTGAATGCCAAAATACAGAATAAAAATGTTGTACTGCACACTGTTTCTTTCACAAATTCAATATTTTTATCAGTTCAAGCATTGCTTGGTTTTGATTAAGTACGGAGGATGATGTTCCAGTGTGATTTCTTTTACTGCTTTTGAATGGATTTTTGTGTTTCATACCAGCAAATTAAAGTATCTTGAAAGTTTATCCGAAGGCTTAACACCTTTCTTATTCTTCACTCCCCAAAGAAATCTTAGTCACATATTACAAAGTGAAAACATCATATCAACTTGTGGAAAAAAACTGGATGTGATGGAAGAAATCTGAGGTTATTTTTGAATTGAGAGTGCTAATTTCTTCAAAAACAAGTATATATTTTGGTAAAAAAGATTCTGAACTTATTTTGTCAGTATTGAACAATGGAAGCATTTCTTAATAACTATTTTGAATGGAGTGCTATAAAATACTTTTGCATTTGTCAAGTTTTTAAAGATTTTCAGGGGTTGTTCATGCCAAACAGGAGTACATTCATACTATGCAGTTATAGCATCATGCTTCTACTTTAACTGCCATGGTAAGGTCTTATAAAGCCCTGGGATCTGTAGGTTTGTGAAGCAGTAGAGCTGTTTGGCCCTACACTAGTAATTCTGGGATTTCATAATGTAACTCATGCTTTTATTTAGCCATCATTAAGAGTTGAGTATATATGGAATATACTATGAAATCAATATCTTTGTGCTCCCAACAGAGGATTTATCAGTTGCCCCTGCCTCATTTTTATTTACATATAGCAAACAGAATATGTTGAATTGACTGTTTTCCCACAGATTTTCAGCTAGGATTTAAGGGCTTCTCTCTTTATTTTAGATTAATCGATTTATTTTAACACTATTATTAGTAACTATAAACACAGGTTGATTTCTTATTGCTGGAAAAAAATCAATGGTTCCCAATCTTTCACAGGATTTATCCTTAGATGCTTATACTGGGAGAAAAATAATAAAGTAAATAACAAAATTATTCAAAACTCATTTTAATTTGGCCTAACTCAGGGCCCATCCAGACAGGCTCAAAATGCGGAACTTGTCTCAGTTTTATTGGAGGCAGCTAAATGATGCTCCAGTAAAAGCAAATTCTTCTTCGAGAGCTCTGTGAATGCACACTTATGAAGTTTGCGCGCCAGCGCGGGCTTCCAACGGAAACTTTCCCAGTTTGAAAAGTTTTGGCGGTAGCTCCGCCCAGCCGGCCCGGAGGGCATAAAAGGCGCCTCCATGCGCGCCCACCCCATTCCTTTGTTTTCCGCCACTTGGGCAACATCGGAAATATGGCTGGTTGTGTGAGCATAGTATGTCCACAACCAGTTTCAAAAAGTGTTCATCCTGCGGTAGCAAGATCCCGGATTGCGACGGTCACTCGAAGTGCCTTCGGTGTCTCGGAGAGGGACACGTTGTTCCTGCCTGCCGACACTGCCAGGCCTTCTCGTCGCACACCAGAAGAGCGAGAGCCCGCAGGCTTCAGGCCTACCTGACGGAGCGTGCTCTCTGCCCTCCAGAGATGGCGACGGCTGTCCCATCTGCCTCCTTGGGGTCCGGGGCGGCTGCTCCGGCCCCTACCGTATCGACCGCTCACCCGGCTGGGAAGAAGCGTCTATGGAAGGAGAAGCACACGAAGTCTGTCTCCTCGAAGACTTTGGTGTCGAAGAGGCCCTGAACCGTGACGACCAAACGGTTCAGCTGCCCCCGCCTCGCCGGTTGTCGACGAGCTCGATGGCGTCGGGCCTCTCCCAGAGGTCCACCATCTCGAAGACTCCCTCCAATCGAGCTATGGAGATAGCTTTCCGGAAGCCCGTAGAGCCCAGACCAGAGGCCTGGTTCCTGTGACTCCGGGCAAGTCTCTGGAGGCCGCTGCCTCGAGACCGCCATCACCAAAGAGGCGCAGGACTCTGACGTCATCGTCTTCAGTGTCGTGCCCTGACTCCTCGCCTGCCCCTGTTCTCGCTGTGGAGACAGGGGTAGAGCAACACATCTCACCAAGAGACTCTGTCCAGACCGTCGTCAGGGTCCCCTTGGGCCAGACCTCGGTCCGACAACTGTTCGTGACGTCACCCGACAAGGGCAGACAGACCACGAGGCTCGCCCTGGCACCGGCAGAGCGAAACCTCCCTCCCGAGTCGACAGTGATGACTGCCTCAAGATCACCGCCGCAGTCCCAACTCCCGGTGAACCAGGATGTGGTTCAGCCGTGGTCGGGAGACGAGATCGAGGATGGCGAGGTCCCTCGATCGATGAGATCGGGATCCATCTTGTCCCTCAATATGGACAGAACACCTTCACATAGAGGCGGTGAGGTGGAACCTTCATCATCACCGACGGACTCGCGAGAGCCTTCGGTGAGCAAGTGGGCCGAATGGCAAGATCTTTGGGCATGCAGACGTATGTCCCTACAAGATCCAGCGCCTGTCCCGTCTTCAGCAGGGTGCAGGTCGAGGACGCGGCCCAGCCACATTTTCCCATGCTGGAACCCCTGGAAGAGGTGGTGAAGGCATCGTGGAAGACCCCGTCGGCCATCCCTCCTACCTCCGGGCGTATCGAGGCCTGGTACAAGATCGACGAGAGGGAGAAGGAATGGCTGCACGATCATCCAACTCCCAACTCGATGATCGTCACTTCCTCCCAGTCTTCGGGCCGAGAGTCCACAGCCCCCTCCGACCAAGAGGGAAAGAGGTTCGACACGGTCGGAAGAAAGATCTACTGAGCCGGACTCTTGCTGACAAAAATGGCTAATTATGGGGCGTGCATGGGAGCCTACCACCAGATCCTGTGGGAAAGGGCCCAACCCTTTTTCCAGGATCTCTCCCAGGAACAACAGACCGCACTCCTCTCCATCTCACAGGAGGCGCAGTCGCTGGCACACCACCAAATCCTGATGGCCCGCCACACGGGCGACACGTCAGGAAAGCTGCTGGCCCACGGTGTCGCCATCCGGAGGCACGCGTGGCTGAAGTCTTCGGGGTTGTCCTCAAACTCCAAAAAGACCATCGAAGACCTGCCGTTCGATGCCCAGGGACTCTTCTTTGCGGGCACGGACGACAAGCTGAAGGCCACTCACGACTTCAGAGTCCTGACGGCCAAGCTGGACCGGCCACAGGCACAGCCCAGACCTCGGTACTACCAGCGGGCGAAGTTCCAGCCCAGGTCGCAGTACCGCCAGTCCCCACGGCCATACCCGGCCTCTCAGCAGCAGCAACAGCAGCAGCCGAGGCAACAGCAGCAGCAGCAGGCCAATCGACCTCGCCAGAACAACAAGGCGAGGCCTCGCCACAACAACAATGGACAATCCAACCGCCGCGTTTGACGGGGCGACGGACGACACCGCCTCCTCGCTAGGTACCGCTGTCACCACCATGCCTCCCCCCAGCCCTCGACCTCCACCACCTCACCCTCCGTTCGGAGACCGCCTGGCCCGTTACATCACTGCCTGGCGACGCATCACCTCAGATGCATGGGTTCTATTGATTGTCGAAGACGGCTATGCCTTGAATTCGAAAGGAAAGGGAGGCATTCTTCTCACGGTACTTCACCGTACCGAAACCAGACGGTTCCCTGCGACCCATCCTGGACCTCAGAGACTTAAACGTGTACATTTCGCCGAGGAAATTCAGGATGGTGTCAGTGTGGTCGATTCTCCCGCTTCTCGGGCAGGCGACCACTTCACCTCGATCGACCTCCGGGACGCATACTTTCACGTCTCGATCCGGCCTGCTCATCGACGCTTCCTGAGCTTCAAGGTAGCAGGGAGGGTGTACCAGTTCAACGTCCTGCCCTTCAGCCTCGGGACAGCTCCTCGAACATTCTCCAAGTGCATGTCGGTCGTGGCTGCGCACTTGAGAAGGCAGAAAATCCGGATTTTCCCCTACCTGGACAACTGGCTGCTGGCGGCCCAGTCTCCAGGACTACTGCAACAACAGGTCTCGGTGACCCTACAGCTACTCTCTTCATTAGGCCTGCGCCTCAACGAAGAGAAGTCCCAACTGGTCCCAGCAATGACCATCAAGTTAATCGGGACAATATTCGACTCCGTCGATCAGCTCGCGTATCTACCGGAGGTCAGGTTTCAAGCACTTCGACGCGAGGTGAACGGCTGCACCAGGCCCGCCATCACGGCGAAACAGATCCAGGTCACGCTGGGCCACATGGCCTCCACAGTGGGCGTGACTCCACTGGCGAGGCTACGCTTCAGGCCACTGCAGCGTTGGTTTCTCGACCACTTCAACCCAGTCAAGGAACACCATTCAAAGAAGCTGTCCCTCCCGAAGGCGGTCCAAGACTCCCTTCGGTGGTGGACTTCCAAGACCAACGTGTGCAAAGGAGTACCTTTCCACACTGTGACTCCATCCATCACGGTGACAACCGACGCGTCGCTGCGTGCGTGGGGAGGTCACACAGGCACCCTGTCGATCAACGGACAATGGTCAACGACAGAGAGACTCCACCACATCAACTACCTGGAGCTCTTGGCCATAGCCAAGACTCTCCGGGCTTTTGCTCCCCCTCGTCAGGGGACACGTAGTACTGGTCAGGACAGACAACATAGTGGCCATGTACTACGTCAACAAACAGGGCGGAACGGGCTCGAGGAAACTCCTGGCCCTAGCCCAGAGCCTGTGGGAGTGGTGCATCCATCACCAGGTGACCCCCAGAGCCGTCCATCTTCCGGGAGTCGAGAACTTGGAGGCGGACTCGCTCAGCAGAACCAGCTGGTCATCCCACGAATGGATGCTGCATCCGGAGGAACTCCACCGTGTCTTCCAGCGGTGGGGATTCCCAGGCGCAGATCTCTTCGCATCGCCGGAAAACAGCCAACTGCCAGTTTTCGGTGCCAGGCTTGCCCGGATGCACACCGGGGTTGCCTCAGGGACGCACTCCTACTCGACTGGACGACGGGATTCTTCTACCTCTTCCTGCCATTCCCACTTCTTCTCCGAATCATCGAGAAGATCCAGCTCTCGGGGACCGATTGCATTCTCATCGCTCCCTACTGGGCGGCAGGTCTGGTTCCCGACCCTGCTCCACTTGGCGAGTCAAGAGTACATACTTCTCCCTCACCGACCAGATCTGCTGACTCGGGAGAAGGGGCTGCTCCTGCACCCGGACCTTCCATCCCTACATTTGACCGCGTGGAGGATCCACGGGCGTCAGACGTCTCACCGGCTGTAGCGGCGATCCTGGCAGCAGCCCACAAGCCGGCCACGTCAAGGCGTACTCGCTTGCATCGCCCGCTTCGCCAAGTTCAGGCGGACCGGTCTGCCGCTGTTTTCCCGCTCTCGATTCCAGCGGTCCTGGACTTCCTGGCCGGATTGGTCGACAGGGGGCTGTCCATGTCCTCGGTGAAGACCCACCTGGCGGCGCTCACCTGGCAGAACCAGCAAAGGGGAGACCCTTTGCTATTCCAGTAACCGATGGTCAAGAGATTCCTGAGAGGAGTCAACAACACCCGTCCCCCGGTGCATCCACCGACACCGGGTTGGAGCCTGGACCTGGTGCTGTCCTGCCTGGCATCCCCACCGTTCGAGCCATTGTCGTCCATCGACCTACGTCTCCTCTCCTGGAAAGTGGCGTTCCTGGTCGCCATTGCCTCGGCGCGTCGGCCTTCCGAGCTGGCGGCGCTGCGGGTCGACGAGCCCTACCTGCTGTTTCTGGCAGACAGGGCAATCTTGCGGACGGACATCACCTTCCTGCCTAAGGTGGTGTCTCCGTTCCATGTCAACACCGACATTGTGCTCCCGGACCTGGGGTCCTCCCACTCTGGGACAGTGACTCGGTGCTCAGAGCCCTCGATGTCAGAAGAGCCCTCTGGGTCTACAAGGGCGGTCGGCTTACCGCCGGTCGACTAGACTCTTTGTTTCTTACGCCACCGACAAGCTGGGCTTGCCGGTGTCGTCACAAAGGTTGTCAAATTGGGTGGCTTCCCTGGTTGAGCTGTGCTATCAGATAGCCCGCCAACCGTGTCCACCAGGGTCAGGGCCGCTCGACGAGAGCAGTGGCCACGTCAACCGCTTTTCTCCAAGGAATCCCCGTGGACCTGATCTGTAGGGCGGCCATCTGGGCCAACCCCTCAACCTTTATCACATTACCGGGGAGACACCCTGTTTCGAAGGGAGGCGGCCTTTGGTCGGTCAATTCTCAACCCCAAGGGCCTCCAGGGCTAGTGTCTAACAGGCTACCCTGTTCTCCCCTCTAGACACTGTTCCATTGACAGTTTTGGGTCGATCGAACTTCTCTACCTTGTAAAAGGGATAAGTGTTTGCCGTGCCCCGGTTCTCGGGACACAGTCTACCGGTTCGCGCTTTATTTTAAAAATCCTATGGTTATAGGTCGCACCTGTTGTGCACTTATTGTTGTGAGGCCTGTGTGCCTGACATGAATGGTGCTTGTTGCACTTTATACTGTGAGGCCTGCATGCCTGGCATGAATGGTGCTTGTTGCACTATGTTTACACGTGGGAGCATGTCTTCCACGCTTATTTATCACACTGTTGATTATGTTATTTATATATATATATATATATATTGCTGGTTGCAATAAACCTGTTCGGTTTTATAAAAATTGGCTGGTTTGTTCCCACCTCCTTCACCTTAGCTCGGTAAGTCTTCATAAGTGTGCATTCACAGAGCTCTCGAAGAAGAATGGTAGGTTACATACCTGTGACCATCTTTCTTCGAGTGAAGCTCTGTGAATCCACACGAACCCGCCCGGCCGTCCCCTCTATCTCAAACCACCCTTTCCTAGTTGCAATAGTGGCGTAGGAATGGGGTGGGCGCGCATGGGCGCCTTTTATGCCCTCCGGGCCGGCTGGGGCGGAGCTACCGCCAAAACTTTTCAAACTGGGAAAGTTTCCGTTGGAAGCCCGCGCTGGCGCGCAAACTTCATAACTGTGGATTCACAGAGCTTCACTCGAAGAAAGATGGTCACAGGTATGTAACCTACCATTATTGTGGAGTAAACCAGGCTTTCTCTGGCTTGCACGTGGGACTGCTTCTTTGGCCAGGGACCCTTTTCAGTAAGTTTTAGGGTATCCATTCCAGAAAGGAAATTCTGGGGTTGTGGAAGGGGATGGGTTACCTTAACCCATTTTGGCATGGGTTTTCAGTGATGTGTGGAAGCATCCTCAGTGACCTTAACAATCCATTCTTCCATCATCGGTCCTTCAATCCATTTCTAAGCTTGAACAAATCATATTCTTGCTGTGTCAAAGCAGCAATCCATATTTACAGCTCTTTTACTATAACACCTAACTAAAACATTTCTGGTAGCATTACAAAATTTGGCTTTAGAATATTTTGGATTAACATATATATCATAGACCATAGTAATGTTTTCACCTCTGACACATTTGCCACATATGAATAAAGGAGCCTTCCTTAGCTTGTTCTTGTAGGGAACAGAGCTTATCTCTTTAGAAATATTGCAGATATGTGTAAATAATACCTTGTAGTGGAAGACATTGATGGAAAATAAGATGTTAGTGACATGAGAAATTACAATACCCCTTCAACTACCATTGCTCTATGCTATGGAATATTGGGAATTGTAGTTTGTTATGGAGAACCCAGTGACGCAGTGGGTTAAAGTGCTGAGCTTGTTGACTGAAAGGTCACAGGTTCGAATCCGAGGAACGGTGTGAATTTCCGCTGTCAGCCCCAGCTTCTGCCAACCTAGTAGTTCAAAAACATGCAAATGTGAGTAGATCAATGGGTACCACTCCGGAGGGAAGGTAATGGCACTCCATGCAGTCATGTCAGCTAAATGACCTTGGAGGTGTCTACGGATAGCACGGCTCTTTGGCTTAGAAATGGAGATGAGCACCACACCCCATAGTCGGACATGACTGGATTTCATGTCAGGGGAAAACCTTTACCTATGGCATTAGCATTCTTTGGCAGAGACTACAATTCCCATGATTCCATAGCATTGAACCATAACAGTTAAAGTGGTTTCAACTTGCATTAATTCCACAATTTAGATTTACCATTATACATTCTCCTCTGCTGTACTCAGCAGTGTAGCTAGGATTTTTAAAACTTAAGGGTCCAATGGAAGTCCCCTAAATAAATTCATATTTATTTATTTCCCACTTCTCTGTACCATTTCATGTTTTACAATGGCTTCTGATAATTGAAGAATTCGCACTTACCCACAATACAGGGCACTTCTTAGAAATGCCAGTTTTGAGCCTCATCTCAGCCACACATATTGGATACTATATCTCACTTCACTGGGACTGGCCATACAGCCCAGCAGTACTGATGACAGTTTTCTATGTCTGGGTATGGGCATAGCTTCCCAAGTTCCCTTATATTTAAATTTCATATTATTTTAAAAGAATATTTGTGCAAACACTACAGTTATAGAATTTCAGATTGAATTTCTGGAAAGAGTAAATACTGCATACAGTGTGGATAAACTCCCAGTTAGGGAAAATGGCACTGCTGCATTTAATAGGAATTGTTATTCCTATTACCTAGTTTACATAAAATCAATTCAATAATCAATTTCCTAGCAGCTTTGCATGGTCATTTTTGATTTGCAAAGTTATTGCCATATTTAAATTAATAGGAGGCTGTTACAATCAGGTTATCATTTTTGCAAAAGAAAATTGCTTGTGCTTTGTTAGCCCATTCCTAGCAAGCAGTACTTTTCAATAGCTGCACTGTTTGTACTTAATGTTTTCTCTTCTGCTCTTGAGCTCAGACAAATTACATGAAGCATTCAGGTACATTAAAGATCAAGCCTTTTCAATTATAGATTCACACTTAACTAGACAATGGGTTGACACAAGAAAGGTATGGCTGGACAGTTTTGTATTTTGAATGAAAGTTTTCAGATAATAGAGAAGAGGAAGAATGAATATATTAGACATTAATACTGTTAGATATATGCTTTAATAACATTACTTTATTTTGTTTAATATGATTACTATAGTTAATAGTAGAATAATCCAGCCAAAGTTAAAAGTATTTAAATTTTGGTTCTGTCAGGAAGTTACTCATGAACTCATGTGTCTTTCATAGAAGTCTATGAGGCTCAAAAGTACCTTTTGTTTAAGTTATGATTTGTGGTGGTGAATTACTTTTTCTTTCAATACTATTATTGTCATGCTATGAGACACATCTGGCTATTTGGCATTGATTCTTGTTTACTTTTGAACACGTTAGCCCTAGAGAGAGCAGGGATAGTAATAACATTCATGTATAACAACAATTGATTCTGTGTGACTTATATATTTGTCCTTTATTAAAGAATGAGAAGATATTAGTGTTTAGGTTGTTGTGAATTCTGTTTTCTTTCAGTGGTTGCTAGTGGCATTCATGTCACTGGGGTAGTGAATGTAGTCTGGACTTTGGAAGAACCTTTCAAGATGCTGAACCTGTCCTCCAAAATAGGATCAGCAATAATAATAATAATAATAATAATAATCTTTATTTATATGCCGCCACTATCTCCCCAAAGGGGATTCGGGGTGGCTAACATGAGGCCAAGCCCAAAATTACAGCAAAATACAATACAAGTACAGAAAACTAAAATACAAAAAGCAAAAATACAATCAAAATAAATACATAACATAACAAAATAAAATAAAACAGTTAAAAAGACATGGTAGAGAAATGGGACAGAGTGGGTGGGCCAAATGTGCTAGAAGTAAAATTGATAGAATTGATAAAACCCTGGATAAGATAGATAGAATTTGTTTCTGAGGGAGAACTCAAAGGGCTGAACAGTGAGATTAAAAGTGCATCATGAGGACGGAGCTGTAATTGGGACAGACTAAAATGGAATATATATTAACTCGTCAAAGGCACATCAGAAGAGCCAGGTTTTTAGGTCTTTCCTAAAAGCTGCCAGAGTAGGGGCTTGCCTAATCTTACCAGGCAGCGAGTTCCAGAGCCGAGGGGCCACAGCAGAGAAGGCCCTCTCCCTCATCCCCACAAATTGTAGTTGTGATGAATGCGGGAATGAGAGGAGGATCTTCCCAGAGGATCGAAGAGCTCATGCAGGTTTATGGAGGGAGATGTGGTCACAGAGATAGGCGGGTCCCGAACCATTTAGGGCTTTATAGGTGATAACCTGCACCTTGAATTGGGACTGGAAGATGAACGGCAGCCAATGGTGCTCCTTAAACAGGGTGGTAGACCGCTCCCTGTAATTCGCTCCAGTCAGCAGTCTGGCTGCCGAGCATTAGACCAATTAAAGTTTCCAGGCCATGTTCAAGGGGAGCCCCACATAGAAAACATTACAATAGTCTTGGCACACAGAACTCCCATGACCAACAGAAAATACTGGAAGGGTTCAGTACGCATTCACCTTGAGTATTAGAGTTGTAGTTTACCTACATCCAAAGAGCACTGTAGACTCAAACAATGATAGATCTAGACCAAATTTGGTACAAAAACACAATATGCCCAAATGTAAACACTGGTGGAGTTTGAGGAAAATAGACATTGATATTTGGGAGTTGTAGTTGCTGGGATTTATAGTTCACCTTCAGTCAAAGAGCATTCTGAACCCCATCAATAATACAATCGGGGCAAACGTCCCACACAGAACCCCCATGCATTGAAGAGACTCTCTGGCACAAGTTGCCTTCCAGCCCCATATGCTCTCCCTTGACTGAACATGTGCACCACGCTGCCATGCGCTGAGCACGCCTGCTCTCTCTTCCCTGCTTGGAGTCTCAGAAACAGTCCTCCCCTTGGCTGAGAGGCTGGGCAATCAAAGTGGAGGAGGGCTTTTGGTGGGAGGATTTGCTATCTGTTTTCAAAATAAGAGAAGGACAGGTGGAGAGATCCTCAGCCTTCTCTGACAAAGGGTGTCCTAAGAGCATCAGAAATATATGTTTTCTCATGGTATTTGGTGAACTCTCTGAAACCCTCTCCCGAACTCTACCAGTGGTCTGGTAGGGAAACAGGTTGAGAAACACTGTTTTAAAAGAAAGCACCAAGAAAGAGAGAAGAGGGGTTTGTTTCATCTTGTAGATTCTCCCATGACAGATTAAGCTCTTTCCTTTTGTCATGTTATTCAGAGATGGGGTTGTTTCTTTTTGGGATAAGAGTTGAGGTATAGTCTTACAGCAGGTTGACACCCATTGACAAGTCTACCCAGTTTTATAGGTCAATATTTTGACTAAAATTTCCTGACTTATATACAGAACATATCTGATGAATGTGGACTGAAAATGTCTTCTATATTTGTTGTATTAATCATTCCAAGTTCCCCAGAGTTTTTATTTCCTGATTTAGTTCAATTTATATTCTTTCAAGATTATGTTTTAGATCTCTGATTTGTGCTATCAAAACATGAAAAGAAGAAGTTTAGAAAACATTTGAAATGGAAAAAAAAGTGTCTCCATAGCACATTTTAAAGGAAAAATTGCAAATGAGCTCAATCTATTGATGCATGATTACATATTTGGATGACCCTTTTTGAGCTCAAAGGTATATTATTTAAATGATGTATGTGAAGTTTTTAGAAGCATTTGCTAGGAAACATTTATTTCCTAGCAAATAGTTGAAGTAAACAAATGAAATGTTGCATTCTGTTGTAGAATACCTTATACAATGTTACTGCTGTTGCTAAAAGATACCACACATTCAGAAATTGAGCATGGTGAAGAATCTGTCTGAGTAAAATTAAAAATAAAGGCATAACTAAACTTTGTTCCAAGTTTTCTTTCTTTGATGTCATAAAATATCACAACATGCAAAATGAGCCCTTGCCTAATGAAATTCCTTTGCATTATTTTTGGTATACAACCAAGTAACATAGACAAATTAAGTATTCTGTCACAAATACAACAAAAATCGAATAATACATATATTGACAGTGTTTATGATGCTGAATGTAAGGCAAGGCATAAGACCATCTTTATTAAAGCAAAATGGCTAAGCTCAGGGTTTTATCATTACATTAAGGAAAGTAGGGAAGAAGGAGACTTGTTTTGATTTGCAACGTCTGGGGATATGGCCACAAGATCCCAAGTGGCATCACTGTACTGGTAGCCACGTCTTTCTTAGGGCGCTTCCAAGCATAAGTAAAACCTATGCCGAAATAGGTTAAAGTAACCCAATTCAGCATTGGTTCTAATCCCCACACCATCCCACAAACCTGGGATTTCTCTCCTGGGGTGGCTACATGCTATTCCGATTGAAATCAGGATAGCATGAAGCCAGCCCGAAGCCCCCAATTTACCTCCTAAAACTTACTGAAAAGGGTCCCTGGCAGCCATGGAGCCTCTCCTTATGGTGTGAGAAAATGATGCCTGAGGAGATGAGAGGGGTGAGTATGAAAATCCCTCTGCACCCCCGGTTTCTACATGCATCATTTTTTCACATCACAAGGATGCAAGGAGAAGCTCCATGGAGGCCAAGGACGCTTTTCAGTAACTTTTAGGGGTTGAATTGGAAGCTGGGAGGGGGTGAGCACCCTCCTGTAGCTTTGGGCTCCAGAGCCCAAAGATATGGAATGGGCTGTGGAAATTGACACCCAGTAAACACATGACATGTCCTGAGAGTCAATCCCCACAGGTCCAATACCTCATTAGGCCCGGATCTTTCCCTAAGATCTGGATCTAATGAGGTATTGAATTAATGCGGAGTAAACTAGCAAAAACCCAATTTACTTCATATTAATTCACTTTTACTGGAAGCATTGTTTGGTAAAAGTAAGACAGTTCTCGGGGTAAAGACCTTTCTGGATGGCCCCTTAGTTTATCTAGTGCTAAGTCCCAATTTGGTTGTTTGGATAATGCAGTTTATTTCATTTTTGGCATCAAAAATTGCTTCTTCTCTCTTCATTATATGATGTGAGCCAAGTGCTTTTCATAAACACATGCAAGTACTCAGTTTCAATATATGTTCAATCTATTTTAGATTTCCATGTCTGTATTCTAGTTGCTGCATTTTCATTTTGTTGTCTCAAAATGTAAATTTAGCAAATGATCACTTCAGTTTCCAAAAAATTCAATATATTTTTGTTTACTTTTGTAATGCTTACCTGACCTGCTGGTTTCATTTCCCATGTGCATATTGTTCATTCTGAATAAAACTTTTGCTGTTACATGTCAAACTGCTCTTCTTTTTAGTGGTGTAGGGACATATCCCTATTCTTTCCATTTTCTTTTTAACTCTCTCCCAAACTTTCTCATAAGGAAGCAAAGCCAGGAGTTGGCAGAATAATGGCATAAATGGAAGCTCTCACATTTGGTAGCACTGATGGGATTTTTGGAAGTCTGCATAATTGTGGCAGCAGTTGGGATAAGATGACACTTCCAGGTGTCAACTGGAAGAAGTTTATGTTCACCTTTTCGGTAGAATGGGGCCAATGAAAAAGAGTACTATGGTGGGACTAGCAGGCAAGAACTGTACGCAAGCAGAAGGCCTGCAGTATTATTCAGAAGATTTCTGAATTTGAAAATAAATGTAAGACTTGCTGTGATCCTTTTCCTGTAATGCATGACTTAATTAAATACCTTTGCTTTGCTCCCCATCCCACTAACTGAATTTAGTAGGCTAAAACTATATTTGTATATTTTTTTTATTGAAGCAACATCTGAACAATACTATAAAGTGCTGGGGACTTCAAAAATTAAAAAAATTAATAGCAATTAAACAGATACACACACACACACACATGCTGTGGTTCTCAACCTTTCTAATGCTGTGACCCCTAAATACGGTTCCTCATGTTTTGGTGACCCCTAACCATATTTTCATTCCTACTTCATAAATAATTTTGCTACTCTTACGAATTCTAATGCAACTATCTAATATGCAGGATGTATTTTTATTGTTACAAATTGAATATAATTAAAGCGTAGTAATTAATCACAAAAGCAATATGTTTGGGGGAGTATGGACAACAGATGATGGGATTTGCAGTACCTTCAATCGATTCATCTCTGACTTCCACAGACCACTAAGACCCCCACAAATTACAGAACTAGACCAAACATGGAACAGAGAACTCACATGAGCAACAGAAAATACTAGAGAGGGTTGGGAGGAATTGGCAGTGATTTAGGAGAGATGTAGTTCACCTACATCCGGAGAGAATTGAGAACCCAAACAACTATGGATGTGGACCAAACTTGGCACAAATACTCAATATGCCCAAATTTGAACACTGGTGGAGTTTTGAGAAAATAGCACTTCTCATTTGGGAGTTGTAGTTACTGGGATTTATTGTTTACCTACAATGAAGGAGCATTTTGAATTCCATCAACAATGGAATTGAGCCAAACTTGGCACACAGAACCCCCATGACCAACAGAAAATACTGGAGGGGTTTGAATGAATTTCCTCCACTGGGGAAGGGCGCGCTTTCTTCCGCGGTGGGGGGAAGGCTCCGCTGGAGGATGCGGATGCCTTTGCACTGCAGCCTTCGCACTGTACTGCATGTGGGGATCAAAGCAAAGGGGGCAGGACCAAAGAAGAGGACCACATGACCCCTCCTAAATGGCCAATCATTCACCGCCCCCTTAAAGGGGTTCACTGCCCCCCAAATTCCCCATAGCCTCCCACCACCCCTTTGGATCGCCTCCCCGCCTACCAGGGGGTGGTACCGCCCACTTTGAAAATCAGTGCTCTAAACTAATAGAGTGATAGACAAAACAAAATAAAAATATAATTTGTTGTTATTTTTAATACTTATTTTTCCATGGAAAGGTTTTTGAAAGAAACAAATAGAACCTTGATAAAGTTTGCCAAAATGAAATGACCTTCACTTTGTTACTACAGAATGCATGTATGTGTATGTTGGAGACAGAGAGAGGGAGGGAAAGAAAAAGCTCTTTCAGATAGTGAGAGAACCCACTTTGGCATGGATTCCCATCCCCACTCCCCTCCAAAAACCCATTCAGCCACCACAAAGCCCCCCAAATTTCCCCCTAAAATAGAACAAAAGGGGTGGTACTATGCCAGACCTTTTGGCTCTAGGATACCAAAAGGTTTGGGATGATAAATGGGGACTCACCCCGGGGTATTCCCAACACTACCCAGAAGTGAGTCCCACAGGCTTAATACTCCATTAGACCCAGGTCTTTCAGGAAGGCCAGGATCCAATGGGGTATTTAATTAATTTGGAACAAACCAAGAATTAATTTGGTTTTACTGTAAGTGTCGTTTGGATGCCTCTGGTAAACCTGAAGCAGGTCCCATTTTGGGGCCAGGCTAGATGGGCTGAGAGAGAGCATTTGTTGTCATATATGGCATTACAGGGCACATTTTGCTGAGACTGCTCCTTGCATTAAGTTCTGCTGAGTAGAAGCTGTTGTGATCGTTCATTTAAATGGGCCTAGAAATGGGAAAGTTTGCAATTTATTTGTCTTTCATCAACTCTCAAGAAGGTTTTGTATTTCCCTGAATGATAAAGATTGCTCACGTACCTTCCATCCACCCACATTATCTTGGCCTAGATATGTAGATAATGTGAAGGTCCACGGTAATTGCCTGTACTAGTTAATACCATGTTCCCTTTTCACCCTTTAAATAAAACCCCTTTGAGCACCTATTTTCAATGGTATTATCACATTTAGGATGGTAAAATTGGGAGCGTAAAAAGCCCTTTCAGTTCTCAGGACAAATTCTCTAGATAATCCTGTGAATTTTCAGGTTTAAACTCAGTATTTTGTATTTAATGAAAATCTCATCTAGGAAATACTTTTCCTGCAGAGGAAAGAAGGATGTATTTTTAATATCACCGCTGATATTCAATGTGTACAGCAGAAATACTCTGATCCTTCCATAATTTTCCATGCTCATTTTTTCTGCTTCTTCAATCAAAAGGAAAAGAATTCCGTTTTGCTTGTTTCAGCTCAGAAAAACAGCAGGGATTGGAAAACAAACCCATAATATGATATACACTTTAAGTCAGAAGAGCTTGGAAAATGATATTGTATTTGGCAGAATCACACATTCCTGCTATGTAATGGATACACACTTTGCTATGCAGATTATGGAGAATAGACTGGCTTGCAAACAATGGTTTGCAAAAATGCCAGGCACATAAGAAAATCTAATCCCTCACCCATTTCTTTACAAAAGTATTTTGTATACAGAGGGTGTACACACTAACCTCCATGAAACCACCTCTGATCCCATATATTTTTTCCTGAGACTCAAGATTAACTTGCCCAAGGCACATACTTCTCATGGCCATCACTACCTGCCATGACTCGTCCAAATGTATTTAAAACCTATAAAATTCAAAAAGAAGCATTTGGAGTTTTCTTCTCCTGAGAGTGTTTCCACAACTCTATACCTCTTGCCAGGAAAAAAGATGGGGTTTTCTGGGGGCCTGTCCACATGACACCATTGCAAGGCTATATTCAATTTCGACTACCTTGGGGTTAGTAGTTTGGTGGGACATTAGAGTTACCTAGCTGAGAATTCTAAATATTTTTCCTCCAAATTTGAAATCCCAGAATTCCACAGGATGTTCCCATGGTAGTTAAAGTGCTGCAACTGGATACTGTGAAGGTGCCCCACCTGTAGACCCACTCCATCAGAACTGGCTATTGCTGGTCACAGAATTTGGATTTTGATATGGCCAACCAGTTAATACAATTTAAATGGATTTTTAATTTTAATTTAATGTTTTTACTTATTATGTAATTGTTGTACTTTACTGTGTTTTGTATGTGGGGGCATCAAATTACTGCCGGCTGTAAGCCCCCCCCCCCGAGCCCCCCTCTGGGGGTTGAGAAGAGTGGGGTACAAATGTTTGAAATAAATAGCTTGGTAGTTGATTTTGCAGTATTAAGTCTCTCCATATAATAATCTCCTTTCAACAAATATAATCATTGTGGCCACAATAAAGAGATGCTTGATTAAAATAAGATAATATATTTAATAAATGGTATTTAAGTATTGCAAGCAACTATGAAGTATAGAAATACATGGAATGTTTGCTGAGGATCTGTTCAAGAAGGCATCCGCTTGGCCCATGAATCCTAAAACAATGAAAATAAAGACAGATAACATGATGGTGCTAAATTAGACATGCTATTCCACTCAAACTTCTGTGGAATATTAATTTTGGTCTTTTCTGAAACAATGTAGTACTAGATCTCATGTGTGACAACATAGTTGGCGGACAAAGATCCACTAACTATACGATTTCACAAGATGCAGTCTTCTCTGCATCTTCTCCCTATTCCACTACACTGCCAAAACTGAGACTCACATAACATAAGGCAACTTCCATGGGGCTCAATTTCAGCAGCATAGAAAAGCAGAACCCAGAGGACTTAAGTATTACCTAACTCCTAATTGGAGAACATGGGGATGAAGTAGTGAAACAACTGGAATGAACAGGAATGACATGGGAAAGGGAGGCATCCCAGAAGACAAGAAAAGATGGTAGAGAATGAAAGAGGACAGTTCCCTCTACTTTGCTCCTGCCTGTTTGATGAGGTCCTTAGACAATCCTTACTCCTAGAAGAAAGGATTATGAAAATTGTTACAGAAACCAATCTGTAGTGCTGATGCAGAACTAATAGCAAAGGCAAGTTACTCACATATATTCTCAGGACATAGCTCATTTGTGCCATATATACTCATACATTTCTAGAATGAACCCCAAAAACTTGGTTCAATTTATCTATAGGGCAGTGTGAGTAAAATATGTTAACACTTATATAAAAAGAAGACATTCCCTTCTTTGAGCAGAGTGGCAAAAGGCAAGAGCTCAGTCCATCGCAATAGAAGCTAAAAGAAGCATTGTCACACATTATCCTTTCTGTTGTGGTGCACTGGAAATTTTGAATGCCTTGGTGAAGGAATGGCAGGAATGGCCATGAGTTGCTGGCTCCCTGAGGTGACCACCCTGATGCTTTCAACTCTGTTTATTCAAGGGTAATATCAAAATCCATATTTTTGGTTCCAAAAGCCACCCTCTACTTATACATGATTGATCTATACATGAGTATACAGTTTTCCCTCGCTTATTGCTGGGGTTAGGTTCCAGGATCTCCTGCAATAAGTGAAAAACTGCAATGTAGGGACGCGATGTATAAACTTAAAATAAAGTGAAGGAAAGGAAGGAAAGGCCCTTCAAGGCTGGAGAGAGGGATGAAGGACAGATGAGGGAAAGCGCCTTGGAGAGTGGCAGTGGCAAAACCCCACAAAACAGCGAAAATACCATATGTATTTAAAATTAATATTTTTTGAAATCTGCAAAACAGTGAGTCTGCAATAAGCGAACTGTGAAGTAGCAAGGGAAAAATTTATACAGAAGCGTCTCGTATATGTGGACATGAGTTCAACATACACTTGCATATGTACTTTCATACCCAAACTCAGTAATTACCACTTTGCATGGTGTCTACCTTTCTATTTTCCTTCATCTAACCTGCATCCATTTTCTCTCTCCCCCTTCCCTTTTCCATTTAACCATGTGTTTAATTATTAATAGGTTTTTTTATTACCAAAGTTACTTTTATATACTTTAAAATAAGACTAGGTTAATTTCTTTTATTTGATAGACCCTGCATGGAGTGCGACAAGGAACTAGTTATTGTCCAGCTTCTCCCTTTCTAGTTGGATTACTATGTTTGAAAGAGCCACGGCATTTAGCAGTCTTTACATGTGGTGAGGAATTGAGTGCTTGCTTTGGCGCAGACTTTATAGAGCCTTTTACTCAAGACTAAATCCAAAGAAGAATTATGATATTAAATCCCACCCACCCACCTTCTGATGCATCATTTTCACATGTCAGGAGAGCTTTCTGGAAGGGCCTGTGCTGCTGGCTGGCCCCTCAGGTAAGGTTTTTTGGGGGGCGATGGGGAGGGATGGGGGGGCGTATCATTTCACTCCATCAGCTTCTTTGAGCCTGAAGAACTGAGATCACTGGGACTGCAGAAACAGTCAATCTATATAGGGCCCTCACCTGCAAAGATCTGAACCTTAGTTTTAGGCACAGATCTTTCCAAGTGGTTAATTAATCCAGAAAAAATACCTGGGTAATCTTAATTTTCTCCAGATTTATTTGGTTTTATGTGAGGTGTCATTTGAACTGAGACTTTTGGGCCTATCGGAAAAAGCCCTAAAAGAAGCAACCAAAGTGGTGAATCTTATCCTTCAAATAAATTCAACATCTTCTATGCCCCCTTTTATTCCAGACTTAATTGACATGGAAATTAGTAATCACCACTGGTGTTTCAGTGGGTAAAATTGAGTACATGTTAATGCTTAAGGATTTAGATTTGCCCAGTGCATCTCGCATTTGCATTTCATATTCACAGTCCTTATTGTGTCTCCTAATGAAACTATATTTTACATTAAAAGAAGCACCACTCCTATTAAACTATCAATTTACCTTTCTGGACCTTCTAGTTTGGATGTAAAACCACTTAATCAAAGGGGGTAGGGAAGCTATATATACAGTTTTATGGGTGTTGCAAAGAATAATTGTTATTACTGCATCATTAAGAGCTGTCTTGTTTATATAACATTCAGAGAGGTGATTGCATATTTCAGATGAATGAATGCAAGAGAACTTTTTAAATGCTTGCTTTTCCTTTGGTTGTAAAAAGATAATAAAAATATTGTCGCAACACAGAGAGCCTTAAAGAGACATTCCCAGTAGAGTGCAAAGTAAAGTTTATTCAGAACAGCACAAAGGACTCAAAAAAGGGCCAAACTGACCCAAAAACACTTCAACTCCAGTGTGAGCATAAAAGTAACTCAAAATAATGACCAAATCAGCCAATAAGGTCTCAAACACAAAAACCCAGATTATCTCTTCTAGAAAACTGCAATAAACTCAAAACGTAGCACAACACAGGAAAAAAGGCACACAATGTGTCATCAATGGGGGGGGGGGAGCAGGAAGCGAAGAAGTGTCAGTGAAGTCTAGAAGTCGAAATGGACAGGCAGCAAACACATAGTCAAAGCAATCCGGCGTCAGCGAGGAAAAAGTGGCACCAACAATACAGCAATCTGAGTCAGAGTGAGGGAGAATCAGCAGAGTTGATAATCCGGTCCAGGGTCAGCATGAAGCAGGCAGCAGCAACTAGCACACTGGGAGTGAACATTGTGTAGCCAAAAGGACACAAGATGCAGAACCCAGCCGATACAATACCCAAGTCCATGGAGGTAGAACAGGTTCCAAACTCACATCCAAGAGTCAGTCCACAGGAACACAGGAAACACAGCACACAAAGGCAGGACACAGGCACCCAATAACACCTTGCCAACTGCAAAGAACCCCCAATTCCTAGTCTCACTTTATTCACAAGTCCTCATCAGAACTCGAACGAGCCAACACCCCATCATTAGCCCTCTCAGCTGCTATTGCAGCTTCACGTGCAGTCCTTTGCCACCCTGTCAAAACTCTCCTTCTCCTGTCATGACTTAGCTCTCCCCAAGACAAAGTTTGGATCTTCCATACTCCAATTCCCATCCCCAGCAAACCGCACAAACATATCGCTGCTAATTGGTTCTGCACAAATATCACGCACTTCCTGTACTTTGGTCCAGTCCATATCATTAGACACATCCTCCGAATCCCCATCCCTACTTTCCATAGTTCGCTTATCATGGCCGGCCCCATCATCCACAGAGAAACCCTCAAAGGAATCCTCATCAGTAGGTTCACTAAGTATTTGCTGGATTATTTTCCTGACCTGTTCCTCATCTGACTCCTGCTCTCGAGTAACCCGTTTTCCCCTCCTAGCTTCAACCTCCATGCTTTCAGCATCGCTCAAGGACTCATCTACAACAAATAAGCTCAGGATTCTGGAAGAATGTGTTCTGACACTGATGCTATTGTTAGAGGACATGTTTTATCTAAATCTCATACATGTAATGAATGTTTCCCTAGGTATTAAACTAGTGAATCATCTGTCACTTTAATATAGGGAGTTAGACGACAAAATGGATTGACTTGTCCATCAAACTGTGTTTCAAGGAAACTTTAGTGACTTCTTTGGAGGAAAAGACACTGAAATGTAGAGCAAAAGTAAGACAGAAGTCACAAAATTCAGAAACTTCAGTTTCTTATATAGAAGAGTACATCAATGAAGATAGTAAGAGGAGATAAGGTTTGCGTGCATCTAGGAACATGACTAAGGTCACACAGGCGAATGCTGTATTATCATGCTTGATAAATGTTCATAATGTGTGCTATTACAGATATAGATCAAATTGTTAAATTGAAATAAATGGTAATAACAAACAATGATAATTGCGCTCAATATTAAGTTCCATTGGGAGATCAGACCATGTAAAATCTGCAGCTCTTCCCATGTAACCCATCTGTGCTTTGCTGTACAACCTATTCAGTCAGGGGTATTTTTGAGATGAGGAAAAATGGTATCAACATGTTATTATAAAACCCTGCCCTCTTGCACAGGGTTGGAGCCTTTAAACATTGTGAAAGTTGTCTAGATTTCAGATGGCAAATTCTTCACAAATTTTTCTTCCAAATATTGAGGCATTTTAATGCATATACCATGTGATTCACAGGAAGGCAATGGCTGAAAGGTTGTGAGCAGTTTTCGGACTGTCATCCTTGTGAATTAGATTGGGTTTGAAATCTTTCTTCTTGCAGTGATAAAGATTTGAACACATAGAGTGTGTCTACACTGTGAAATTATAGCACTTTGGTACCAGTCTGTGTATGATGGCTCCATTCTATAGAATCTGTCGACCTGGTTATGTCTGCTAGAGAGCTCTAGCCTACTTCTTTGAACCAGCAGAGATTTTGACATAGTGTACTTTACCAAGCTACAAATAGCAGGATTCTCTAGAATGGAGTCAGGGCAACTAAAGTGGTCTCAGACCACTACTATTGGTACAGTCATGACTGAACTTCTATTAAAGCATGTTATCCTATGTGGACAGGTAAGGGAGTGTCATGGTGTTTAGTTCTGTAGCGTTACAAAGCACATAGTTCCGTTTGTCATTACTTATTACATGTTGTTCTTTCTTGCGTTTTCTCTAAAAATTATCAATTTTCAGATTTATCACATGATTAAGTACAGTTCTTTTAAAAGAGAAAACCTTGGCTTTCCCATCCCTCCAATCCTGCTGCTCTGGAGTAGACCCGAAGCACTGATTTTAAAGAGTCACCACTCTGGGGATAATGGTACTATATTGTCTTTCCCTCCTTTATCTTCATAGCAAGCCTTTAAGACAGGTTACATTCTTGGAGCCCCATCCATGAGAGAGGGAAGCTTGATTTAATGATTTATAGAGACTTCAAATTAGGGATCTCTTTATCCTAGTAAACATGGTGCCATACTGACTTCTGTTCCATAGAAACCAGCAAGACTGGCTGGACTGACATTTGCTAAAGATGTATACATGTGCATATCTGTGCCTCCAAATTACAGGTCTTCCTTAGACAAGGAATACTGAGGGGTCACCGGCTATTGGTTTCCTCTGAAATTTAGCCTACATCACCCAGTATTCCTTGGTGGCCTCTAAGTACTAACCAGGCTTGACCCAGTTTTAGCTTCTTTAAATTGATTTGTTAAAGGCGTACATGAAAAATGTTCCCCTTCTCCTAGGGTGGCAGCACATTATAACTCAAGATGGTAGAAATGGTACACTTCTTCCTAACTACAACCTTACAAGATAGGTATGTGAGTTTCATGGCTGCTGGTTTGTAAGCTGGACACTGCTGTAGTGTGCAGTTACTTCTCAGCATGCATACTCAGAATTGAACTTTTGTTATTATGCTTTGTGGGAAAATGGCTGATTGGTAAAGACAGACTGACTCTGCCTGGCATTCTTAGCCCCAGTATACCCCTCATATCACCTGACATATGTGGTTCACTCATAGCCTGCATAAATGGGAGTATAGTGTATAGATCCAGGGAAGTCATGCTACCTCTCTGTTCTGCCTCAGTTAGATCACACCTGGAATATTGTGTCCAATTTATTTATTTATTTATTTATTTATTTATTGGACTGTTCTGCCTCAGTTAGATCACACCTGGAATATTGTGTCCAATTCTGGGCACCACAATTGAAGAGAGATATTGACAAGCTAGAATGTGTCCAGAGGAGGGTGACTAAAATGATCGAGGGAATGTCTTAAATTGCTGAGCATGCTTAGCCTGCAGAAGAAAACTCTGAGAGGAGCCATGATAGCCATGTATAAATATGTGAGGGAGGAAGGAGCAAGCTTGTTTTCTGCTGCCCTGGAGACTAGGGTGCGGAGCAATGGCTTCAAACTACAGGAAAGGAGATTCCACCTGAACATTAGGAAGAACTCTTTGACTGTGAGAGCTGTTCAGCAGTGGAACTCTCTACCCCGAAGTGTGGTGGAGGCTCCTTCTATGGAGGCTTTTAAACAGAGGCTTGATGATCATCTGTCAAGGATGCTTTGAACACAATTTTCCTGCTTCTTGGCAGGGGGTTGGACTGGATGGCCCATGAGTTCTCTTCCAACTCTATGATTTTATTATTCTATGATGTATGGGATTGTAAAGAAGCATAAGTCAACATACATGGACTACAAAGCTTACTAGGCGTCGAAATAAGCACTAAAAAACTCCCGCCTTTGAATGAACACAATAGAGTCAAATGATTGAAGAATGTGCCTTTAATCTAATTCATGGGAGGATAGTCCTAAACATAGATAAATAGAAAGGCTTCCTGAGATTTATTTCCAGGAAAAGATGTTTAGTACAACTCCAAGATCTTTGGACAGTTCCTTCATAGTAAGCCTCACTGAAGGCAGTGAAAGTTATTTAAAATGCACCAAAGTGGTCTAGAAAATAATGTTACCAGTTTCATCCTCCCTGAATTTGGCTGTAGAATGGGAAATACACAAAATAAATAGCAGTAGTATTGCAACATCAGCTTTTGAACAAGTAGAAGACAAATTTGCAGTGTACCTTGAAGAATTGCTTACAGCTGCTGAAACAAAATGCACAGCTTATTTTTCCCCCTCCTCTGTGAGAGAATTGCTGCTGACACAAGACTGACTCAGAAGGAGCAAGCAGGACAAAGTCAAACTGCATGATTCTTTTGATTTTAGCATGTCACATCTAGAAAGTGCAAGGTAGCTAATAAGAAGGGAGGAGAAGAAATACAAAAAAAAAGATATCACCGAAGTTTGAACTTTGGGTATAAATCTTTCTTCAAAGTGCCAAACTACAGGTTACATTTCAGCTCTGTTTTCTATAGAGCGGAATATAAATAAAGTGTATTATTATTATTATTATTATTATTGTACGGGTAGCTATGAAAGAGAAATATTGCATAGGAATGATATTTGAAGATTATTAACTAACATGTAATCAACTTGCGATAGTTTGGTAGACAAGTTATATCATTCCATGAGGTGCAGAGAGCAGGAGGAATAGATAATTACAATATCTGTATAGGAAGAAGGAATTATTTCTATCAGTTTTATAACTAAGATTAGTTTGTGCATAGTAAAGGTAAAGGTTTCCCCTGACATTCAGTCTAGTCGTATCTGACTCTGGGGGGTGGTGCTCATCTCCATTTCTAAGCCGAAGAGCCAGCGTTGTCCATAGACACCTTCAAGGTCATGTGGCCAGCATGACTGCATGGAGCACCATTACCTTTCCGCAGAAGTAGTACCTATTCATCTACTCACATTTGCATGTTTTCAAACTGTTAGGTTGGCAGAAGCTGGTCCTAACAGCAGGAGCTCACCCCATTCCCCGGATTTGAGCTGCCAACCTTTCGGTCAGCAAGTTCAGCTCAGTAGTTTAACCCACTGTGCCATCAGCTGTGTATATTCTCTGTAAATTCTATATGTGAACTTTAAAAAACCCAACTAAATATGTAATGAATATTTGGGGTTGGTACTATGATTTTTTTCAAAGCGGATGAGTTATTTAGGTTGAATCATTGCTTGTCAAAATGCTTAGATGGGAAACTTATTTTACATTTCATTTCATTTTCATGGAATTATCAACTACTTCACTGAAAAAAGAGATGTTATTTCACACAGAAAGAAAACAATTATATTCTGCTTACAGCTTTTTAAAAAGATAACTACAGTATGTTCACAGTTTGCATTCAACAGAGAGTTTTAATCAGTGCCATTTTCCCCTTGGGTTCTTTTATTTTTAGCTTTTCGTCAAAGTTAGGACTTTATTTACCTCATCATGGTGAGCAAAATTTGCCAGAGTAAAAGTAACCGCTATCAGAGTTAATTGTGCTGTATATCAGGGCCTTACTGTGCTGCCATGGCAATGTTTCTAAATCACTTCACTTTTCTGTTAAACAAAAAATCCACTGAGCTTGCTAATAAAAAGACTGTCCAAGAAAGCATTATCTATCAAAGTATTTTTCAGATCTCACTTTTCATATAATAGTGGGAGGTGAGAGTTTGTGAGTTTGTGGGTTTTTTTCTGCTAGATATGAATTTTATAGAACTTACTACATATGTCTGAGCCTGACTGCTCCTTAAGCAGTGAAGAAGATGCAGTGACAATATCGATTGACGTTAAAATCAAATTACAGTACATGCAATGCCTTTACACTATCTTTCACAATTTCTGGCAATCCTAAACTGTGCTCACAAGCAGGGATGGAGTTCCTGCAATAAGCCTAAGAATCATTTTTCACTAGTTCACATTTTGATCTCAGTATGAACGTACATGGTAGAAATAATTTTCCCCATTCCAAGTAAAAGAAGAGAACTACTCCAAAAACATTCTGTCAAAAAGAGCAACCAGAGTGCTGTAAGAATCTAATCCGAGCTGGCTCAAGGCATTTCACTACCCGAGGTAAACGATAAAATGGAACTGTCACCCTATCTGTGTCTGAAGAAGCAGACATAGTCTCGTGCTACAATTGCTTTTTCTCAGTCTCAAAGGTGCTACAAGACTCTTTTGCATACTCCAGTTCAAGTACAGAAGCTGACTGAACTGGCAGCTGAATCTTACTTTGATGCTCTCAGTTGGGCAGTGTTTCCACTGTGCTGTGGAAGCAAACTAATTTAGTGGGCATAGATCAGCTTGTGTAGTATACATTGTTCTTTCTTCCAATGGAAACAATAACTGAAAAGTTCACAAGGAAATCTAAAGCTACCACTGCTGCCTAATCTGTTGGGTGATGCAGTCACTCCATTTTGCTCAATGGTAGGACCAGTCTTGCACGTTAGCTGAGGATTGTTGTTCTCAGCTATAAAGGCTAACTCATGCTTATTCTTTTTAACCTCAACTTAGTGAGCTAAACTATGCATTACTTTTAATATATAATATGCTACTCTGTCTCCTTTTCTAACATAAAAATGTGATGCTGTCATGGGAGTGTGTGTATGCTATTGTTAAAAAAACCAATGTGTCCTTGGTATGAGGGAGACAGAATTAGAGAATCTTATCAGCATTGTCACCGAGGGCCCTTCTACACTAACCTAAAACCTGCTTCCTCTCGGGTTCTAGTCCCCACACTCAACCCAAACCCAGGACATTCCTGTGAAAGATGACTTGATGGCATCCTGTGTCAAACAAAAGTTGACCCAGGATGCTGCCCAACCCACTATTCCCCCTTCAGCACTTACTGGAGGGGCCTGCTAGTAGCACAGACCCTTCTGTACAGGGAAAATGAGGTCAGAAGATGGGAGGTGGAGAGGAGGGAAATCCCTCCTCCCCCCACCTCGTGATGCACAAATTTCTCATGGTAGGAGTCCTGCTGGCAGACCCCTCTGATATGTTTTCTTGGGGGAAAATGGGAGGGTGGGCTGGAGCAGAAGGGGTGCATGCCCTCCTGCTCCTTTGGGCTCCAGGAGCCCAAAGAACCAGGATGATTGTGGGGGTTGGCCCTTGGTCCAAATATTTCAAGGTGTTTAATTAATGCAGAGTAAACTGGGAAAACCCAGTTTGCAGTAATTTGCTTTTACCTGAGGCATCATTTGAATGCCTCAGATAAAAAGCAAGACAGCGCCCACATTTTGGGCCTGTCTGGAAAAGCCCTAAATGTTCTGTAAATTTACTTTCCATTTTGGCTTTGGAAGTTGCTATCCTGCCTAGTTGGGTCCTATTAAGAATTTGTCCAATATTTCCATGTTTCTTTCCCTTCACAGCTGATAGCAGACATAATAGAGTGGTCCACTGTAAAATAAATTTGGAATTCTTCTATATGATTCTATGAGGTATTGGCTGGTTTTCTATTTCTGGCATAAACAAAAATAGTCCATGGCACCTTTAAGACTAACAAATTTATTACAGCGCATCTTTTCATGGTCTATAGTTCCCTCTCTCTGGCATGGCTGATCTACTGAATTACTGCCTGACTGGGCCATTAACATTGTCAATCTCAGGTTCCCCCATCTGTGTCAATGCAGTCAGACTTTTTCTTGATATATAGGAAAGCTATGTGCAATGAAAAGGCAGTAGAGCTGGCTGGAGTGCAGATGACAAAATATCAGCTGCAAATAAATGTTGCAAATAATATTACAGAATGGGAGGAATTAAAGCTTAAGGAATTAACAAACTTTTGTTGCTATTTGCCAAACTGTTTCTACTTTCAGTTCTTTTTATAAGTACATCTCCTTCCACCATTTTTATAGAAAGTGTATTCTCTGTGTCTAATCGGTTTTCTTATCACTCTGTCCTTTAACATGGTAGCATCTCAATGTCCCAAACATACCCTGAAGTGCATCAAACATTTATTTTGTCTGTCCTGATACTCTTGTTTTCTCTATCTGATAGAATATCCTCTTAATTGTTTTAGCCTGTGTTGGTTTAAGATTCTTTAACATGCTGTGGATCATTTTTATTTCTCCAGCAGATGGCCTCCTCATCAGTGTGAACCAAATGTGATCTTGAATCCTTATATACTTCAGTCACTCTTCCTGAGTTCCATTTTACTGGCCATCTCTCCTATGTTTATGCATATCTGCAAGATATCTCAAACTCTGAAACTGGATCATAATTTTTACCAATCTTCAGTTTGAGCATCATTGGCAAAATGCCAGGCTTGATTTCTTAAGTTGTTTTTACATAACTAAATTTCTAGAAGATGAGAATGTAGAATTCACCATTGTTTTAACTGACCAAGAGCAATGAGCACTGGTTAGTGGTTACTCCAGATGTTTTGAGATTCAACTTTCACTAACCTATTCAACTTGGCTAACCATAAGGGGTAATGGCAGCTGAAGTCCAAGTTATCTAAATCACATTTTTTTGTATTCCTGAATGAAGCGGTGCAAAAATTAATTATGTTCCAACATTCTGGTGTATCTCTTCTTCATTGTTGTTGTTATTAAGTTTTTCCAAGTTGTCTTCACTTTATTTTGATCTCATCATCAGTTTTCTTGACAAGACTTATAGGTTTGCCATTGTTTTCCCCTTAGTATGAAAAAGTGTGGTTTGCCCAAGTTTACCTAGTTGGTTTCCATGTTGAATGGGGATTCAAAACTGGGTATTCCAGTCTTGGTCTAACACTCTAGCTTCCACCATTCATATTTTATAACTGCTGCCTGTTTTTCTCTTGTGGTACTATTAGCTTCTGCTTCTCTGTTGAAATTAATTTTTCCCCTTAGTACAAGCTTCTTGGGGCCCTTCCAAACAGGCCCATATCCTGGGATCTGTCTTGGTTTTAACTGAGGTGTCCAAATGACACTTCAGGTAAAACTAAATTAACCTAGGGAAAACTGGGATTTCCCTGTTTCATAAATAAATAATAAATAATAAAACACCTGGAAAGATCTGAACTTTAAGATAAGGTCCAAATCTTTCTAGGTGTGGGCCCTGTGGTGATTGACTCCCGGGACTACTTTCCCCACAGCCATCCCAGTTCTTCATGCTCGTGGAGCTCAAGGGAGTGGGATAACACCCATCCCCTTCCTCCCAGCTCTCCCCTTTCCTCCGAAAGACTTACCCGAGAGGTCCACTGACAGTGAAGTCCCTTTGCAGAGTACTCCTGACACATGAAACTGATGGGACAGGAGGTGGGGGGGAGGGGAGAAGAAAGAAATCCCTCCTCCGCCACCTCCTGAGGCATCATTTTTATACATCAGGAGTAGTCTGTGGTGGATTCTACACTGCCAGCAGGCCCCTTGAAAAAGTTTTTTTGTGAAATGGGGGGCTGGGGGGGGGACTCAGGGTGGCATCTAGCTACTCTGTGAAGGAAACCCCAGGGTTTGGGTTGGTGGTGAGGACAGAAAACTGGGAGAAACTTGATTAAAATAACCCACCCACTTCCTTTCGGATTTCTGGCCTATCTAGAAAGGCTTTTGGAAGCATTTGTTGGATCATGACTGATCATGGGGAGCTCTAGTTTGTGTGGCTTCCATTTCTCTTTTCCTTTCACTGAATGATATGATATAAAACTGGATTGCATGATACCTACCATTGCAGGACAACTTGTCCCTTATGAAAGTGTGTAAATGTGATTCAGATTTATGTAATTCAAGAAGAAACCAGAGTAAATTAGAGAAGGTCGTAACTGTTGAAAACTACTACTTAAACAAAGAGCACAGAAAAAAGGAGGGTGATGATACATTTGCTTTGTGGGAAGAGAATCTCTTCATGATTGGGGGTCTTAATGCTTAACTTAATTTAAAGTAGGTGATGGTTTTTTTGTAATTAAAAAAAGAGACTTGCCAGTGCCCATTAGACATTTTGGAACAGAAGACCCCATGAGAAGTTTGTGGCCAAAAGCTTGTGTTGTTCCCAGAAGGATTCTTGGGACCAAAATGACTTGCTTTCCTTCATAGTCTTTTCTGAAGTTCTTTACTTTCCCATTTCCTCCAAATGATACTGTATCACAATGTAGCAAATGTAGCAAAATTCAATCTTTGGACTAAACTATTTGTTCAGCATTAGTAAATCACTTTCTTTTGCCTTAAAACAGGTATTTATTTGCCTAACCTTCAGAAACCCATAATTTGACTAATGGAGTAATTAAAAGCTATGCCTGAATGTGATTTCTTGGGTAAATTGATCAAGGAGGCAGTGATGTGCAATTCCAGGTGGTCGTGGATAAGGTTGCTTAACCTGACTCATAATAACTGGGCATCAGACCCGGTTTTGAAATTGAAACTGCTTGAGCAGTCCTAGTCAGTGATCTGTGACTAGAGTTGATCAGATAGAATGTTGCTGTTTACATTTAATGCTCCTAACCTCTCTAATTGCTCTTACATTAATAACACCAAGCACAATTCCCTGCACTGTCTTTGTTTCCTTAAATGTTTGTGTCTTGTTCCCTGATCTGGATCAGCACTATCATGCACAGATAGGGGAAATCTGAGAGTTTACCTTTCAGCTTCTCTTCTCAAATGCAGCTGTTACAATAAAGTCCTTGTTTCCCCAAGAGAAATCTTTTCTTTTTCTCATAGCAAAGAATTTTCCCTAGAGAAATGGTTGCATTCTGAACATAAGACCTGCATAGAAAAGATTGCAGGTACTTAAAAAAAACAACCCTGTCAGGAGTAATTTCTAGAGATTTAGGCTCCTCTGATCAACTGTCAGACAACTACCTACAAAGAAGATTCAAGACCATGGTCAGCCTACTCAGGAGCAGTTTTCTTATTGTAATCTTTCCATAAATAGACCTACACCTCATCACAAAGAATCACATGGTAACTTCCAAGTATCTATAATCATGTTCCCCTCGATTAGGGTTAATGAGACAACAATCAAGAAAATACAGAATCATAATGATTTCTACGGAGAAGAGCCAAGAGGAAACCACTGCTCTAAAAACATGGACAATTACCTAAAGTTCACTGAAGATCAAATTGTTAGTGATGAATGAAAAGTTTATGGGAACACAGTGGACGTCTCCTCCTAGACGTCTCCCCCCCACGCTCCTCATTCTCTTCTTTTCCCCCCATGCTCCTCCTTCACTTGCAAGTTATGTCACTGCCTAGGAGCATGGGGGAAGGGTGAGACCCATTTTTTTCACTGCAGGAGTGAGACATGGACCAGCCAATGAGGGAGGTGTGAGGCAAGAGAGGGGAGTTCTATGGGCTTTCCCCACCTAATTTGTTAGTTTCCTCATCCCTCCCTGAGGGCTACTCTCTCTTAGTTCCCCCATCTCTCCATAATACCCTCATCTCCAAAGTGCCTTCCCAGCCCACCCTTACCACAAACACAGATACACGCAGTGAGGTTGTACGTGTAAGTATGAGCAAGAAATGCAAGAACGATACTGCAGTTGGGGACATGTTTTCTAAGACATGAGTATCCCCATGTTTTATGTATTTTAATTCAGGTTTATTTTAAGTTACCATTGTATGTTTTTAAAGCACTGTTAAGGTGCCATATGTAAGCCGCTTTGAGTCTCCCTTGGAGTAGAGAAAGGCAGGATATAAATAAGGTAAATAAATAAATACATATTCCCGAGAATAATGGGAGGGTTGGTCACAGTAGTGCTATCCAACTGAATCTAAAGGTTTCTTGTTCACACATGGTTATTGATCAGGAAATCAATTATAGGTAAATTTTGGAAATGAAACATTCCATTTCTTTAGTTAAGATGTCATTCTCTAGGATTCTGATTACATTAGGCTTTAACAACACTTTACATGGGAAATAAATGATAAGGTTTCACTGGTAGATTCTCCTAGAGGACTCATATCGAAATAATGGTTAGATAGTGAACCAATACTTATGTGAATCCCATTAATTCAACAGATCTCTAATTAGCCTTCCAGTAAGATTCAGGCCAAAGTATGTAAGTATGTTGTTTTTCTTATGGAAATGTTTAATATTTGCCTATATAAAATGTGAAACAAAATAGTGAAAGTGAAAATGAAATTGTTTTGCTTTTTGTTTTTAAAAACTTCTTAAAACATTGAGTCTACATATACTCAAGGGAAGAATATATGTAAAAAGAAAAGGGGAAAAAAAGAAAGACAAGGTTGAGCATAAGTCTGAAAATTTACTTTCTTGGCAAATGAAACTTTAAAAAATGCAGTTCATTATGATAATTTGTCTTTAATTAAGCAGAACCATAAATCTTCATATTCCTGACTTAAATGGAAAGCTATAAAAGTACAACCCACAATAAAAAACAGTCTTATCAGCAGCTGCAGTTTCTTTTAGTGCAAAACAGCCCAGAGTTTATTGTCATGAAATATTAGAATAACAGGTTATGAATTAAAAGCTTGTTTACACTTTGTGATCTGAGTGTTTTGAGACTCTTTATTATTTTATTCATGACATTATCCGGATCTATTATTGTCAAATGTAATGACAATTTTTAACTCAGGCAAATGAGAGTATAAAGCAACAGCTTTTAATTCCTGCTAAATCTTGTTTTCCTTGGTGCTAACAGGGCTTGGCTTGAATAATAAGGGGAGTCATTACTAAATTTGGCTGGGCCCACCCCTGAGGTGTCTATTGTAATGCACTCCAGTGATATGCAAGGAAGTCTGGCATGAATGATTAATCCTTTGATTACTAACTATGGACTGCTTCAAAGTTGATGGTGTCTCATGAAGCATAGTCTGTTTGGTGTCCCATGAAGCAGTATATTGTAGTACATGGAGGGCGGTTTATGGTTCCATCCTATGCACAATGTAATGGAACTTCACACCAGCTGCAAAGTAGGTTTCTGGGAGGCCATCAAAGATGGTCCTTACCCATTTACTCTGTGGTCCTGAGACCCTCTTCTCTATATTATCAAAGGGTTCCTGATACAATATGGAAGGAGAAGTCAGGTTTCTGATAGTTTGGAGACACTTGGCAATAGGATGCAGTGTCCCAATATTCTATGGAGAATATAAGTACATTTCACATTCATACTCGTGACACCCAATGCAGAAAGTTGACACTTGTCTTTTTCTTTGCAGTGTTAGAAGCCCCAAGAGTGCAAAAGGAATGACCCAGGGAGTTGTCTACTAGGCTTATGCATAGCATGGCCCAAAAGAAGGTGGTATATTTATTTCCTGAATGAGCTGAACCCACAAAACAGTGGATCTTGGCTGAACCAACAACATTTTTCCCACCTTGAAGCTTTGATCATCACCCATGTGCCCATGGGGGTGAAAGTATTTCTCTCAGAAGTTTCTGCACTAATATTGCCATGTTCTCACTAGGGATGCTGAATGTAGTTCTACAGGCATAGAGACAGAGAACAAGGATAGCTGTTGCACTTCTTCTCTGCATGTCCTTGAAGTCTTTCAGTTCTCTTCTGCTTGATGAGGCCCAGCAGGACCCTCTTCTTGTCCCATACCAGATGGTGAACATGAGAAGGTGAATTAAAAGAGAGGAATGGTAGGGGATAAAGTGTGGGACTTCCAATTTGGCTCAGTGCTTCAGAGTATTAAAAAATCTACAGATTTACCAACAAATAGAGGAGTTTGAACAATTTGAATTTTCACATTCCTTTATGAAAGGATCTGTTTCAGTCATCCTTACTAATCAATACAGTAATACATGCAATGTTTTATTGAAATTTAAAATCCAGAATGAAACAAATGTATGTTTACACTATAGCCAAAGACAGGCAGTTTAAATTTCTACTGATTTTAAAAGGATAAAAGTTAAGGATGTCAGATATTGGACTTTAGGAGTGCTACTAATCCATCTGCTGAAACGCACTGTAACAGCACCCTCTCTTCATGGGACCCCATCTCACTTCATGCCTCTGGTGCCTTAGTACTCTTGCACATCCTGACCCATTCAAATGGCCATTCACATTCCTCCTGGTCTCAGGTAGTGCCAGGAATATTTCCGATTCTAACTTGGACCTAGCACCAGTTGCCCTCTACAGAAAAAGGATTAAGTTTTAGGAAACCTCTTTGAAAGAAGGTTTTTCCTCAGTTTTGGCAAACTCTACAGATCTGTTGTCCATGTCCATTTGACCAGATTATCTGTTTTGAACTGGATTATGTGGTGATGTAGACTTGGATAATCCAGTTCAAATCAAATAATGTGGATTATCCAATTTGATAATCTGGATTATATGGCAGTGCAGAAAGGGCCTAAGAGATTATAAAAACCCCTTCATCAACTGTGGGGCCACAAAGCAAGCTCCTCTAATCTTCAACTTTCTATGATCCATTCACTCAATTATAGGTACTTATTTATATTGTATTCGTCTCAGTATGAATTTGTATATACATTTCCGTTTATGTTGTGCAAAAAATAAATACAGCAAGAAACGTTGATCTCTCTAACCAAACTTTATTCAATTACTTTGTAAGTGTCATACACTCTATTAACATACTTACTAGACTTATAACCTCATCACACAGCCACCGAAAGTGTCCCACAATGCACTTCTAAACTGTGGGGTGTGCGGAAGCCGCTGCTCCACACCCTTCATTGCCGAGCTCCTTTGGCAGCTGATCCCATGGGGGAAAGTGTGGTGCACACATGGAGTGTGCTGCTTCCCCTCATGAAAGTCAATGGCAACATGGGAAGCTTCTTGAGTTCCTGTGGCGGTGGCATGCAATCTTTAAAATATATGTTAGGCAGAGACAAAAAACAGTTTTACCATATAGTGAGCCTGCTGAATCTTGAAATACGCTAACCTTCCAAAACCCATCTCACTAACAGCAGTGTTTAAGTTACCTGATGTGGAGGACCAACCATTTCCTCAAAGTTGTGGCCAATATAATATTGTGCCAATCAGCTACTATTGTTTCTTTCCTTCCTGAAAACTCTATAGGGGGAAGAGCTAATGGCATGTAGACTGGTAGTGATCCAAGAAAACCCACTTTGAGTAGCACTACCAGAAAAAAGATGAATTTTCTTCATACTTTATAATTACTTTCCAACCAATAAATAAGAACACACTTGCTCTTCACATTTAATAGTAAGCATGTTGAGGTTTCAGTTTTTATTTTAAAAGTGGGAAAGTATTATTTCTACTGTAGTTGTTGATATTATATTTCATTTGAAACGCCTATACAGGTTATATTTACAACATATATTTGTCTCTCCTATTTTTGAAGCATGAAAGCTTTTAGAAAAATGATCTGCAAAGATTGTTTCACTTTTTAAAAAATGGCCCTATCTTCTTATCACCTATGAAACTCAAAAGTTACAGAAAATGAATAAAGCAAAGTGTTTAGCTTTTTAACTTTAGTTGAAAACAGGAAAGAGGAACTGTCAGTTTATCTCTGTATCGGAAATGGCATCTATGTGCTGTCATTTCATGGTAGAGACAAAACACTGTTTTCATTTGTTGAAGGACAAAGTCTGTGATCTCTGTTTTTTTTATCTGCTACACTTTAAAACCCGTATTTCCTCATTTCTAAAAAAATTATTGTGATAGCAGCAAATGTTATATTAACAGATTTTAAAACTGTAAACATTTAAAAATATAACATATTTTCTTATAAGCAATGACCTCTACAGTTGATTTCTACAGTTTTACAACATAAAGTACATCAAAAATAAAATAGAAAAAGTGGGTTATTTGAATCCTTTAAAATGTCTTCTCAGTGGTTATATGAATTGTCTCTTGCTGTCTTTTTCTAGCAATAACACTTACTAATAGAATATCATATTTAAGTTCAAATGGGTTTGAGCCCTTCAGGAGTCCATGCATGTTTCTGTCATTTTCGCTTAGAGAACAACTTTTTGAAACAAGGAGCCTGCTCCCTTCCAAGGGGTGCTGAAGCCCATTCTACACTGTTCTATATCCCAGGATCTGATCCCAGTGTAAGTGTCTGTCGAAAAGAGCTAATAGGGCTCTTATCTCATACCCTTCCAGCAACATAATCTCTGCCAGGTGTGGCCTTGAAGACGCACAGAGCTGGAAATGGGCCTTGGGCCACACCACACCAACATGAGAAGCACCGGCATGAACATTGCTGACTCAGGAAGGATATGAGGAAATATCCACTGGGCATTGGGAAACTGGGTCAAAGGGGATATGATGCAACCTCTGCTGGGCATTGCATGTCAGGGGGGTTGGGCCTTTGGGATGATGGACAGGTGATGGGGGTGTGTTTTGTATATAAGCTGTGTTTGTTCCTGTGATGCCAATTCTGGCATCAAAGGTGTTATACTTTCAATAAACTTCGTGAGATCGAGTTGCTGTCCATGCATGGTCTTTACAAGGATTGGAGCGTTTTCATTACAGAATGCCAGAATTCCTATACTGCCTATCGTAGATGATTCTGCTGAGGGCTGGTGTAGCCATCCGCAATGTTGAAACCCTTCACAGGAGTGGAGTGGGTGAGTCCTGAGCAGTTTTGGGACGCGGATGAAGACGGTGCCGTGAGGGGTGGATGGAGCATGATTGCCTACAAGCCCTGCGGACCGTATGGGAAGGAGAGGACGAAAGTTGGCTTGTCCCAGCCTTCCTGGAAGGAGAGTGACGAGGGAAGAGCCCAGGAAGTGCCCAGAGAAGCGGTTGGAAGTGCCTCCGCTCAGGTGGGCTATCGAGGGGCTGGAGTGGGACCCAGAGAAGCGGTTGGAGTTGCCTCCGTTCAGGTGGGATCCCGTGGGGCCCAAGAGGGGCCGCCTCCCAGAGAAGCAGATTGCCAGGGGTCTGTTCAGGTGGGCTATGAAGCCAGAGGGACCAGAGAAGATCCCAGAAGAGTTGGGGCTCGAGTGGGATCTCAGGTGGACCCGGTGCTGGCTAAAGGTGAATCCAGAGAAATGGGAGTACGGGGTGCTCCCATTCAGGTGGATTTCCGGGGAGCCAGAGGGACCAGAGAAGCAACATGGAACAGAAGCCCGTTTGCTCAGGTGGACCCGGTGCTGGCTCAAGGTGGACCGGGCTGCAGCAAGGAAGGTGCTGTGCAGTCCTCTGTTTGGAACAGAAGTGAGCTGGTCCAGGAGTTGCAACGAAGCTATTTAGAGCTGCAAAAGTTGAAGAAGGCCCTGTATTATGGAAAGGTAGATGTGGGCACACTTCGGAGAAAAATGGATGCGTTGGAGGAGAGAGTCCAAAGAATGCAAGGAATGATGGTATGTCTCCCAGCCGAGGAGGAAGGCTGTTATGATGATGCTCCGGAGGCCGAGAGTGTGCTGGTGAGAGGAGAAGACACCTTTGCCCTGGAGAAAGAGGCCCAGTCGGTTGTCTTGGAACCCGAGCTTCCTGGGAGAGAAGGGGCAGAGGAAAGCGAAAATGTTTTGGCTGCAGAAAAGAAGCTCTTTGGCCATGATTGTATGCCTGGAAACTGTGTGGAGAAAGTTTTGCAGCTTCCAAGGAGTGAAGGAGGGCTTGCAAGAGAGCAAGTTGCCGTGGAGACAAGGGAAGATAAGCCTGGAATGCCGGCAGCTCAGAGAATGAAAGCAAGAGAGGCCCTCCAGGGGGAAGAAGCCGAATGTGCTTTAGAGAAACCAGGTTGCAGCTTTCCCTGTGGAGAGGAGTTGCAGGGATCCAAAGAAAGCAAAGAGGACAGCCAGCTGTTGCTTTCCTTGAGTTCTGCCCTCGTATGGGTTGGAATTCTTCATGCCTGGGGTCCCAGAAGAGAGGAGACGGGAGACGTGCCTGGGAAGCCTCCCGGTGTGCCAGAAGCTGAGGGGAAACTGCCTGTTGAGTTGGAGAGTCAACTGCCTGGTAGTCTCGAAGTCCCTGTTGCTGAAGGAGGAAGTGAAGACTGGCTGTATGTGAGTGGAAATTCCCAACAAGTTGGTGAGCTCCCTGAAGAGAATGGGGAGAGCAGTTTGGAGCTGGCTACGGGGGAGAAAGCTGCAGGAAGGGCCTTGCCGTTGGAGGCTTTTCCTCTTGAAAGAGAGAGAGAGTCGGCCATGGTGCAGCGGAGCGGAGATTTCCAGTGCGAGTCAGCTGTGGACGAAGAGAACCAGCAGTTGGCGAGATCCATGATGGCTGATCCTATCTTGAACAAAGATTTCCAGTGCAGTGAGGTCCTGAGTTCGAGAAGGAATGCTGAATCAGAGTCCTTGGAGGTGGTGCTGGCTGATCCTGTTCTGAATAAAACCCCAGGGTTATTTGGTCACTCGGGGGGGAGGATGGAATAAGGGGATGTTTGGAAACGTTACTCCGAAGAAGATTTTGGTGCCTGAACTATGGGTGCAAACCCCTGCTGAATTAAGGGGCGAACTTTGCAACGTACTGAACTTGAGGCTTCCTAAAGTTGAACTGCATTCCAGCATTTTGATAACGGCTGAGTTGACTTTGGGGGGTGGCATGGTGAAAGAAATGTATATGCTTTGCCTAATTGTGTTTTCTTGGGGAAAGAAAGTGTTCTGGAAGTCAGATGTGACATGAACGAAATCCTATGCTTAGATGAGACAGGAATTGATGGTGTAGAACTGGGATTGTATGACGCTGGGATTTTGTGATATAATATAGAGTAATGTGCCTAATGTATTTCTAAGTGTGCTTCTGATATTCCGTGGATTGTGTAAATTGCAGAGTTAAATATGTAGCTGTTTAATCCATGTTTGTAGAATGTATTTACATGCTTAGGCAGTTTATCATTGGAGAAAGTGTAATGGGGGGTTTGTGAACGTCATATATTGCATTGTGTTACAACCCTGTCTTTATATGTGTTAGTTGGGGATATATATTGTCTTATATAAATTGCATTTATTGTTAGACATGTTAGAATTGCCTCTATGTAGTTAAGGATGATAGTTTTTATGTGCAGATGAGGTTAAGGGGAGATATGTGTCACATGGATTGATGACTTGTTGGATATGGAGGGAAGCTAGTATTTAGGAGTTTGTGGGAATGCTCTGGTTAGAAGATAGGCTACAGAGTCAGTTTAGAAATGATATTATCTCCTGTTGAATTTGCCAGGAGAAGAGGTGATTTGGGATATAGTATAAGTTAAGATGCATATGTGTTGGTTATACGCAGATGGCTATGCCTGCGTTGGGAGGATAGATTTTAGGGTCAGTTTAGAAGTTATGGTGTTGTTAGTACCTTGTGGTTATAGTGGTGGCGTATGACAGATTATATAGCGGTTGATGGCTGTATGGAGAGTTGTAGTTTGATTAGTGCCTCCTGCCATCGCAGTAGAGGGAGTTGTAGTTTTCCTAGGCGCTTTTCCCCAAGTGAGGGGGGTGTAGTGGTTTGTTCAGAGGAATAGAGTACTAGGATGGCGTGTTGGAATTGAAATGGACGTGTGGATGTATGTGATGGCTAGGTAGCTTAGATAGCTGTGTTTTGTTGCATGAGAGATTGGTATGTGCCTTTTGCCAAGGTGGCAAGGGTATTGGATTTCTCTGGTATGGTTAGCTTGACACAGTTAAGTTAGTCCTGTGCAGCTTGTGGATGAGGTCGGAATTGTGTGGAGATTTAGATTGAGTTATGGGTTGAATAGGCACGGATGTGTTTTGGCTGTTTGGGGAATTGTAGTTTTGTACTTGGTACCTCCTGCTTTTGCAGTGGAAGGTTTTGGGAGTTATGAGGCTTGGAATCTTGATTGTGTGATTTTAGGTTTTCCTGGGAAGATTTGCAGTTGATTTATTCCTGTGCAATGAGTTGCACAGGAATGGGCATAGGGTTACAGCCTGTGTTGGACGGGGTTACACTCCCCCTGAAGACGCAGGTTCGCAGCTTGGGAGTGATCCTGGACTCAGCGCTGAGCCTGGAACCCCAGGTCTCGGCGGTGGCCAGGGGAGCCTTTGCACAGTTGAGACTCGTGCGCCAGCTGCGCCCGTACCTTGGGAAGTCTGATCTGGCTACGGTCGTCCACGCTCTGGTCACATCCCGAATAGATTACTGCAACGCACTCTACGTGGGGCTGCCTTTGAAGACAGTTCGGAAATTGCAATTAGTCCAGCGGGCGGCAGCCAGATTACTAACGGGAGCTACATACAGGGAGCATACCACCCCCCTGTTGTGTCAGCTCCACTGGCTGCCTGTCCAATTCCGGGCTCAATTCAAAGTGCTGGTTTTGACCTTTAAAGCTCTATACGGTTCTGGCCCAGCTTACTTGTCCGAACGCATCAGCCGCTACGTCCCATCCCGTAACCTAAGATCATCCGGGGAGGCCCTGCTCTCGCTTCCGCCGACTTCTCAGATGCGGTTGGTGGGGACGAGGGACAGGGCCTTCTCGGTGGTGGCCCCCCGCCTGTGGAACGCGCTCCCTATGGAGGTACGGTCCACCTCATCCCTCCTGGCAGTCTGGACAAAGGTAAAATCCTGGCTCTGGGACCAGGCGTTCCCACACCAGCACTAAGCAGCATGTTAGATGGGATTTTAATGGAAGGGAGGAAGAGGGTCAATGTTTTTATGGTTGAATATTGTTTTAAATTGGAATGATTGTAGATGTTGCTGAGGGATTGTATTTTAATGTCTTAATGTATTTTAATGTGTTGTGGGGTTTGGGGTTTTACGCTGTTGATGTGGCATCGAATTGTGCCGTGCTGTAAGCCGCTCTGAGTCCCCCCTCGGGGGTTGAGAAGAGCGGGGTAAAATCCTGAAATAAAGAAATAAATAATTGTCAATTGAGATGTGTTTTGGTTATTTAGGGAATTGTAGTTTTGTATTTGGTACCTCCTGCTTTTGCAGTGGAAGGTTTTGGGAGTTATGAGGCTTGGATTCTTGATTGTGTAATTTTGGGTTTTCCTGGAAAGAAGCGCAGTTGATTTAGTCCTGTGTGATGAGTTGTCAGTTTGGTTAGCTAAGAGAGTTTGATAGGTTTTGTAGTGGTTGCTGGTTATATAGGAAAGCGTAGTTTTGTGGGTGTACCTCCTGCTATTGGAGTAGAGGGATGAGGTTGTTTAGAGGTTTTGATAGTGGCAAGAGAGAAGTGTAGAGGAAGGTTGGTTTAGGTATTGTTATTGGAGTTCCTTTGTGAGAGTTATGGAGTCTTGGGAATTAGATTGTGGTGATCGGTAGTGGAAGACTACATGAGTGTGCATGGTGAGGTTAAGGTGCACAAGGCCCACATGTTTGGGAAGCTGAGTGTGGGAGCCGAGTGTGTCCTGGTTGATGGTGATTGCGGAATATATAGTTTAGCCCAAAGGGTGTTCAAATGGAGGTTTGGAGTTTTGGACCATGCAGTTGTAGAATGATGGGCATGGTAGTAGAAGGGTAGCATGTGAAGAGTACTGAGAGATGATTAAGGATAGAAATTGGCCTTGAACAAGCTAAGTGTTTGTGATAAGAGGAATGTCTGATGATCTGAGTGTGTAGGAGTTCAAGATTGGTGTATGAAGAAGCTTTGTCCCAGTGTGTGTTTAACTGGAGAAAGGCTGAGGTGGGCTCATTTCGCCTTGTGGATAATAGAGATAGTTATGACTTTATTTGGTGCTGGGATAGGATTAGAGTGGGATAGCGTTTTGAGTCCTCTTTTCCCCCAGGGGGGGAGGGAGAGGAGCATTCTGTAAGTGTCTGTCGAAAAGAGCTAATAGGGCTCTTATCTCATACCCTTCCAGCAACATAATCTCTGCCAGGTGTAGCCTTGAAGACGCACAGAGCTGGAAATGGGCCTTGGGCCACACCACACCAACATGAGAAGCACCGGCATGAACATTGCTGACTCAGGAAGGATATGAGGAAATATCCACTGGGCATTGGGAAACTGGGTCAAAGGGGATATGATGCAACCTCTGCTGGGCATTGCATGTCAGGGGGGTTGGGCCTTTGGGATGATGGACAGGTGATGGGGGGGTGTTTTGTATATAAGCTGTGTTTGTTCCTGTGATGCCAATTCTGGCATCAAAGGTGTTATACTTTCAATAAACTTCGTGAGATCGAGTTGCTGTCCATGCATGGTCTTTACAAGGATTGGAGCGTTTTCATTACACCCAGATTATCTGATTTAATCTGGATTATATGAGTCTACACTGCCAGATAATCTGGGATAAGAAAATAATCTGGGACCAGATCCTAGGATATAGGATAGCGTGGAAGGGGCCTAAGTTCCTACAAGATTTGAATTTTCATGGGAGCTGTGAGGTCTAACAAGAGGCTAGTTTCAAATGGTCTGCTCAGTCTTTAACTGCCTCAACTAGTGGAAGAAGTCTGTTTCATATTGCTCTGCAGATAAGTTAGTAACCCTTCCTGCCTCATAGCAGTTGTACAACAACAACAACAACAACAACAACAACAATTTTATTGATTAGCCAGAGGCCATATCAAATACACACAGAACACAGACACATTGCAATGATTCTAAAAACAATCTGAGGTGAATTCTAGAGTTGTACTATATTTTAAATCCACGGTGTGTTTGATTTCTGTAGCCCATGTTTGTTTTGTATAGACATGTACATTTTAACTGATTCATAGTTTTGAACTATTACAACTCATGTTTATTGTATCTATTAACCTGCTTTCCTCTGTGCTTTTGATGACAAAATTATTATTCAGTTCCACTAACATATATTTTTAAGCAGGAGATATCTTAATGCTCCTTCTGATGCTCTAGTGCAGTGTTTCCCAACCTTTTTTGAGTCGCGGCACACTTTTAACATTAAAAAAATCCGGAGGCACACCAGCAACCAAAATGACACTCTAACATAGTAAAGAATGGCTGGGGATGGTGGTCTGATGGGAGCAGCTGCTGGGAGTGCCGAAGCCATGCCCCACCCCTCCCCCCGGCTTCAGTTCTCCCACAGAGGAGAAGCATGAGCGGTGGACGGGCTTCAGTAGGCGGGGCTCCTCCTCCGCGCGGCTTCAGCGAGCGAGGGGTGAGAGTCGTGGCGGATTGGAGGCTGGCTGGGGAAACGGCCACTTCGCCGCCACTCAGCCTTCCTCCTCCTCTCCCAAGCAGCAGGAGTTCGGCAGGAGGAGGGGGGAAGGAAGGGGGGCAGAGAGTTTTTCTCGCAGCACACCTGATGATCACTCACGGCACACTAGTGTGCCATGGCACACTGGTTGAGAAACATTGCTCTAGTGTCATCAGTAACAGAAACTAAATTTCTATTATAACTTCACAAGAGCTGTAGATAAGTTTTTTGCAAGGAAATGTATAGGTGGTCTTGTAGTAAAAAGTAATGGTGTCAAATTCATGCCACATAAGCATTATAGTTGCCTTCAAAAGATGGTTGAATCCATGGGTGGAGAATCTGTGGATATAGATGGCTAATAATTTTTTTTTACATAGTGCTCTTTAGTTTTTACTATGTTTGTGTCCCCAGATGTTATTGAACAACAACTCCCATAATTTTTATTATTTGCTATGCAAATTGAGGATAATGGGAATTGCAAACCAACAGCACTTTTAGCTCTGAGGTTGGGGAAAGGTTAAAAGACATTTTAAAGTCAGGTTTGTTGTTGTTGTTCATTCATTCAGTCACTTCCAACTCTTCGTGATCTCATGGACCATCCCACGCCAGAGCTCCCTGTCGGCCGTCATCTCCCCCAGGTCCTTCAGAGTCAAGTCAGTCACTTCAAAGATGCCATCCATCGATCTTGCCCTTGTTTGGCCCCTCTTCCTTTTCCCTTCCATTTTCCCCAGCATAATTGTCTTCTCTAAGCTTTCCTTTCTTCCCACGATGTGGCCAAAGTACTTCATCTTTGCCTCTAATATCCTTCCCTCCAATGAGCAGTTGGGCTTTATTTCCTGAAGTATGGACTGGTTGGATCTTCTTGCGGTCCAAGGCACTCTTAGAACTTTCCTTCAACACCACAGTTCAAAAGCATCTATCTTCCTTCACTCAGCCTTCCCTAAGGTCCAGCTCTCACATACGTAGGTTACTACGGGGAATACCATTGCTTTGACTTATGTGGATCTTTTTTGCTATTGTGATGTCTCAACTCTTCACTATTTACCAAGATTGGACATTGCTCTCCTCCCAAGAAGTAAGTGTCTTCTGATTTCCTGGCTGCAGTCTGCGTCTGCAGTAATCTTTGCACCTAGAAATACAAAGTCTGTCACTGCCTCCATGTCTTCTCCCTCTATTTGCCAGTTATCAATCAGTCCAGTTACCATAATCTTGTTTTTTTAATGTTTAACTGCAATCCAGCTTTTACACTTTCTTCTTTCACCTTGATTAGAAGGCTCCTCAGCCCCCCCCCCCAGCCTTGTATTCATCAAGCCCCACACATCTCATGATGTCTTCTGCATACAAGTTGAATAGGTTTGGTGAGAGTATACAAACCTGTTGTTTGCCTTTCCCAATCCTGAGCCAGTCTGTTGTTCCATGGTCAGTTCTTACTGTTGCTACTTGGTCATTATACAGATCCCTTAGGAGAGAGACAAGGTGATTTGGTATGCCCATGCCAACAAGGACTTACCACAATTTATTATGATCCACACAGTCAAAGGCTTTAGAATAGTCAATAAAGCAGAAATAGATGTTTTTCTGAAACTCCCTACCTTTCTCCATTATCCAGCGGATATTGGCAATTTGGTCTCCTGTTCCTCTGCCTTTTCTAAACCCAGCTTGTACATCTGGCAACTCTCTCTCCGTGTATTGCTGGAGTCTTCCTTGCAGGATCTTGAGCATTACCTTACTAGCATGAGAAATAAGAGCCACTGTATGAAAGTTTGAGCATTCTTTAGCATTCCCCTTTTTTGGTATGGGGATATAAGTTGATTTTTTCCAGTCAGGTGGCCATTCAGGTGGCCAACGGAACTGGAAAAGGTACAGAAAAGGGCAACAAGAATGATCCAAGGGATGGAGCGGCTCCCTTATGAAATCAGGTTGCAACGCCTTGGTCTTTTCAGCCTTGAAAGACGGCGTTTAAGAGGTGACTTGATCGAAGTGTATAAAATCATGCATGGGATAGAAAAGGTGAATAAAGAAAAAATATTCTCTTTGTCACAAAACACTAGGACTAGAGGGCACTCCCTGAAGCTCCAAGGTAGGAAAATTAGGACTAATAAAGGGAAATATTTCTTCACCCAGAGGGTCATTGGGTTATGGAATTTACTTCCAGAAGAGGTTGTGACAGCTGTCAGCCTGAACAAATTCAAGGCAGGATTAGACAGATTCATGGATACCAAGTGTATCGGTAGTTACTGAAAAGGACATTCAAGTGCCACCTTGGAGTTGGTTGAGGTAGGCAGGATTTCCCTGGGTACTGGTTGTGGGGGGTCGGGAGCAGGTTAGGGTTTTGCCCTCCCTTCTGCTCAAGATCCCCATGTACAACTGGTGGGCCACTGTGTGATGCAGAATGCTGGACTAGATGGGCTGAGGTCCGATTCAGCATGGCTCTTCTTATGTTCTTATGTTCTTGTGTTTTCCATATTTGCTGGCATATGGCATGCATCACCTTGACAGCATCATCTTTCAAGATTTTGAACAGTTCAGCTGGGATCCCATCGTCTCTTGCTGCCTTGTTGTTAGCAATGCTTCTTAAGGCCCATTCAACCTCATTCCTCGGGATGTCTGGTTCTAATTCACTCACTACACTGTCAAAACTATCCTCGATATTACTGTCCTTCCTATACAGATCTTCTGTATAGTCTCGCCGCTTTCTCTTGATCTCTTTGGCTTCTGTTAGTGTCCCTGCCCATCTTTGTCAGGTAGTATATCCATTATATCTGTCAGTTTTGTATCTAAATTGAAATTCTTGATGAAACAGACAAATTGCATTCTTCCAAATATTACTGTATCACAACTTCCATTAGCTCTAGATATGATATCTAATGGTGAGGAATACAGGAATTGTAGTCCATCATCTGAAGGGCCACATAAAATGACATAGCCTGATTCAGCCTGCAGGTCTTGAGTTTGACATATGTGACTTATGTGGTAGGCCTATCTATATGAGGACCAAATATATGGTACCATAGAGGTAACTAACCTGTCCTCCAAAGTCTAAGTTAAATCTTGCACTGCAGACAGCTGGAAATGCCAATTGGGTATTAGGCAAGGTATGCTATTCTGTAAAGAACTAACTTGGCCTTGACTTAAGAGAGCCCAACCTTTCTCCCTCTATCCCCACTTTGTGGAGACTCAAATAATCTATTCGGTAAGCAGACACTTGAGCTTATGAAAATAAAGAACAGCCTTCTAGGACTTCCCAAAATTCAGCTATCACATGCTATACCTACGTATTCTTATTTCACAAAGCATTTAGAATAACAGTCCTCAAGTGGAAATACTAGTTTTCTGAGAAAAACAAGACCAACAGCCTGCAAAGCCAAGGCCTTCTTTCTTATAATTCAAGTGCCAAATAAATGTTCTAGAATTAAACCATAATTAGTCCTCCATTACAATGGAGCTCTTGTTTGCAGAAGTACATTGAAAATTGGCCTAAAGTCCATCACAGATCAATACAATTGAGATAATGAAAAGAAAAATGATTTCGTTTTTTGTTGTTTTCCTTATGACAAAAGCTGGTGCTAAGGCATGCCTTAGTTCAAACTGCATCATTATTGTTTCAGTATAGCTTGTCTTTGAAGAAAATTGCAGATATTTGCTTCAAAGGATGAAGCAGTGCTAGTTATAGCATAACACAGCTGCATAAAACTCTCATTGCTATGGCAAGGGGACAAAGAGAATAATTTGTTTTCATAATGGAACATTGTAGAATACTCTTTAGCTTTCTCAAGAAATGGCCTGTTAGCAGAGCTGTCATCCTACAGTGATCTCTTATTAGAAGGAAATAATATAATGCAGGTGATGGTTGCATGTATTAAAAAATTGTCAATAGCCCCAATACTTATTTTATGAGATGTCATAATTTTGAAAGCTTTCCTCCCTGTTTTCTTTTAAAGAAAATTTATTTGACAATATGCTGCTCATATGGACCGGAGATTCATTCAAAGTGGAAATCTGACCAAGTAGGGAATTACACACTGGAGAAATATTTATAAGATACATTGCAATTCTTTACCAAGGATATATATATGCCTGTGTTCTCTTGACCCCTTTCTTGAAACTGATACAGTAGATGTTTTTGTTCTCCCCTTGGTCATATTCAGGCAGTAAAATATTGGGAAATTCAAACCATAAAGAATAGGGTTGATGCTAAGGTCATTGCATCTAAAGGCTGTTTCTAGTCAGAATTGCAAAAGCCAATAAGCTGAAATAAATGCAGTTCTTATGTTCTACAAGAAATGACAATGTCATATAAAAGCCTGTTCTCAGATTTTCCACTATTAGCACCTCACATTTTTACAGCACACACACACACACACACACACACACACACACTACTGTGTTCAATATTGAATTCCTGTCCACTACTTCTTGTTTTCCAGAAGACAATAGGCACTTGTACTCAAAAATGTTGAGCCCAGTGAATATGTTCATAGCTTGAAGTGGCAACATTGGGTAAACCGTATACTCATATGAACTGATGGTTGAAGAGTTGAGAAGCATGGATCTCATTGTACTGGCAAAGAGATGTAGTATGATTATGGAGTCTTTGTGCCTATTCAAGTTATAGGAGATAGAATCAAACCTCTTGATTATTTCCTGTTCAGCCCTTTATATGTTATTAAAGAATGGCCACATTGAACTCATCTGGGTGATTGGGTACTTTCCCCCTCTCTTTTTCTTCAGTTCTCTTATCAGATTCTTGCCCATGTATTCATTTTTAAAGACCCTAGTCTGTATGTCCTAAGAAGAATAGGTGGGGGAACTCCTGATATTTTGGTTGACATTACTGGATCCTGAAAAAATGTTTCCAGAGTAAGTCTGGGACTCAATGAGTATCTAGGTTTCCAGATTCTGGCTTCTGACTCCTTATTTTCAGTTTCTCCTATGTTTATGCAATCATTCCAGGAAAGTTTATAAGTGTTCTTGTTAAATCTTCAAGACTGGGATGAGGTAACAGTGGAGCTCTAGATGTTTTTGGATTGCAGCTGTTGAAGCCTGGTCTGAGGAGAAGGAGGGGAACCCTTGTGTATGTGTGTGGTGGTGGAGGGTGGGGGTTGTGCAGCAACCTTGTGCTCCTGAATTGGGGCCCACCACATCTGTGTTGCCTCAGGGAGAAAGTAGTTATTTCCTGGATGATGGAAAAGGTTTTACAGACAGATCTGCTTTTAGTGAGGATGTTCCACATGAAACGTTGCCAGAGGCTCTGCTTCCAGAGGCTCTCTTTGACCTTGGGAAAGATGTGAGGGAGGTGGAAGATGCTAGATTGTTGGCCATAACTCAGTTAAGGCAATTAAGGCTTTCTCAGCATTCGAAAGATAAACAGAAGGATTCTGGGTGTTAGATAGTGTCTCCATGGGGACCAATTCAGTTTCTTAAGCTGACCCCTTGATTGCTCTGTGTGAGAGAAACTTTGTATATTCCAAAGAAAGTCACCCTTTTCTTGCGCTCTGTGATCAGATATTCTGGCCTTGCTTTCATATCATGTTTTTTTTCTGTTTGGGATTGGGGAATCCCGTTTGGATACAGTTCTTGGTCTAAGTTTTGTGGATTTTGGCTCTATTGTCAGTGTGGGACTTTGTTTATTGCTGTCCCAAGAATACTCTGACTGTAACCCAAATTTTTGAATGACCTTTAAAGCTTATACTTTGGATATACTTTTGCTTTTGTCTTTTACATCTACCTTGGAAATACTTTTATACTCTTTACCTCAGCATGTATTTTTGAACCAGATTTTTCTATAGAACACTCTTTTCTTCGATCAACTTTTAATTAGTTGATTGATCCCTGTTGGCTGAGCTATATTTGGGCTAAGAGGCACTTCATCTTGGGTGAAAAGGAGTGGCATAGATGGCTGGACTGCAGCAGCAGCTTGCACAGTCCCTCAGCAATTGCTTTCAACAAGGCAAAGTAGACTGAGATATTGGTTGACCATCCATTCCCATAGTGACCAGGAGTTTGTGTGTGTTTGAAGTTCTTATCAATAAAGATTCATCTTTCTCTCCTGACAGTGCTCTTTTACTATCTCAGCCAATCACTATCCACATTTCATGTCACACACTTTCTTTCCCCCATATCTGAAATATGTGTTTCCTTACTTGTTCATACAATGTTAACAAATTGCTGCACTCACACATGGGGATGAATTTCATTAGGCCAACAAGTAAGTGGGCATACACTTCCTGGACTACTATATGAATCAAAACACAGTTGTTCTTCAGCGTGTATATTTCTCGAAATTTAAGAATACATTTCTTAGTTTTAAAATTGTACGTATAATAGAATGCATTACACAGAATCTTGTATGTCGGTGGAAATTGCATACAACATAAATGATAGTGTGTATCAGGCTGATATAGCAATTGAATGCAATATGGTTAAAACTACTATGCAGTTTTTATGCTAAATGGTATTGTAGATTAACTAGTAGACCATAGCTCAGGTTGTACACTGCCTGCAATTCAGCTGCCAAGAACTCCTAGCCCAGTAGTTGGATGTGAGCTTTTCTGGGACAAACAGCTTACTACATGGAATAAAAGGACAGTAAATAAGGAAGAAATGATGCATCACCACAGACAAAGCATTTCTGACCTGCCCATGTGTCCAAAAACGAAGTAGACTACAAGAACTATCGAACTAAGGAACTAATATTTCTTCAGTAGTAGCAAGGAGACACAATTGTTCATCCTAAGCTTCAAGGGCAGGAATAAAATTAATGTACTTCGAAGCCACATGGTTTATGTTTGGTAAATACTAAAAGTACCTTTTTCTTTCACAATTGCAATATAATAATGGGTAAGGTGCTGTGAGTGGTCCTCTGAGATATTCTTGATTGAACTTTGCGCTCTTGTCCAATGCTATAGTCCCGTGAAGAGACAGATCCACTGGAAGGCTCTATAATGAAATGACTGTTATGCCAACAGAAAGGAGAAGAATTTATTTGTTTATTTATTTTAAATTTTTGTACCTCGACCTTCTCACCTCCATAGAGGGATTCAGATCGGCTTACAGCAAAATTCAATGCTATACAAATTTAAAACATGTTACAATGACATATTAAAAACACAAAACACCGAAATACATACATACAAGTCACATTGCCATTTAAAACAAATTCAACTTTGTCTGTAAACGTGGTCACTCATTTCAAACTATAATCAATAAATTTGATTTGTCAGGTTAAGGAGAGAATCTGGTAGAAACATTTGCTTTGGTGAACTTGACATTGACCATTGCACAGGCCAAATGAATCCTGCAAATTATGATATGACACAGTTCATATATTTTATGGCATCAATAGAAAGCTTAAGGAGTTATGATGAAGTGCCACAAGAAGGCTCTGGGATTTATGTTGTGATATGAAGAGTCCATTCATATTACGATGTCAACAGGAGCCTCTGTAAATGTGAAAGATCCTGTGTACATTTCGTTGCCAGTAAATGTCAGCTGGATTTATTGTGTGTTATACTGTGAATGCCTTTTTTTACAATATGATGATATTATACTTACTTCTTGGATCCACCACTATAAACACATGTTTACTGCAAATCACCTACAGTGCTCATCTTGGAAAATGCAGCATTTTAGTTTGCCATGTAGAGTACAGTATCTGTTTACCATTTGATTACAGTAATTGTGATGATAATAGCAACTAGTTGTTGCTGTTGTGATTAGGGCTTCTGATCAAACAAGTCAAGGAAATTTGTTTTCCCCCCCATTGAACCTAGAAAGGAGTGTTTTATTGTCAGGCATGGTAGAATAATATACATATTTATTGAATTATTCTTTATTCCTTTCACCTCTCATTTCAACTTTCTTTTCATTGCATGTCTTTGCATGATTTTACAAGCCACAAGAAAGGGAATACATAGGAGTTGTTGTTAAGGATGAATCTTGGTTTTTAAAAAGAAATTTCACATATCTTTGCCCATAAATTTATTACATGCAAGTTTCAGATTAATTTGTGATTCAAGATATATTTTACAAAATATTTCCTATCAAATTGAATGTCTCTAAACATATTTTCTCTCAAAATAGCAGCTTTCTATGTTCATCAGAAAAGTTGGTATAAGACTGAATTCCTCAAACAACTGTATATCATTAATCAAAGCTGCTAATAAGAGCAATGAACTAATTTGTTGTTTTTGATGGACTTCTAGTTGGCACCCACAGAAGGAAATCAGTATGTTTTCTCCAGATTTTTAAAACCACCAAACACTCATTTGTTTGGGTATTTTCCTTCTTTCAATATATTGTGTACCTAGAGCACTGAGTTTTTATATCATCGTATCATAAACTGGGCTTAATCGTGCCTTACTATTGCCTATATAGCCCAAAGCTGCTTGCCCTCCTATAGAGCCAAAGTCTCTTAGTCCATTTCTTTCAGTTTCTTTCCTAAGCTTCTTCTGAAGTGTGGGGGCTAAGAGAACACCACACTGACCATTTAAAGACCATTTCCCTTTGCAGATGACTAGGTAGGAAATCTAGGAACCGGTTTTAGGCCTGGATATTGATTACACAAAACACAGACATACATTAAGGGCTTTATTTAATGTGCCTTTGTGAGAGCTTGTTGTCTGGCTGCCACAGTTTGAAGCTAGCTTTGAACTGGATTCAGTGGTCAACATAGATAGGACTCATGAGCTATAGACATGATCACCCTTTGTTTCTTTATTCTTCCCCTTGGCCATTTGACTTTTCTTCCACCTTTGTCCTCAGCAATCTGGTTGATGCTAGCTTTTAAGTTCTTGTGAAGATGATACATTTATTTAATTTTCTTCTATGGATGTTATAAGTTTTTATAGGATTTTTAATGGACTTTAGTCAAATACAATAAATTATTGATTGACTAGCGTTAACCTAAACAATTCAACAAGATGAAAGGAAACTAAAAAAATATCAACACCATTCCTTACACCACTTCCATGCTTTGCTTCCAATAGAATGAAGAAATACTAGAAAACATGTACTATATAAATTAAGTGACCTCACATAAGCTTTCTCAATAAGCACTATTATTGGAGGCAATTGGTGAAATTCAATGAGGAAATGAGTACAGCTGAAGTCCTTTCTTCCTCCACATCACAACTCTTTGGTGTTTCTGTAGTACGGACATGGTGGGTACACCATGTATGTTTGAGGTACAAATTTATGGACTGTCTTTCAAATTTTGTTTTGGATTGTGCTGTCAGCAACAGAACAAAATTGGGCTACTCCAATATGCTCCAGAGCTCAACCAGATTAGCCCAATATAGTTTGTTATTTGAGATTTGGCCAAATCAGTTGCACAGACCTACTCAGTACTGTCTGTACTGACTGCTAGTGGTCCCTAAGTATTTCAGATAAAAATACCTCCAGTAGAAGGCAATAGAAAAAGAGGAAGATTATATTCCAGGTGTACGCTTAGTCAAGGGAGCTATAGCTTTGATTCTTCAAGACCTGAGCAGGCCTGTTGATGACAGGGTGACTTTGAGGTCTGTCATTCATAGAGTTTCCATAAGTTGAAGTTGACTTGGCAGCAGTTAAGAATAAGGAATTGCAGATAGAAAAAAAATATCCTGTCTGGCTTGGAGATGTTGAGTATTGAAATCTGGGACCTTATATAGGCAAAAAATGTGCTCCATCAATAAGCTACCAACATTCTCTTATTTGCTTTATATTTTAAATACCATTGTGTATAATCTGACTACTTTTTAAAATATGTATAAAATGAAAATATGTGTAGTGAAAGAAATAAAAAGGGGCTTAAGGGATTCAGTCTGTTTAATTTATTCTAAAACAAGATTTAAAGTGTGACTTAGAATAAATCTCAGTGGGGCAAAGCAAAATGTTATTAATAAGCAGCTAAAATCAAAGCAAAATTAAGTTGAAGTAGAGCTGTCTTATTGCTAGAGAAATACAAATTTAAAAGTCCCATTTAAAAAAAGATGGGAAGGGGCTAAGTGGTGGAGTTCTCAATGGAAATTTTAAGTGAAAACAATATATCCTTATAAAACTGGCATACTAAATGTGATGGATATCTAACATCTCTCTTATGCCCATAACATGTGGTGGCATTTAAATCTAGCAATAGTAGGAGATAAAGTCTTTGCTAGTCAGAGCAATAGCTGGTCTTATCCAATCTAGCAATAGCTGGAGATAAGATATTATCCAGCTAGATTATCCCACTGATTCCTTCTCTCCTAAGGATTTGTGAACTGTAATTTATGTATTCCTGCTGGATAGATTCCTCTAGCTTTATAAAGTAACACTCCCTCTTTAATAGAGTATCTTTTAAATATATATTTCTGTTTGCGGTCTATGGAACAACGGTAGGCAATAAGCAATTTTGTTAAGAGTTTATTGTCAACTACATCAACCAGGTCTCTGTATTATAAACCAGGTTGACATGCTCATGTTCATTAACTGATTATTTATTTATTTACTTTTCTCATCCAAGATCTGGAATCCTCCCTCCATATCAACTGCCTCTACTGCAGTGGTTCTCAACCTGTGGGTCCCTGATATTTTGGTCTTCTACTCACATAAATCCTAACAGCTGAAAACTGGCTGGGATTTCTGGGAGTTGTAGGCCAAAACACCTGCGCACCCACAGGTTGAGAACTACTGTTCTACTGCATTCTTGAATGGAGAGAATGTAACGACTCTCCAACACTCGGTAAGGATCACGCGTAGATTGAAAGCACGGTCCAACACGATTTTATTGCAGGTACGACACATGTGAAGCAAAAGCACCTGCCCGCCACCAAAACACACCTTATATACCCCAACCCCCCCTCCCATCGCCCATGCAATGTCCAGGTAGGGTTGCACCATATCCGGTGATTCAGCATATCCCATAGTCCAAAGGGATGTGACCTCATGGCCCCATGAGTCAGCAACGAGAGTCCAATTGTCCAATGTCCAGGCTTGGAGGAGTTACATCACTTCCTCCCTGCAGCCTTGCACACATGTGGAAGTTACCTCACTTCCACATGACTCAGCACAGTCTTATATAACTGGAGCCCAAGGTCACCCAAGAACTAGGGCAAAGGTTGCTGCAATCTCATGCCAGGCTGGGAGCTTGACCTTCGCTCAAGCTCAAGTCTCCCAGTCCTGACATAACGGTCTCCTCCACCACGTCCTCCCCCTGTAAAACAAAACATCATTCAATCCGGAGGATGAAAGGGGCCCACATATTTCTTTAGAAGACCACAATGAAACGTGGGATGAACTTTCCCTAAACTCTTAGGCAACAAAAGGGTATAAGAAACCTTATTCACAGCTTTCTCAATCCTAAAAGGCCCAATATACTTCGGACCCAATTTCTTAGACGGATAGCCCAACTTCAAATTCTGTGTGGACAGCCACACTAAATCCCCTTCATTATACTCCTCCCCTTCTCGCCTTTTCCGGTCACCAAACATCTTATACGAACGCTGTGCTTTCCCCAAAGCGTCCGCCACTTCCTTCCACTCCTCCCGGGCTCGCATCTTCCACTCCACTTTCTCCTCCCCTCCCAATTCTAACAGCTGGGGCAAAGGAGCTACTTCCTGACCATAAACTACCTCAAAAGGAGACTTTCCAGTAGATGAATGCACCGAACTATTGTATGCCACTTCAGCATAGGGCAACAGATCAGACCAATTGGTTTGCTCTTTATTACTAAAAATGCGTAGATAAGCCCCTAACGATTTCTGCGTTCTCTCTACGCCGCCATTACAACAAGGATGATAAGAAGTCGTAAGACGCCTCTGAGCTCCCAACACCTCCAAAAACCGCTCCCAAAACTGAGCCGTAAACTGCACTCCACGATCACTCAAAACTTGTTCCGGGCACCCATGCAACGGTACACATGCTGCACATACAACTCTGCCAAAGCGTTCGCAGAAGGCAACCCCTTCAAGGGCACAAAATGGGCCTGCTTCGAAAACATATCCAGTACCGTCCAAATGTACTTATACCCACGACTCGAAGGCAACTCTCCCACAAAATCAGTGCTAACATGCGTCCACGGCCTCACCGGAGTAACTACCACTTGAATCAACCCCTGCGGCTTCGCAGAGGGAACTTTATTCCTAGCACACACCTCACAACATTCCACATATCTTTTTACCTCAGCCCTCATGGCCGGCCACCAATACCGCTTTTTCAAGGCCAGTAGAGTCTTCGTGACTCCCCAATGACCCGCAGACCTATGATCATGGTTCAACCTCAGCACCTTTGCTCTCATACTCTGAGGGACATAGACTTTATCTCCCATGATCCACAACCCGTTCAACAACTTGCACTCCTTCTCATGGCTCTGCAACCACATATCACCTACATAACCCTTCTGCAACTCTAAACTCCACTCATCCACCATTCCCTCTTCCTTCTTAATCTCATTCGCAGCCTGCGCCCTCGTCTGCACGGCTAGACCCCAATGTTCCCTGGCAAACACTTCCTCCGCCTTATGCATTTCATTCGTACCCACACTTGGATATCGAGACAATGCATCAGCCACCACATTCTCCTTGCCCTTAATATGCTGGAGCCTGAAATTAAACCGAGCAAAAAACTGCGCCCATCTCACCAACTTGGGAGATAACTTCTGGGGATTCCGTAAATATTGAAGATTCTGATGGTCAGTCATCACAACAAAAGGGAAAGCAGCACCCTCCAAAAATTGCCTCCACGTTTGCAAAGCGTTGCGCACAGCAAACGCCTCCTTCTCCCACACTGGCCACCTCTTCTCATGCTCCCCAAACTTCTTTGAAAAATACGCACACGGCTTCATCCTACCCTGCTCATCCTCCTGCATCAACACTCCACCATACGCCCAGGCAGAAGCGTCACATTGCACCACAAACGGCCTATCCACATCCGGATGCATTAACAACGGCCCACTCGTAAATGCTTCCTTCAACCTCACAAAAGCCTCTTGGCATTCCTTCGTCCACTCCAACCTAGCGCCTGGAGACTTAACCTTCCTGGACTCACCCTTACCTCTAGTCTTCAGTAACTCGGTAAGCGGAAGAGTTATCTCAGCGAATCCCGCTATAAAGGTGCGATAAAAATTAGCCAGTCCCAGAAAAGCCTGCAACTGCCTACGGGTCTGCGGAGCCTCCCAGCTCAACACATCATCCACCTTGGCCGGATCCATCGCAACCCCACTCTCACTAATCCTATATCCCAAAAAATCAATCTGATTCTTACCAAATTCACACTTACTCAATTTTACATACAGACTCGCCTGTCGCAGCCTCTCTAACACCTCCCTTACCAAACCAACATGCTCCTCTCTGCTATGCGTTAAAAAACTTTCCACCTCCTAACTGCCCTAACAAATCTTTGATTAATGGCAGAGGGTAACAGTTGGTGGTACTCACAGCATTCAAACCCCTATAATCAATACACATCCGCAAACTACCATCCTTCTTCTCTCGAAACAACACTGGCGCTGCAATGGGAGACTCAGACCTCCGAATAAACCCTCTTCTTAAATAACCATCAATCTGCTCCCTCAACGCTTCCTTTTCTTTCACTGTCATAGCATATATTTTAGGTTTGGGTAGGACAGCCCCTTCCTTGACTTCTATACTACACTGTACATTACGGGGGAGACCTTGAGCTAAAATTGGGTTAAACACATCAACATAATCCCAGTATTCAGCTGGCACCCCTTGCACATCATTCCTAGCCCCCTCCTTAACATTAGGAGAACATTGTACCACCCCCGTCTTCCAATCGATCTTGGGATTAACTTGCTCAAGCCATGGCAACCCCAATACCACCTCATGACCTTTAATGGGAGCCACTACAAAATCAATGTCCCCCTCCCAGGGTCCCACCCGACCCTTTAAATCCTTAGTCCCCACAGTGAAAGGGCCCCCTCAATAGAGGATCCATCCAATTGTGTAAATGTTACAGGTGTTTCCAAGGGCTTTATACTCCCACCCAAATCCCCAATCAACTTTGGGGACATAATATTCTCTGAGCACCCACAGTCTACTAACGCTTTTTTTCCCACAATCTCATCTCCTTTAATCAAACCCAATGTACATTGAATATTGGAGCTCACCCCAACACTTTTCCCCTCATCATTGTCCACAAAAGCGGCTTTCGCGGAGGCCACCTTCACCGGCTCCAGTGCCTGCCTTTGTCGGCACTGGGACGCAAAATGACCGGGTTGTGAACAAATAAAGCAAAGGCCTCGCCCCTTCGATGGCCTTTTCACTGGACTGGATCGGTTGTCACTGGCACGACGAGCCTCTCCTCCACGGAATCGCCCCTCCGCCACACCACGACCGGACCCTCTGGACCTCATGGGTTGGAAACGACGCCGTTGTACCTGGGCAAGAATTCCTTCAACACTGCCCGCCAACTGGATCCAACCATCCACGTCTCCAGGATCATCCCGATGTAGACACCACTCCAGGATCTCCTTACGCAGGCCTTCTTTAAATAATTCCAATAGGGTAGCTGGAGACCACTCCGCAACTTTTCCAGCTAACCCCATGAACTCCTCCGCATATTCAGTGACCGACCGGGATCCCTGATTCAAACAACAAAGCGCCTCTTTCGCTTTAATCCGCTCCAATGGATCTCTAAACCGGCTTCGTATCGCCTGTAGGAAGGCTCCCACCGACTGCAAACACGGGTCCCGACGATCGTGGCATTGAACGTACCACTCAGCCGCCCTTCCCTTGAACACTGCACCGATGGCCCGTACTCGGCTGCTGTCACTCGGATAGAGATGACCATAATCCTCCATATGGTCCTGCACCGCAGCGGCAAAGAAGGCTACTTTGCAGGCTTCTCCTTCAAACTCAACCCGCAAGGGTTCTTTCTTCAAACGGGCCCCGAATTCCTGGGAAACCGCATCCCTTCCATGAGGGACCTCAAGCATGGTAACACCTCTTCCCATTCCGGCTTGAGGTAAGGACCGCCGCGGACTTCCTCCTGGATGGCCACCATTGATCCTCACTCCCAAAGGAGATCTAGGATGCTCAGCTGATGGCCCGCCATCCATCCAAGAATAATAAGTGAAGTCTCCTCCGCCCGGGGCACTCCACACCGACTCCATCGGCTCTCTACGGGACATGGCTCGGGACATCCTTCTCTCCAAGCCAACCTCTCCATTGCTGGGATAGTTGAAAAGGGGCTTTTGCTTCTGTAACAACTCTCCAACACTCGGTAAGGATCACGCGTAGATTGAAAGCACGGTCCAACACGATTTTATTGCAGGTACGACACATGTGAAGCAAAAGCACCTGCCCGCCACCAAAACACACCTTATAGACCCCAACCCCCTCCCATCGCCCATGCAATGTCAGGTAGGGTTGCACCATATCCGGTGATTCAGCATATCCCATAGTCCAAGGGATGTGACCTCATGGCCCCATGAGTCAGCAACGAGAGTCCAATTGTCCAATGTCCAGGCTTGGAGGAGTTACATCACTTCCTCCCTGCAGCCTTGCACACATGTGGAAGTTACCTCACTTCCACATGACTCAGCACAGTCTTATATAACTGGAGCCCAAGGTCACCCAAGAACTAGGGCAAAGGTTGCTGCAATCTCATGCCAGGCTGGGAGCTTGACCTTCGCTCAAGCTCAAGTCTCCCAGTCCTGACAGAGAAGAGACAGTATCTACTGGACTTAACCCCTTTGCAGGCATGTAGCAGGGAAGGGGGGGGTTGAGGGGCTTCAGCCCCCTCCCGAAATTCTCAGGGTGGTCCGCGAGAAGGCCTTACTGCTACATTATTTAAATTGTTATGTTTATTCATATCATAATCTGATCACCATGCTCAAAATATCCCATATGCATGGGGGTATTGGGATAATGAAACAAAAGGTTTTATAGGGTAGATCCTCTCTCACTCAGACTCAGCCCCCAAATCAAACTCAGCCCCCCAAATCAATATCCTGGCTACGGGCCTGCCCCTTTGGTTGTTCTTTTCCTGCATGGCATGGGGTTGGAGTGGATGGCCTGTGTGGTGTCTTCCAACTATATGATTCTATAATTCTATGTTATGTCTTAATTAAACGTTAATCCTGAGGGAAGAAGTTGTAAAGCTCTGTGTATATTGATCATCCTATATATATAAATAAATGATGATGACGACAATAATAATAAGCTACAGCAACTGTTGATAAACATATGTATTGACATTCAAACAATACGTAGGTATAAATGTGTAGAAAATGTCAGAAAAACAATTTTCAACACTAAATCATACACACCACTATCTCTGTATAGTGCATATGAAAAAATATATACTCAATGTACAAATTCACAGGCAATTTAACTGATCTAAAACTTCAGGGACAGTACCACAGCCCATGCAAAAAAACTTGCTTATAGTAACCATTTTTAATATGAATTAGTCTGACCTATATCTGTTATGAATTTGGCCTACAGTAAGTAAATTGGGATGAGGTGCTCTGTCTGATAATTACATTAATATTATACTTTCCCATAAGTTATTGTGGCCATGAGGCATTAGTTCCAATTAATATTATGACTTCTAACTTTAGTCCTTGTTCTTAGAGCTTGTACCAAGGGCAATAATTAAATTGTATCTTTTTATTTAAAGTAATGGAAGTTCATAAAAAGATTGAGAGTAATCATACAGCTGCTTCCATGCTACTTCTAGCAGACAGAAGTACAGCTGCAAAAAAGCAGAAGGGTCTAACTATTAAGAACTTTAGTTGGAATG
>JARBWK010000007.1:73669005-73693245 GCA_030556195.1 Anolis apletophallus | reverse complement strand
GGGTTGGAAACGACGCCGTTGTACCTGGGCAAGAATTCCTTCAACACTGCCCGCCAACTGGATCCAACCATCCACGTCTCCAGGATCATCCCGATGTAGACACCACTCCAGGATCTCCTTACGCAGGCCGTCTTTAAATAATTCCAATAGGGTAGCTGGAGACCACTCCGCAACTTTTCCAGCTAACCCCATGAACTCCTCCATATTCAGTGACCGACCGGGATCCCTGATTCAAACAACAAAGCGCCTCTTTCGCTTTAATCCGCTCAATGGATCTCTAAACCGGCTTCGTATCGCCTGTAGGGAAGGCTCCACCGACTGCAAACACGGGTCCCGACGATCGTGGCATTGAGCGTGCCACTCAGCCGCCCCTTCCTTGAACACTGCACCGATGGCCCGTACTCGGCTGCTGTCACTCGGATAGAGATGACCATAATCCTCCATATGGTCCTGCACCGCAGCGGCAAAGAAGGCTACTTTGCAGGCTTCTCCTTCAAACTCAACCCGCAAGGGTTCTTTCTTCAAACGGGCCCCGAATTCCTGGAAACCGCATCCCTTCCATGAGGGACCTCAAGCATGGTAACACCTCTTCCCATTCCGGCTTGAGGTAAGGACCGCCCGCGGACTTCCTCCTGGATGGCCACCATTGATCCTCACTCCCAAAGGAGATCTAGGATGCTCTCAGCTGATGGCCCGCCATCCATCCAAGAATAATAAGTGAAGTCTCCTCCGCCCAGGGGCACTCACACCGACTCCATCGGCTCTCTACGGGACATGGCTCGGGACATCCTTCTCTCCAAGCCAACCTCTCCATTGCTGGGATAGTTGAAAAGGGGCTTTGCTTCTGTAACAACTCTCCAACACTCGGTAAGGATCACGCGTAGATTGAAAGCACGGTCCAACACGATTTTATTGCAGGTACGACACATGTGAAGCAAAAGCACCTGCCCGCCACCAAAACACACCTTATATACCCTAACCCCCTCCCATCGCCCATGCAATGTCAGGTAGGGTTGCACCATATCCGGTGATTCAGCATATCCCATAGTCCAAGGGATGTGACCTCATGGCCCCATGAGTCAGCAACGAGTCAATTGTCAATGTCCAGGCTTGGAGGAGTTACATCACTTCCTCCCTGCAGCCTTGCACACATGTGGAGTTACCTCACTTCCACATGACTCAGCACAGTCTTATATAACTGGAGCCCAAGGTCACCCAAGAACTAGGGCAAAGGTTGCTGCAATCTCATGCCAGGCTGGGAGCTTGACCTTCGCTCAAGCTCAAGTCTCCCAGTCCTGACAGAGAAGAGACAGTATCTACTGGACTTAACCCCTTTGCAGGCATGTAGCAGGGAAGGGGGTTGAGGGCTTCAGCCCCCCCGAAATTCTCAGGGTGGTCAGCGAGAAGGCCTTACTGCTACATTATTTAAATTGTTATGTTTATTCATATCATAATCTGATCACCATGCTCAAAATATCCCATATGCATGGGGGTATTGGGATAATGAAACAAAAGGTTTTATAGGGTAGATCCTCTCTCACTCAGACTCAGCCCCCCCAAATCAAACTCAGCCCCCCAGATCAGAATCCTGGCTAGGGGCCTGCCTTTGGTTGTTCTTTTCCTGCATGGCATGGGGTTGGAGTGGATGGCCTGTGTGGTGTCTTCCAACTATATGATTCTATAATTCTATGTTATGTCTTAATTAAACGTTAATCCTGAGGGGAAGAAGTTGTAAAGCTCTGTGTATATTGATCATCCTATATATATAAATAAATGATGATGACGACAATAATAATAAGCTACAGCAACTGTTGATAAACATATGTATTGACATTAATAATAATAATAATACTTTAATATTTGTGAGTCGCCCTCCACCACCGGTGCTCCGGGCGACTTACATCATTTAAAACCCCCAAAATACATCAATGTACATCAATTTAAAAACATAGATACAGACGGCAAGGAGAGGCTCAGTCATTCAAGGTACCGATCAGGCCCCAAACGCTAGGCGGAAGAGCCAGGTTTTCAGGTCTGACAGGAACCTAGTCCCGGTCGAAGTGGCTCTGAGGGCGGGTGGCAGTGAGTTCCAGATCATGGGGGCCGCCACGGAGAAAGCTCTCCGCCGGGTCTCTACCAGCCGAGCCTCTCGCACCCCAGGGATGGTCATCCGATCACCGTTTATGGCACGTGCTGGCCTCTCGCTGCGTTGGACCGTCAGCCGGGCGCTCAGGTAGGCTGGCCCAATGTTATGCCGTGCTTTAAAAGTGAGCACCAAAAGTTTGTAGAGCACTCTGAACTCTAGGGGCAGCCAGTGGAGATCTTTTAAAATAGGGGAAATGTGGTCCCTCACTGATGACCCAGAGATGAGTCTGGCCGCTGCGTTGTTGCCGGGTTGATTTTGAGTCTATGTGCTCTGAGCCAGCTCGTCACCGCTCTCAACCCTTGGCTGAAGCTGTCCGGCACCGACGATGACCCTGGGTCAAGCTTCAGGAGCAGCTGTGTATCGTCTGCATATTGGTAGCAGGAGAACCCATGGCTCCTAGCAATGCTGGCCAGGGGCTGGACGTAGATGTTGAAGAGGGTGGGAGATAGAATAGCACCCTGGGGACTCCACACTCCAATTCACTTTTCCTAGAGACCTGACCCTGCCACTCAACCCGCTGCGAGCGGCCTCGCAGGAACGATTCCAGCCAGGTCAAAGCCTTGTCTTGGATCCCAGAGGCAGCCAGGCGGTAGAGGAGCAAGTCATGATCAACGGTATCAAAGGCCGCAGTTAGGTCCAAAAGGACTAGGACTGCCGAGCCTCCCGGTCCAGTTGACGGCGGATGTCGTCAGTGATCGCTACGAGGACGGATTCCACTCCGTGACCGCACGGAAACCCGACTGGGACGGGTCTAAGCCCCGGATCGATCTAGGAAGTCCCGCAATTGGCTTTCTACCGCTCGCTCTAGGAGCTTACCCAGGAAGGGTAGGTTGGCAACCGGGCGGTAGTTTGCTGGGTCATCGGGGTCAAGGTTCGTCTTTTTTCAAGAGGGGCTGACTCTGGCCTCTTTCAGGGAGTCGGAAAGGCGCCTGTCTCTAGGGAGAGATTCACCAAGTCCCTCAAAGCACCCGACATGATATCAATACTGGACTTAATTAGATGTGATGGGCAGGGGTCCGTTGGGCAGGTCGTCGCTCTTGCCCCGGTCACCAGCCTTCTCACCTCTTCCGTTGTTAGTGGGCTGAATTCTGAGAGACGGTGTTCATTTGTCCGGGTGAGGTGCTGGGACCTCGTGTCCCCTTCCTCGGGGTCAGCGGCAGGTCATGTCGAAGTGCCGCGATTTTTCCGATGAAGTAGTTTTGGAGGTCATCAGCTGTTATCGCCGAGTTGTTGTGTTCACTCCGTGGGGATGCGAGGAGACTCGGACTACCTTAAAGATCTGTGCCGTGTGGGAGCCCGCGGCTGTGATCTGGGCCGCATTATAGGATCTCTTAGCCTTTTTGATCTCGTGTTCGTATAGCCTGTGCTGTTCTCTGTAGGCCGCTCTGGTATCCCCGCTGGGCTTTCGTCGCCAGGTGCTCTCGAGTTGCTTCCTCCGTATTTATACCTACGTATTCAAACAATACGTAGGTATAAATGTGTAGAAAATGTCAGAAAACCAATTTTCAACACTAAATCATACACACCACTATCTCTGTATAGTGCATATGAAAAAATATATACTCAATGTACAAATTCACAGGCAATTTAACTGATCTAAAACTTCAGGGACAGTACCACAGCCCATGCAAAAAAACTTGCTTATAGTAACCATTTTTAATATGAATTAGTCTGACCTATATCTGTTATGAATTTGGCCTACAGTAAGTAAATTGGGATGAGGTGCTCTGTCTGATAATTACATTAATATTATACTTTCCCATAAGTTATTGTGGCCATGAGGCATTAGTTCCAATTAATATTATGACTTCTAACTTTAGTCCTTGTTCTTAGAGCTTGTACCAAGGGCAATAATTAAATTGTATCTTTTTTATTTAAAGTAATGGAAGTTCATAAAAGATTGAGAGTAATCATACAGCTGCTTCCATGCTACTTCTAGCAGACAGAAGTACAGCTGCAAAAAAAGCAGAAGGGTCTAACTATTAAGAACTTTAGTTGGAATGTAAAATACCTTCACTTACTAAGCAGAGATATGCATTAGTTTCATGCCTGTATAATTTGTCTTTATGCAATCTCTTTTTGGTGCATGACTGAAGACATTCTGTTTTAATTACTCATAGTTTTCCATGGAAATCAAATTGGAAAATTAAGCTTATGATAATCAGGACAAGTCGTGATTTGAAAACTACATATTGTGGTTTCTATTCTTTGTTTGTTGAAGTGTTGATATTTCTAGCTCCCTTGTTCAGGCATAAAAGGAAACTGGTTAATTATCCCAGTAAGTCAATCAAGATTACGATAAGAAGAGAAGAGAAGAGGGAAGAAAGGGCAGAATGATAATATATTGTGCATAGGTTTGTGAGTTAAAATGCTCCTTGCAGACAATGGATTATATTCTTGTCTTGATGCAAATAGTTTTGACACCTGAAAATTCACGGGGTAATCTTAAGCAAGCCATTGTTTCTTAGCCTTAGAGTAAGGTAATGGCAAATAAATTATGCCAAGAAAATCTCATGATAGGTTCACCTTTGAATTGCCATAAGTTGGAACTGACGTAGACAATGTGTGTTATAAAGGGCCCTTCCACACAGCCACATAACCCAGAATATCAAGGCAGGAAATCCCACATTATCTGCTTTGAACTGGAATATATGGCAGTGTGGTTTAGTGTTTCCAGACAACACTAACCCACAAGTTTTAAAGAGGGGCAAAAAGTCCTGGAACTTCAGAAGAGGTCCACATGCAGACCTGTTGGTTCTATATTTGAAGCCTTGTTGTGAGATTTAGAGGCTTCTACAATGACTGCTGTGGGACTTCCGCTGGAAACTTTGGTGTTTTTTTTAATTTTTAAAAAACAAAAAAACTCCTCAAGATGTGGATATGCAAAGAATCACTACAGTGAATCACTGCAAAAGTTCTGTTCTTTCTCCTTTCCTTATTACTCTTCATGTGAAAAGATGTACAACATTAACTAGAGAGGCACAAGTTTGTCCTGGTCAGAGAAAATGTGCCCTCCACAAATTTCATAAAGTTTGTTTGGCACACAAACAAAATGTTCACAATCTTCTCAACTGTCGCCTTCTTTTTAGAAACTGACCAATCAGGAAGAAGCATCTAAAACCCGGAAACAAACCTAGATAAAAAAAATCCTCTGATTTCCGATTGCAGGGACATACAGACATTCAAAGATGTGGATATTTGGCTCAAAACCATGATATTCCCACACCTGGAAATCTTGTGTTTTTTGCCTTTTGTTGTGATTGCTTCTACAGTTACAGGGAATGGCATCTGGCCACCCTTCTGTTTGCTGCGGAAGCTCCTGGGATAAAGGTACTGCCTGGGCGGGCCCTCAGATATCCCAGTTCAAAGCAGATATTGTGGGATTTTCTGCCTTGATATTCTGGGTTATATGGCTGTGTGAAAGGACCCAAAGACAACATAAAGAGGGAGAAGAGGGAGGCAATGTAACAAAAAATAACTGCAAGGAAAAACACCTGCATTTATTTAGGAACAGTTCGGCTGATATTAGCAAAGCTATTCTTGGTGGGCAAGGCTTAAGGGGCAATATATAGAAAACAGCACAGATTGAGACTGCAAAACAGTCAAAGACATTTATATTCATTGTATGCATAAAAAAAATTGGATATATTGCCATGGGCAAGCATTTTTTCAAGAAGTGTGTATCCTCAAGAGGGTAATATCATCTGAGAAGCATAGAACTGATAAAAGAGCCAAGAAACATTTAGACAATCTTTATACCCATCTTGGTATAACTTTACAATTGAATGATTTATTGTATATAGCTCAGTGGAGAAAAACAATGTATCTGGAACCTTGCTGGTACTATATGCCAGTGTAAATTTGTTACATTGGTGCAGTATACATTTTACAGTGACTATGGTGCAGTACGTGTATGGGCCACACAAAGAAAGCCACCTGTTAGGTTAGAAAGGTTCCAGATGTATCCCAAGACCCAGCAGGGAAAAGTCATCTCCTAGGGCCCTTCCACATAGTCAAATAACCCAGATTATCAAGGTAGATAATGCACAATATTTGCTTTGAACTGGATTATCTGAGTCCACACTGCCATATAATCCAGTTCAACGTGGATTTTATACAGCTATGTAGAAGGGGCCCTAGAAGCAATGGCTTACTCTGTTGTCCCATTTTCTTTATGCCTGTGGTCATGTTACTCTTGATTTCTCTTGGCAGATGTTGTAGTCATTTACAGCAGTATAGTTACACTGGCTAATAGGATCGCAATAGCAGAGCTGAGACTGGAAATCCAGTATAGGTTTCTGAGAAGCACTGGAACATAGCAGATAATGTCACTGGAGGTAATATGCAAGGTTGGAGGGCCATAGGTTGTGAGCAATGGATTTGTGATGAATATCTGTAAGTATCAGAGGTAGAACATCAGTTGGTTATTAGCACATGTGCTGTGTTTAGTGCACAGGATGGATTGAGCATTTACACAATTACAATTTTTTCGGTGTATAGTAGACATATTTAATCAATTGTTAAATGGTAAGTCAACACGTAGGTAAATTCTATTGATTCAGTAGGTCTACTCTAGCTAAGACTAGCAACAAAACTCAATTTTGTGTTATAAAATAGATAATGCCTTTGTTGATTTTGCACGAAATATTCTTTGAAAGTTCATTAATGTTTACATTGTTAAACGCTGCAATGTGGAAACTGGGACAAGAAAGCAGTATTAAAAGAAAAACATTGCTAAAGGATGCTCATTCATTAGTATTTATAAAGTAACTGTCAAAGCATTGATTTTTTATAGGGGAAAATTGCCACTGTGAGCATGCCCATAATTTATTGTGCAGCTCTATACACTTTCACAACTGTAGTATCTTTAACGAAAGAAGATACTTCATCATCCCTGCTGGAGTACACTGTTGGATTAATTCACATTTGCAAACAATTCTTGCACTTGAGTATTAACAACGGTTTTGTTAATAGCTGAGCTGTTGTTTTTTTTGTTTTTAAAAAAAAGAGAATGAGAATAGGAGAAATAAATATCCCAAAACAATTGTAATAAATGTATGTGTGTTTGTTAAAAAGATCATTTGGGCTATTAAGAGTCTTTTTCAATATGTTTTTAGAAGATAGCAACAGAAATATATTTGTTGTGAATTAAATTATGTTATTAAACTCTTGCACAGGTGGTTGTTTCTAAAAGGTTAATAACTGCAGCACAGTAAATTATATTTATTAACTTCTAAGTATTTGGGTGTGTATATACACACACACAAAAACACACACATGCATATATATGTGAAATGAAACTAGCATAGAGCCATAGAAGCATAGAATAATAGAGTCGGAAGAGACCACATGAGCCATCTAGACCAGTGGTTCTCAACCTGTGGGTCCCCATATGTTTTGGCCTTCAACTTCCAGAAATCCTAACAGCTGGTAAACTGACTGGGATTTCTGTGAGTTGTAGGTCAAAACACCAGGGGACCTACAGGTTGAGAACTACTGATCTAGACCAACCCCTGAAATGCAGGAAAAGTACAATCAAAGCATCTTTGACAGACTGTCTCCCAGTCTCTATTTAAAAGCCTCCAAGGAAGGAGATTCCTCCTCATTCTGAGGCAAAGAGTTCCACTGTTGAACAGCTCTCATGGTCAGGAAGTTCTTCCTAATGTTCAGGCGGAATCTCCTTTTCATTGAACACATGGTCTCCAAATATTTGATCATTGGACATGTTCTAGCTTGTCAATCTCTCTCTTAAATTTTGGTGCCCGGAATTGGAAACAGTATTCCAGGTGTGGTCTGACCAAAGCAGATTATATTTACATGTATATTCTAATAGTAAGAAGACTGTTTTCACATGGTCACATAAAAGCCTTTAACAATGATTCTAAAGCAAAAGAAAGGGGAAAGCTATGCACATGGTCGGTCATTACATTGCTGTCTCTGTTATGAACTTACTGAAAGCTAAGTCATGTTTACTAGATTCCCACATGTGCTAGAACTGTGTAAGAAGGTGATGCCAGCTATGAACTGAGAAGCTTGAATGTGTCAAGGGTGATCAAATCATAAAGGACTCTATAGGAAATTCATCTCCCTGAACTAATATTTAGGGAGATTGCCATGTTTAGATGTAGAGAATATTGAGAGCAGAACCATCTTTAAATATTTTAATGAATGCATTGTCGAAGGCTTTCATGGCCAGAATCACTGGGATGTTGTGTGATTTTCAGGCTGTACTGCCATGTTCTGGCAGCATTTTCTCCCGATGTTTCATCTGCATCTGTTGCTGGCATCTTCAGTGAAATATCTTATAAAACAGTGCTTTTTATGCAGTCAGGTGTAGTGGAGCAGCAAATTCCTTTCTCTGCATGTCCAGGCAGAAACACTAGATTTTTGCATTCTAGCTACAATTCTTCATTCCTTCCCTGGAAACTTTCCATTGTATGACAGATCATGGCTTGTGGACCATCACACACCCATGTACCATCATTTTGAGGAGCATTCATTTAGAAGATGGTGGAAGTTGTTGTCTGCTGCTTCACAGTCTACGACACAACCAATTGATTCAAATTACAATAAAAGAGATTCCACCTAAACATTAGGAAGGACTTTCTGGAACTAAAAGCTTTTGGAAAAGAGACTTTATAGAGTGTGGTGGAGTGATAGACCACTTTATCACATTGAGAAATTTCCCAGTCGTAGGACACTTCAGTCTGTTTTCAAGCATGGAGAGGTAGGGAGCTCAGCACATGAGTTAAACTACTTCAGGCTGGCATGCATAGCCCTCTGTGATTGAAAAGAGGCAGAAGTGTCCTGAAAGGAGAGAACTCCGAGCCCTTTCACACAGCCATATAATCGAGAATATCAAGGCAGAATACCCACAATATCTGCTTTGAATTAGAATACCTGAGTCCATACTCCCATATATCCCAGTTCAACGCGATAATGTGGAATTCTATTCATCTGTGTGGAAGGGGCCTCAAGCAATCTGACCTCATCACACTGAGATTGGGGGTGACCCCCCCCCCAGGACTCTGTAATTCATAGGACACCAGGCTGGAATGATCCCATAATCCCCTATCTCTTACCCATATGGGAACCTAAGACTCCTTCCATGGCCCCACATGGCAATGCCCCTGTAACCCACACTTTATGAACTTTTATGAACCTTTTGGGAAGCTTTTTTATCAACTTTCCTCCAACCTTTTACAACTTTTGATCAACTTTTGGAAACTTTTAAGGACTTTGGGAACATCCACCAACTCCCTGCCAGAAACCCCAATGAACTATGAACCTTTATGAATCCTTTATAATAATTTTCACAAACTTTCAGGGATTCTGATGGACTTTTGGGGGGTTTGGCATGATTTCCCCCTGAGGTCCTGCATGATTTGCCCCTCTCCTTATGAATTCACTGTATGTTCCCATGCCCCATTCCCATCCCTTGCATGTATATATTTATATAATATATGAAGGAAAAGCCACTGTTTCCATAAAATGAGCAATCTTCTTAGCTCTGGAAGCCCCCTCGCATGCTTCCTGGGTTAGTATTCCCTATAACTTGTCACTAGACCCCAACCTCTGTAAGCACAAAATGTTTGTGAATTGAACCAGAGTGAAAGCAGAAACTGTGTGCACCTGACCTTGACAAAGTGGGATTATTAGATGAGGAGGAAATTAATTGTTCAGCTAAGCAAAAACAGTTAGCTTCTCATGCCTTCAGAGAAAGAAAGAAATGAAATCATTGAGGAGGAATCTCTTTTCTGGTGAGTCCACTAAAGGGTAAGAAAGTAAGGCTGGAGTTAACGATCCACTTCTGGAATGGCCCAAAGGAAACCGTGTATGAGCGTGCACGCTTCTCCCAAGAAGTGACAAGCAGGAAATGCTCTATTACAGCCTTGGATTCCTCAGTAATGACAGCTCTTCTGCTTTTCTTTTCCGCCTGCTGTAGGTAATGGCTTACACATGCAATTACCTTCTTTTGTCTTCACAGAACTGGGGATAAATGATTTCAACCTCTTTACAGGGGGCATTAGAATCCAAAGTTATTTTTAGAAGAGAAATAAATTCTTTCATGTAAGACGTGAGGGTTGTTTCTCCTCAGGCAGTTGAAAAGGAGAGGGGAAAAAAATGAAAGACACATCAAGTCTTTTTAAAAGCTCAGTTCTGATGTTTCTACTGGAGATCAAAGAAAAGCTGTAGAAGGAAAAGAAGTGGAGCTTTGAGTAAGCTACTAGTATATGAGGTATGCTATATGCCTCCTTTGAAGGACTTGCCATTACATTTCCTGGTTTTTGAACTTTATTTCTCATTTTTGTAGAGGGGAGATGCATTTCACCCAAGTTGTCTTATTTCAGATCTAATCACTACACCTTGAGGAAGTCAGGGGTATCCTTAAAAACAGAATGAACATAGCACCTTATCAGAATATCACACATGCAGATATATCCTTTTGGGGGATGAGGGATAATATGGTGACAGATTTAAAACATCATTTTATGAGGTTTTTAAAATTTTCAGCAGGATATGGACTTGATGCCATATTGTAATTTTTAAAGTCTGATTCCTCTGCTATAGCATATCTATCTTTCTTTTCACTATATTTATTTCTCTTTTTTCCACATTGCTTCAATCTTGACACCAACAGTATCCATTCTGCAGGTGCTGGAATACAAATTCAGACTGCATTTGCTGCTGCTGATTTTACGCAATCCCCATGAAATGCTTGTCATTCAGATTGTGTGTAGACCAGCTTCAAATGAAATTAAATAAAAGAAGAATTTGGCACCAACTCCATATATTGCAGACATATCCCTGGCCTCAAAGGATCACACAACCTCTTGAAGATAAACCTCTTCATATCACTCACTTTCTCCTGCTTTGACAAGAGGGAACTACACACTATATATAGTGAAGGGATCTTGTGTACTCATCACTATACATAATCAAGCCATGATATTGGTTGCAGAATTCTGCAGCAAAAGGTATTAATCTCAGTTATTGTACATTCTTGTGACTTCCCATACTAATGCATGGTTGAATCTGTCAGGGCACAGAGCTTCAGAGGCACTTGGTGGACATGGGAAAAACTGCACAGTAAGTTGCAGACTTTCTGTGCAATCAGATCAAGTAATTGCTAATTGGTGTTCTTTTTATAATTGTATATTTTAAACAATATTATACACACACCCATGATGATTTTTTTTATTTCAGCGGGATATGGACTTGATGCCATATTGTAATTTTGAAAGTCTGATTCCTCTGCTATAAAATATCTATCTTTCTTTCCACTATCTTTCTTATATTTAAAACACAATAAATAAATGGAGAATCAAGTTACACAAGACAAAATAAATCAGGTGCAATTACATGAATTCCAGAGGGAAGAAACAGTTTCATGAGTAAATGAAAAGTGAAATGTGGAACACCTTTAATTTAAGGACTATATGAAGTGATCCTTAAGCATAGACCGAGAACATATAATGTTTGCTACAGCTGACGTTTTATAAAACTTTACCTGTCCTCTTAAACTGTTACCTGCTCTAAAGCTTGCTGTGTTCTCAGCTGTATCGTAGTTTGCCTAAATGTGTGTTCATAGGAATATTTTGACTTCACAGTGCTACCAAATTTCTTTTATCTTGTATTTCTAAGACATTTAATTATAAACAACAATCTTGAGAGTTATTTCACCAAGAAGGATAAATTTTGTTTGGATTGTTGTAATATATGATTTTTTCTACTTCCAAGAAACATTTTTGTGTAAGCAGGCCTGAATGATAAGTATTTTGTACTTGGTGAAGATGCCTGTATAATAGAAGACTGACAGTTATACAAAATCATTTTCCATGGAACAACATATAATCAATATGGGGTTTTGACAATATATATTTTATGGACAAGTTTGATGCACTTTTATTCATAGATGCAAAAGATATATATAGGAGACTGAGCTCCAAAAAATTTATAAACTTATGCAGTGGGAAGAAAAGGGTATTATCATAAATATTGTGAAGTCTTAGCTCTGCCTTTTCCTCTCCTCTGCTTCAGTTCCCCCTGTTTATAGATTTTCCTAATAGTGTAGATCACTTCCTTTGTATTAGGTTTGGGTGGAGCATAAAAATCCAAGGGCAGCGTTAGTTGGTCTATTTCATTTGCCTGTAGAGAACTCCTTTGCTGTACTCTTTCTTTTTCTGTAGCAGAGCTACAGAGAATAGAAGCTTGGGTATTGTCCGGTATTACTAGGCCCAAGCAATTCAAAACAGGCATCTTTAGCAGCTGCATTAATCAGTATTCTTATACCACCAGTCCCAGTGACAACGGAAGCATTTGACCAGCTTAAGCTTCACAAGAAAGAGGATTGAGACAGCTTATAAGCAACAGTTTGTAAACCATCATTTTGCACAAGAGGCGGAAGACTCCAGAGAGATGACTGGAGCCAACAAAGGCTCCTTTTGTAATGTACTGTTTTAAGTTATCCTATAATAGTCCTGAGTGGAGTTAACCCTTTATTCATCTTGTTTTCAGTAAACTCATTTTGGTTATCTTTTCACCTTGTCTATGGTTTATCTCTGTATTAAGGGTCTCAATCTTAATAGAAGGCCACCCTGAGTCCCCTTGTGGGGAGAAGGGCGGGATAGAAATGTATGTAATAAAATAAATAAGGTATACAGATAACCCCCAAGTAAAGCCAGACACTATAGTTTTTCCCAAAGGCTCGGGCGTGCCATCACAAATATTTCATTTCCTGTGACAGAAAATGCTTGTGTGTATCATTTCTTTCTCACATACACACATGTACACACACACCTCATTCAGTTTAAATGATGTAGTCTAGTTACAATTAAAATCGGGTTTGGCCCATAAAACACAGGAATTTGGATAAGATAGCTGAAGCTTTCTCCCCCCATTTCTTTTCTTCCTTCTTTCTTTTCTCGTCAGCTAAGAGACCACTTCATCTTACTATTCCAAGGATGCAGCTTCGGCATGATTAGGTCAAGTCTCCTTAATAACATCCATTTAAAATGATAATTAGGGATGGACAGGTTGACTCTGACTTTGTTAGCTTATTGCCATCTATTCTCCAAGGGCTGATTGACTTAGATTGAATCAAAGCAAAGCACGGTGTTACACCATGAATTAACCCTCACCTCAAACTTGGGCAATTATACCTAGGCATTTTTGGATCCTGGGAAGTTTCCAGTGCCAGTCTTGATGTGTAACAAGAAAAGAGCTTGGATAGAGGAGTGTGTAGAATTACTTGCCTTAAAATAGAAATGAAAATAATATCCTAATCCTCCCACCTTGAAACAGATGTTCTTAACATTGTTGAAAAAATGTCACCCTCCATGGATTTTTGAGGGAGGAGGTAGATCATTCAGGGACAGCAAAATTTTCTCCTTTGTTATTTTTAATAGGTTCTGTTTTGAAGACATCTTTTCCATAGAATCAATGTGGGATTTTGTTGTGAAAGGAAATTTCCCCCAAAAACTACTGAAATGTGAATAATTTTCAATCACAACTCACACACTTGTACATCCATTCATCCTCATGCATCCAAATATTACCATATCCTTTTCTCCCTCGTTGGAGAAGCACCTGTTTAGGCTAGTCCTTGCTCCCCTGGAGCCTGACAATGCATAGTTCCAAAACTTCCATAACTTCAAAATGCCAAAACTTCTTCCCTAAGCAAAATGTCAAGGACCAGATCTCTGTTTTCCATGCAGCAGAACCTGACTCCCTGCACAAAATCTAAGACTCCAAAAGCGCACTTCTTCCTCTTCCCTTGAGAAAGAAGGCCCAAGTGACCAGACTGCTCCCTTGCAAATCTGCTACTCTCCAAACCCATCTCTGTCCTTCCCATGGACCTGAGAGGTGGGTGAACCAAACTCCTCAGGTCTGTCACAATTTGAGCATTATTAGATTCCGTCTTTTATAGGAATATTCTGCTGATGTAGTCCCAAAGTTGTAAATTAATGATAGACGTCTTCCATCCTGGCTCCATCCCAGTTTCCTGGCCAGATGTTGATTCTTCTTGATTGGTGTTAGCATTGTGTTGACTTTCTTCTTAACGTTGTAAAAATTTATCTTAAACATTGATCTTATCACTGTCCACTTCTTATCAGAGTTTACTTTTCAGTTCTTATTAGCAACTTTTAATTACAGTCCAGCAAGCAGGTAGTTAGTCATTGCAGGTCTTGTTCTTTTACTGGTGTTTCCAAAATTATTAACTCCACCCATACATCCTTCCATTCAACTCATTCATACCATATATCATTAATGATTTTTATGACAAACACACTTCCTCCTATGAGCCAACAAGAGTTTTAAGATCAGCTAAGGTGGCCTTGCTCTTGGTCCCACCCTCTTCACATGTGTGATTTGTGGGAATGAGAGACAGAGCCTTTCCAGTAGTGGCTGCCGGCTGTTGTACTGGCACCCCAGTGATATCAGGCAGGCTCCATCTCTTCTGGTTTTTCAGGAAAAAATTAAAGACCTGGCTTTGCGCACAAGAGTTTGAAGAATAAACTATTATGGATTTCGACATAGGATGAATAAGGATTATGAGCAAGGATTATGGATGAATGATATTAAGCACTTTATATGTTTTAATTGGTTATCATTCTATGTGTTTTATTTGTCAAAATTGTTTAATTGATGAGATATGTTTTATGGTTATGTTTTAAAAGGCATTGAATCTTGCCGGAGTTGTTAGCCACCTTGATTCCCTCTGCGGGGGTTAGAAAGGCAGGATATAAATGAAGCAAATAAAATAGCAAATAAAATAAACCATAATATGGGCCAAATGTATGGAATTCAAAGCAAGGCCTTGTATGGATAGCTGAAGGTAGCACACTCTACCTTCTTCCAGGTGGCTCAGAGCCACTGAGAGTCATCATATTAGACCTTGCCTCAAGAAAATAATAAAACTAATGACAATTAGCAACAATGGGGGGAAGCTGGGTGGTGCATGCTTCCCTCATGGAATGGGGTTATGGGTAAATTGGGTGATGTGGGGTGTGGAGCAATGACTTTCCCCCCAAAGCCACTGGACACTGCTGAATTTGCCACAACCTGTGGCGATTCCGGCGCAAATATGATGAGGTCCATAGAAAATAGCTTTGGAGATTTGTCTTAGTTTTCTGATATCCCTAGTGTTCTAAGACAGTGAAAAATGTAAAAGATCAGCGCTGTTCTAGTCATTTTGTACATTTTTCTGTTTGGTTAATGCTGTTTGTGTTAGTCTGGACAGGAGACTCTAAGCAGTGTGCTTATGCTTACCACCCAAATCCTTGGTCACCAAGTGCAGAAAGAAAGCCTTACATGCTATATAGACAGTTTTTATTCTTCCAGAAAAATAGCAAAACTCTGATCATGTTTATCTTCCTCATCCAATCCCAGTAATTAATGTATCTGCTATTTTCCTTAGGCAGTGTGCTGATTAATCAAGTTAGTGGCTTTGAAGAAGGCAGTATCTAATGTCATCCCCTATAGCTTCTATTTCAAATGCTGAAGGCTTGATCAAAGTTACTCACTCTTGTCACCTTGGTTGATTAAAGCTTATTTAAAATGGGTGCAAAAATGTGAGGCTGTAGAATTGCAAGACTCTGATTGAAGACATCAGCCACAGAGGTATCCTCAATGGATTTTAAAAAGCATACCAATAAAATTGGCACAGAATCCATAGGACATGCTGAAGTCCTATGGAGTCTTCTGAATATAAACATATTTAATAACAGTTCTGTTTATTTTTTTGTATGCAAGACTGAAAACTGTTTTAAGTTTATTCCCTATGAATGGTCTTGCATTTTTTCAATTTTATTTGACATTTTGGGACCTTTTGAGGCCCAATGTTTCCTCCACAGTTAAACATTTGGGTGTGGAGTTTCCTTGTGAGTTGCTGGGGAAAAGGTGAACTGTCATCAGATCTCTGAGATGGAGTTATCATCACCCTGTATAAGAAAAAGGGAATAAAATCCAATTGCTCAAACTATTGAGGTATAACACTGCTCTCCATTGCTGGAAAAATTCTTGCAAGGATACTCCTGAACAGATTAGTTCCTGCTATTGCAGAAGAACTTCTCCCCTAAATCCAGTGCGGCTTCAGAGCTAATAGAGGCACCACAGATATGGTATTCACCCTTAGACAACTTCAAGAGAAATGTAGAGAGCAGAACAAAGGACGCTATGTAACATTTGTTGACCTCACCAAAGTCTTTGACACTGTGAAAGGTCTGTGGCAGATCATGGAATGACTAGAATGGCCCCCCAAATTCCTCCAAAATGATTGTCCTGCTACATGAGGGCCAGCACGGTCAAGTCAGATACGGCGATGCTCGCTCAAAGCCCTTTCTTATAACTAATGGAGTGAAACAAGGTTGTGTTCTTGCACCAACCCTATTTACAATCTTCTTCAGCATGATGCTCCAAAGGGCTACGGCAGATCTCGAAGAAGACAGCTTATACAGGGGCGGTCCATCCATGTAAGCAACCTACGCGGCCGCGTGGGCCGCCATCTTGGAGGGGCGCTGCCACGCCGGCCACACCGCCGGCCGCACCGCTGGCCGCACCGCCGTAACAAACCTCCCTGCTGCCTGCAGCAGCTTCTGAGCATGCACGGAGATTTTCGCGCATGCCCAGAACCTCTGGAGTGCTCTCCCTTGCCCTGTGCAACGCCCTGTGGGAGGGGCCGGCAGCGGGCACCAGGAAGCGCTAGGAGAGGCCTTCGAAGGCCCCTCCTAGCGCTTCCTGGATTCCCCTGCCAGCCCCTCCCACAGGCGCTGCACAGGGCAAGGAGTGCTCTCCCGCCCTCTGCAACGCCCCGTGGTTGGGGCTGGCAGGGGAAACCAGGAAGCGCGAGGAGGGGCCTTCAAAGGCCTTCAAATTGCACAGGGCAAGGAGCGGCGGCGCGTGGGAGGAATGGAAGGAGCGTGCGCAAGGTACCAAGAAAAAAAATTGGGGAGGGGGCACAAAAATTATGTTTGGGGGGCCCGGGGGGCAAAATAATGTGTTTGGGGGGGCACTGAAATAATTTTCGCCTACCATGCGAAATTACCTTAGACCGCCCCTGAGCTTATATATACGCTATCGTACTGATGGCAGCTTGTTCAATTTAAGCCGTCTGAGGGCTTGCACTAAGACTCTAAACTATCTAATCCGTGAGCTGATGATGCTGCCCTTGTCGCCCATACAGAAGCAGCTCTGCAGCGCCTAACATCCTGCTTTGCAACAGCTGCAGAGCTGTTTAAGCTGGAAGTCAGCATGAAAAAAATGGAAGTTCTCTACCAGCTCGCACCACAGGAAGAACACCACCATCCCCACGTCAGCATAGGCAAATCTGTGCTTAACTCCTTTCAGCAGTTCACCTACCTGGGAAGCATCATCTCTTCAGACACCAAGATTGATAAAGAGATAGATTACAGATTAGCAAAGGCATATACTGCTTTTGAAAGGCTTCACAAAAGAGTCTGGAGTAACAAACACCTGAGACAAAGCACCGAAATCAGTGTGTACAGAGCTATTGTACTGTCTATTCTCCAATATGAGTCTGAAACATGGTCACCTATCGCCAACACCAATGACTTCTCGAACACTTTCTTCAGCGCTGTCTTTGCACAATCCTAAATGTACACTGTACTGACTATGTGTCGAATGTTGATGTCCTTGAGCAAGCAGGGATCATCAGCATTGAGGCCATGCTATTGAGACCACAGCTGTGCTGGGCAGGGCACGTCTCTAGGATGGAGGACCACCACCTCCCAAAGTTACAACTCTATGGTGAACTCACCACGGGTCAGAGCAAGAGAGGCACCCCAAAAAGAGATATAAGGACTCCTCGAAACAGCATCTCAGGCTTGGTCAGATTGATAACCAAAAATGGTTCACCCTGGCCTCACGTTGAGAGGCATGGAGATGCACTATCCACAATGTTGCAGCCTCTTTCAAGAAGTCACGTCGAAAGAGTCTCCAAGACAACGCAGAAAGAACCGCAATTCGAAAACGTGAACATGTGAATAAATCAATAGGTTCAGCGGGAAGATAGCGGCACTCCATGCAGTCATGCTGGCCACATGACCTTGAAGGTGTCTACAGAAACGTCAACTTTTTGGCTTAGAAATTGAGATGAGCATCAACCCCTAGAGTCGGACATGACTAGACTTAATGTCAGGGCAAAACCTTTACTTTTACCTAATTAATTCCTTTCCTCCCAATAGCAAAGGTAAGCTTGTGTTACATCTTGGTTGTAGCATAACGTCATTCATTTTGCAGTCTTAGCTATAACTCTTAAATATGGCTGTGTTACCCTTATGAAGAGGTATCACATGGATCCAGTGCTGGCCTATGCTGCTGTCTTCAGCTATTTTTGAGAAGAAAAGTAACAATAATTATTCCATTTTGTGGTAAAATAATAAAATTATTGTTTTGATCCGTGGATTAATGATAGACAATTACTTTTCGGGTTCTGGATTAATCAAAGGACAGGCAGTTTATTCTCAGACTTTGTTGGAATGGGACGGAAAATCTACAATGACCTCCCTACCCTCCAGTAAAGATAAAATAGCATGATTTGAGTTGTAGGGGCAAGTGTTAAATAATTGCAGTTTGTTGCTGAGTATGCTTTATGTTTTGATAGTGTCTGTGTGCTAAAATCTATGGGATCTACAAAACAATGGCAAGAAGGATGCATGTCAAAAGCATATGTTGAAAATTTCAGTTTCCTTCTGAAATAAGTGTATTTCCCTCTTAGCCAAAGGCTAAAGAGGGAGAGGAGTTTGCCCCCTCCCACGGAGAAAGAGGAGGTTCTTAGAACCTCTGGGAGGCAGGGGGCGTGGCCTCCCTTTAGGAAGGCCAGCCCCCTGAAGAGCTCAGTTGGAGCTCTGCACTCGGAGGAGACGGTTGTTGGATAATCAGGGAATCCAGGTGTTTCGCCCGAAATCGATATTGTTAGCCGAGGGGGCATGATACCCCGGCTAGAATACACCTTGATTCCTGACACCTTCTGAGTTAGACTTAAGGAAAATTAAATAGGTAACTTTAAATAAAAGTTGCTCAATTTGAACCCAATACTTTGTGTCTCGTCTCTTTTGTTCAGGGGGTTGGAGGGCAATAGTTATTAGAGTTATATTTTAAGATCTTTAGCTGAGATTGTTTTTTAATCACTGTGGAATTTCTTACCTCTTCGTTTCTGTTACTGTGTGGTGGATTTGATAATGACTGGTAATATTACCATTTTAAAAAAATGGAGGTGCACATGGGCAAGGACTGGTGGATTCAGAATCCATTAATGTAAAGTGGTATTGCTAATACAAGTCCTTGAAGCAAAATACAAAAGAGAGAAAGTTTAAGCTATTGTACTCTGCACAAAGGCATGCCATTTTTGGCCATGAAATTCCTTTCTTTAAAAATACAACCACATAGGAAAGCAATTTGTGTTGGACTGGAGGTACTGCATCCACTTTCCTCTTCAATATAGCTACTGCTTGCTGTTTTGCAACAAAGACCCTCTTAAAGACTCTCTGGAGTTTTGTGTTTTATCACTGTCCAACTTCTCGGTGATGAAACACTTCTTTGTGTGTGTGCTAAACACACTATTGACAGATATCTCCAGCCACTTCAGCACAGGAACAATACTTGCATTCAAGCAGGATGGAATTGTTTTTCTTTTGGCGAGATATTAAAAATACATTCTTCTGCTTAACCGTCTCCGATTGTAAGCCAGATATCTTAATATAGACCAGATCAATATATTTGATGCTTATCTTATTTGTCTATGACATTAATTAGTTATAATTTATATAGATTTTGGCCTTCGTTTCAGTCGTAACACAACAGATGAAATTATTCTATAGTCCATACCAAAAACCACCAGTAGGACACTTCACCACCATAAAAGAGTTCATAGTCTGGCTGGAAATGAAACTATATATGAAACTAATTTACATAATTTTAAAGAAGACAATGAAGATATTAAAATAGTTCAAGGTTTTCCTTGCCTTACTCAGCGATTAAACAGTCAATAAATCAGAAGACTGCAGCCAATAAATTAGAAGACAACTAGAACTTGCAAAGCAGCTGTGAAGGAACTAGACAAGATTCTAAAGTGTAAATATATATATAGCTGAGTGCTAAAGTTAGAATTTTTTGTGTCATTGTACAGCAGACTCTTAGTTAACCAGAAGTCATGAGAATTTGCTGGATAAGTGTAATTTCCGGTTGCTCAAGAGTTAAGTAATACAATAGTAAAGGTTTTCCCCTGATAATAAGTCCAGTTGTATCTGACTCTAGGGGTGGGTGCTCATCTCCATTTCTAAGCTGAAGAGCCGATGTTGTCCATAGACACTAGGGTTGGTTTAGAATCCTAAAATCGGGATTCTAAAATCAAATGGGGGGGGGATTTTTTTTGATTAGTATATCAAAGACTTACAAAAAATTTTCCAAAAAGTTCTAAAATGTAACTTAAGTACTAACGAAATTCTAAAGTGGTTCTAAAGTCAAAAACAGTCAAAAATCAATGGGGGAACATTCCCCTTCAACTGTAGATGTATAACATAAATATAAGAGCTAGCTACTAGCTCTCAGTACAATTGTGACCTTCTCTACCCTCCTCTTTCATTCCTTCCTTTGCTCTTTGGTTCCACATCCCTTCTTTTCGCTTTCCTTCCTTCCCTCCCCCTTTCTCTACTTTTTCCTTTGTCTCCTTCCTTCCTTCCTTCCTTCCTTCCTTCCCTTGCTACGCTATCACTTTCTGTCCTTATCGTCTTCTCTCCTTCCTGTCAGTTCTCCCCTAACTTTATTCTATGTGTGTCTTTAATTTGTTATGGGTTTATGTCAGCTCCCTTCTATGCTAAAGCCAAAGAGCCGGTGCTGCCCATAGACACCTCCCAGGCCTTTTGGCCTGCTAGCCTGCACAGCTCACCTCTCTTCTCAAGCCCAAGAATGCCAATAATGCCTGTAATGCCTTCTCCTCCTTCAACATCTCCACTGGCTTTGCTGAAAGGGTTACCGGCAGACCAATCGCAGCCAAACACTCCTCCTCGAGACCAATTTCCACCAACAATGCCAATAATGCCCCTGGGATAACTTCACCAGTTGGCCTGCCATTGGAAGGCCCACAGGAACTCCCACGCTTATCTGCCTTTGAATTCTCCGCTGCCTTTGCTCCAAGGGTTCACGGAGGACCAATCACAGCCAAACACTTCTCCCCCTGAACAATCTCCACCAAGAATGGCAAGAAAGCCTGTAATGTCACTGGGAGAACAAGTTAACCCCCACGATTAATCAGCCTGTTGGCTTTGCATTGGAAGCCCCTAGGGCTTCCTTCCTACACCTGCACCTTTAATTTAAAGACCCTGGGGGGTCCCCCCCCCCAAGGACAGAACGTCGGACTACGATTGGAATCCCCTCGGGCCTCCCTCTTCCTCCTGCTTTTCCTTCCCACGCTTTCTGCACCTTCAATATCTCCGGCCACCTTGCTGTAAGGGTTACTGGTGCCAGTGGACCACTCGCAGTCAAACACCCCTCCCGTGAACAATCTCCACCAAGAATGGCAAGAATGCCCCAGGGGGAACAAGTTAACCCCAGGATCAACCAGCCTGTTGGCTTGGCACGGAAGCCCCTTGGGCTTCCTTCCTACACCTGCACCCGCACCTTTAACTTAAAGACCCTAAAGCCAAGTGTTCACATTTTCTCTGTCAGCCAAGTAGAACTTGAAAGTTTATCAGGAAGGGATTCCCTTTCCAAAGTGCACTGCCTAAGTAAGAGAAGGTCTCATACACTTCCTTCCTTAGAGGGTTGACATCGCTGTCTAATGTCATGCATTTTGCTGTGACAACCACAAGGTTCTAGCCACTGCAGAAACTGTAGAAGATTGAGCCTCACTCCCGTGTTTGCAACGGGTCAAAGAGGATCCAGATTCATGTCCTCTTGAACCGGAGCCCACCGCAGGAACAACCGCAGCCAAACACCCCTCCCCGAGACCAATCTCCACCTACAATCTCCTTCCTACACCAGCATCTTTTACTCAACGCCCCAGGACAGACCGTTTGCCTGTGATAGGAAGCCCTACGGGCCCCCTTGGGCCTCCACGTGCACCCTCTCACGTGCACATTTAACTTAAAGACCCCGGGAGTCAGAGTGCACCCACAACAGACCAAGTGCCTGTGATAGGGAGCCCTACGGGCACCCTTGGGCCTCCACGTGCACCTTCTCATGTGCACCTTTAACTGAAAGGGGCAGAGTGCACCCACGACAGACCATGTGCCTGTGATAGGGAGCCCTACGGGCACCCTTGGGCCTCCACGTGCACCTTCTCATGTGCACCTTTAACTGAAAGGGGCAGAGTGCACCCACGACAGACCGTTTGCCTGTGATAGGAAGCCCTACGGGCCCCCTTGGGCCTCCACGTGCACCTTCTCATGTGCACCTTTAACTGAAAGGGGCAGAGTGCACCCAGGACAGACCGTTTGCCTGTGAAAGGAAGCCCTACGGGCCCCCTTGGGCCTCCACGTGCACCTTCTCATGTGCACCTTTAACTGAAAGGGGCAGAGTGCACCCAGGACAGACCGTGTGCCTGTGATAGGAAGCCCTACGGGCCCCCTTGGGCCTCCACGTGCACCTTCTCATGTGCACCTTTAACTGAAAGGGGCAGAGTGCACCCAGGACAGACCGTGTGCCTGTGATAGGAAGCCCTACGGGCACCCTTGGGCCTCCACGTGCACCTTCTCATGTGCACCTTTAACTGAAAGGGGCAGAGTGCACCCACGACAGACCGTTTGCCTGTGATAGGAAGCCCTACGGGCACCCTTGGGCCTCCACGTGCACCTTCTCATGTGCACCTTTAACTGAAAGGGGCAGAGTGCACCCAGGACAGACCGTTTGCCTGTGATAGGAAGCCCTACGGGCACCCTTGGGCCTCCACGTGCACCTTCTCATGTGCACCTTTAACTGAAAGGGGCAGAGTGCACCCACGACAGACCGTTTGCCTGCGATAGGAAGCCCTACGGGCACCCTTGGGCCTCCACGTGCACCTTCTCATGTGCACCTTTAACTGAAAGGGGCAGAGTGCACCCAGGACAGACCGTTTGCCTGCGATAGGAAGCCCTACGGGCCCCTTGGGCCTCCACGTGCACCTTCTCATGTGCACCTTTAACTGAAAGGGGCAGAGTGCACCCACGACAGACCGTTTGCCTGTGATAGGAAGCCCTACGGGCCCCCTTGGGCCTCCACGTGCACCTTCTCATGTGCACCTTTAACTGAAAGGGGCAGAGTGCACCCACGACAGACCGTTTGCCTGTGATAGGAAGCCCTACGGGCCCCCTTGGGCCTCCACGTGCACCTTCTCATGTGCACCTTTAACTGAAAGGGGCAGAGTGCACCCACGACAGACCGTTTGCCTGTGATAGGAAGCCCTACGGGCACCCTTGGGCCTCCACGTGCACCTTCTCATGTGCACCTTTAACTGAAAGGGGCAGAGTGCACCCAGGACTGAATGCCTGTCTGCGATTGTAAGCCCCGCACTTTACCTATTTCTCCATGTCTGACAGAGAAACTGTGAGCTGCCTGGCCTCTGTTCCCCAACACCACCGCCAACGCCAACGGGGGGGACATCCCTGTGCACACGTTCCCCCGAACACCCGCAAGGACTACTACTCCTATTATCTCCTTCGGCCCTCCCACATCTCCTCAGACGTGTTGCTGAACACCCTTGGGGGTCACCCCACCCCCAAGGACAGACCGTTACCCTGCGACTGAAGGCCCTTCGGCCTCCCTCCTCCTCCTCCTCCTGCACGTTTTACTTTAAGCCCCTGGGTCCCCCCCCCCCAAGGACAGACCGTTACCCTGCGACTGAAAGCCCTTCGGCCTCCCTCCTCCTCCTCCTCCTGCACGTTTTACTTTAAGCCCCTGGGCCCCCCCCCAAGGACAGACCGTTACCCTGCGACTGAAAGCCCTTCGGCCTCCCTCCTCCTCCTCCTGCACGTTTTACTTTAAGCCCCTGTCCCCCCCCCAAGGACAGACCGTTACCCTGCGACTGAAAGCCCTTCGGCCTCCCTCCTCCTCCTCCTGCACGTTTTACTTTAAGCCCCTGGGTCCCCCCAAGGACAGAC